>CM041211.1:20944352-21340987 GCA_023065735.1 Coffea humblotiana
CCAATAGAACTTTTGAGCTAAAATTCATCCAAAACAGTTTTTAAAATAACAAAAATTAAAGTTGGGGTTTTAGCTCACAATTTCGGCTAATCTTAGGCCATTTTTTCAACTTTCGTAACCTTACTTGTTCCAACAAGATAACCAACATTACCACTTCATTTTTCCTACAAATTTTGAACATACTTCACCCAACATAAATAGAATCAAGTAGCATCAATTCTCCTAAAAAATTTCAGCTCAACTGTACAAACAAGCCTCAAATTCAAGGAATGTAAAGCTGAAATTTTTGCCCATGATAATTAGCCATCTAAACCAGAAATTTCAGCATACATAACTCTTTCAATTTTCCACTAACAATAACCATAAATCAGACTCAAAATCCTCAAGGGTTTCATCATCATTAACTCTAGGATATCAAGAGACAAGAATCTACCATAAATCACAATCAAATCCTCAAGGGTTTTATTAATCATTAACCCTAGGATATCAAGAGACAAGATTCCACCAATTTCAGCCCAAATATACCAAGATTTATGTGAACCAAGATCATTAAAGCATCTAATACTAAACTTCCATAAAACTTTCAAATCCACCATAGTTTTTCCATAAATATCATAAATCCACCAAGATCTAGTCCAAAATTGCTTGAAAAGTTAAAGAATGAAGTAGATTAGCCACTTATCTCTTCAAAGTTCAAACCCTAGTAAGATTAGACCAAGAAGATAGCAAGATCCACTCCTAGGAGCTCTCTCTCTCAAGATCTTCCAAGGTTTCAAGTAGATTGATGAAAGGGTAGCTTGGATCTTCAAGAATATCAAGAAATTTTGAAGTTTCTCACTCTCTCTTCCTCACTCTATGGTTCGACAGCCAAGGAGAAAAAATGAAGGCTTTCGGTTGTTTGTTTGGAGTTAATATTCATGCCACAAGAAAGGTTCTCAATGCCAACATTGAATAGTGCCCAAATAGTGTCCTCCACTTAATCTTTCTTATTATCCACCCTTAGTTTTTCTAACCTTCTTTTAACTCCCAAATTTTTCTTAACTCCACTAATATCTCAACTTACATCTTCTAGGGTTTTGGCCAAATTCACTAATAAGTCACAAAATCAACAATTTTCAAGAAATTAATCGCTCGAAGGTTAAAATAAGCAAGTAAGAGAAACTCGTTTAACAATTAACAAGTAAATCATTAAATGAATGCAAACTTTATAAAAATATAATTTAAATAAAAATACAAATAGTTGGGAGGTGAGAAAAATAATTTTCTGGGTCATCACAGTGGCACATTGATGGGAGGTAAATTTTGAACTCTTGACCTCCCACTCCACAATCCATGTAGTGGCCAACTCCTCTATAGGAAGTTGGTTGCACTGGAGGATTCAGTTGGCAAACAAATAATCTCAATCTCGGATGGCAATTTTTTTTCTTTTTAATTTCATGCGAACCACACTTAAGAACCGTAAGTTGTAGAACACGACTGTACAAACAAGACTAGCATCCCCAAAGTACAGCACCTTCAAGCAAACCCAATGCACTCGAAAGTACAACCCTTCTATGCAGACCCCACATAACGAAATTTCTTAGAGGCGAAGGGTCAGATACACATAACGAATTGCATAAGCAATTTCTTAAAAGGCAAACCCACAAGCAGCAGCAGCAGTACAAAACACAATCCAAATTCGGTCCACTTGAATGTCCATTTGAATGTACAAGAGTTTTAAGCAAAGAGAAGCACTCGAAAGTACAACCCATGCAAGTAGAGTTGCACTTGAAAGTGGCTCCACTGTAGAAACACAAAGTGCTTCTTATGTATATGTAAGGATAAAGGTTCGAATGGCTAAGAAATTCTTGAATGAGAAAATCAAGAACGAGATGCTATTGAAATAACTCAATCTCATTTGAATGGTACTTCTATTGATGATATAGCAAAATGCTCATTTTTTTTAAAGTGAGCCAAAACACACTTCAATATTTATGTGTCACAAAAGAAAAACTTTTGAAAATGCTAATTAAAACTTGCAACAATTTCTTTATGGCTTTCATGAAAGATCTAATTATAAAATAATTTAGAATCAATCCCTACTTTTATATGAATAAGAAATAAAATGAGCAAATTATTAAATTGCTCCAAATTCTCAAACTCAACTGTTATATTAGCAAATATATTCAAATTATGAGAATGATTTGTTCACCTCATAAAAATGCTAATTTAAAATTAGCACCAAAAGAAAAAGAGAATGAATTCAATAGTCAAGCTAATAGAAACTACATATAGAATTATTGGAATAAAATAATGAACATAAATAAATAACCAAGAATTATAACATAAAAAGCTATAAAGTTTTCTGCCTTAACTTTGAATCAACCTTATGCGATTGAAATAGTAAATTCAAACCTTTCTATGGGCAAAGGTTGCAAAATGCATAAAATTTAGTCATAAGACTAGTAATCAAAAGCAAAAAATTAAAGAAATAATTTGTACCTGTGGGTATAGAAATACTTCTTAATTCATTGTTTAGTTTACTATCTTATGTTAATTAATCTCACCAGAATAATTACCTTCCTGTGGGGTCAGATAATTATCTTAATTAATCAATTGGCAATTTAATCTAGATGTTTTTTTTATTTCTTTAATCACTCAAAAATATATGAAAAGAAATACAAAATTCTTTCAAACATAAATATACTTAAGATGTTGTGGCTACTCCTAAGTATATGACGTTATAAGGAAACTTATTAAAAATGTCAACTAATTAATATGTTGACTAAAAGCCCATGATTGCAATCACCAAACTATATGTAACGAAAATATTTTTTCATCAAATATTTGAAATGTTGTGGCTACTCTCAAATATATAATGTGAAAGGACAATTCTCAATATGGCATCCAGTAGCTTTGAATAGTTGAAAATTATATGTTGACTAAATTCTTTGAATTTCCTGTTCTCTTTTAATATAATCACTTAATTTTACATGATTAAAGTTTTTAACACTTTATATTTGAGATGCTATGGCTATTCCCAAATATAAATATAAGAAACTTCCTAATAGAAATTTATAAGAATTAATTAGTCAACTTATTAACTAGGAGTCCTTAATTTTAATCATTGAGTTACATGTGATTAAATTTTTTAGTATACCAAATGTCCGAGATGTTGTAGCCATTTTCAGATACATAGTGTGCTAGACTTTACAAGGACATCAAAATAGTCAACAAATCTGTATTTTGACAAAAGAATTTCTTAATTTTCTTTTTTTTCCATTCATTTTATTCACTAATCTTTATGTGATTAATATACTTTATGCATCAAATAATTGAGATGCAACGGAAAAAATTTTATAAAGGAAATTCTGTGAAATTCAAATGTAGCCAACCATACCAATGTTAACACTATAATCATAATTGGAAATAAATGATAACTATGGTGCACAATATACTCATAATTTCAAATAATAACAAGAACATAGATGCATAAAAATTGATATTGAAGATAATCAATGATGAATATAAAATTATGCCTCTAGATATATATGTCATATTCATGATATATATATAAACAAGGCAGTAGAGATTCAACAAGCATGCAATTTCATTCATATAAAATCAACCAATCATCTTGTATAGATGAATATAATACTAATCTTTTGATTCCTTGAATGACTTCAATGGACTATAAATTTCTTAAATGTATGATTGTTTGATTAATGCAACATGTAAGAGTTTTTGAAATTATGCCACAAATCTATTAGGCATATACACTAATATAGTATATCAATACAACCAAAACATGACTTGGTATGCAAAACGAGTCAAGCAATATCTATAGTATAGATGTCCAACCAATTTAAACACGACAGTAAGATTTGAATGAGTTTGCATACTTGATGGCCGAATAACAAACTCTTTCGATGTTACTTGGATTGTTATATTGTATTGATAATAATAATTGGCAATATATACCAGCATATATAACACTCACAATCACGAATATGTTAGTTCAAGAAACTTTCAAATTACTTGCAAGTTATGCCAGATTATTAGAGGAAATCCAAATGAATTGCATAGTCAAATAAAATATCATATGAATGATATATATACATGGGATTAGCCATTAGTTCTCAATTATTGAGAAGATGGAACTAACTACATATCCCATGACAAATGAGATGCAATTCATCTTAACTTTATACAAATTTTTGTAACTTTTATTAGATAGCTAATGTCGCGCCCTATTTTTTGAAATAAAAATGAAAGTGTGTTAAAAATGAGTTTTTGATTTTATCTTAGAAAATAAAGAAAAAGGGTCTAAAATGGGACATAGAAAATGTGACGATTTGGGTCCAAAATAATAGTTTAAAAAGGGTTTCGAGTTTAGGTGTACCAAGTCACCCAAAATGTTTGAAAATGAAAAGAAATAAATAAAACCCTTTTAGACGACTCCAAATCTTTCGAAAATGAGAAAAAAGTGTCCGGGAGTCACGATTGAAAAAAAGGAAGGCAAAGATTTTGATTTAAAACACTCTTTCAACCTAGTCGAGACTAGTTGCAAGATCTAGTCAAAAATTTTCTAATCGAATCTATAAAAATTATCACATTTGGATGCTTTTATATGGATGCAAACCTAAACCTAAGAGGTATCGAGACGAACGAAATATCTCTTCGAAGTTTAATTTGTGCAAATCACATTAATTGTGAAACCCAAAAATGATCCCTTGAAAAGGTCAGGAATATGCAAAAGATGAGACTCAAAGAAAAGAAAATTATGCTATGTAGATAAATATATGTGACCTAAAAGAGAGGAATGCAACATAGTGGGTACGGGATGTTAAAATTCATGACACAATTTTCCTTCTTATAGAGGGGGTAAGAGTGCGCTAAGACTAAGAAACTATACTCGTTCATTTCCCATATTCGAAGGATGACTCTTCTAATCTAGTCAAGCAAATGAATTAACTTACTTCTAATTTTCTAAAATGAGATACAATTCTAAATGATATAGTCCAAACGTATAGAGGATAAGGGAATAATAATAGAAAAATATCATACAAATGAAAATAACCTAAAAATAGGAAAAAATACATTAAATGCAATAAATGTCATACCAAAGCATAAATCTAGTGTATCAATGGTCTAAAGGGTCTAGTATTGGATTAGTCCATTTTTACAAGTCTTCACTGACGTTGGACTAGTGAGAAATCGAGAAAGAAAATCACAATTAACGATGGATTAGTGTGGTGACGTCATGCACTCATTATAAATAAAACATATAAAGCATAATTAAAGCAAATAAACACATAAAACACATAGAGTATGTAATACATAACACATAGGCATAATATCTAGATGCAAAATCTTAGAGAAAGCTAATAAAACACATAAGCACATAAGCACACAAGCATGTAAATAAATAAAACTTAACTATTACATTTTGGGGGTCTTAATTACAATCTAAAAGGGGAGTTTTAAAAAATAATAAACCTAACTATTACATTTATCAAACTAATTACATTTGCTTAGGCAAAAAAAAAAAAGAAAAACTTAAACTATCTATTACAATTTTGGCATTTAAATGCCTCCCAAATAAACATCAAAATTAAATAAATGAAAGCTTAAATGAATAAAATGAGTAAATGAAAGAAAAATATTTAAAACATGCAATCACATAAAAATATATAGGAGCACATAAAAAAGAGATTAAAAATAGTAGAGGATACCACCCGTGAAGTAGTGGCTAAACGAGGTAGAGTTGCCCTATTTATACTCCAAAACCAACGAAATAGTCAAAGCATCAATTTAATTAACAATTTAAAAGAAAATAAAAAATATAGCAAATTCACTTTATTATTTTATAGAAATATGAATAAACATAAAATTTCTAAATTTTACTAATTAAATGAAGCACAATTAACAATTAAAGGAGATAAGCAATTGTAATTAAGAAATAATAAAAATTAGGGACCTAATTGTAAAATTTGAGAAATTTTTGAGGTCAAATTATAATTCTACAAAATTAGGGGTCAAAATTGAATTAAAAAGTATAGGGACCAAAATGTAATTAAATTAAGGACCTAAATGAAAGAAATTCAAATTTTAGGATCATAGTTAAATTACTTGAAAGATTAAGGACCTAATTGCAAAATTCTTTTTATGATTTCATAAAATTTTGAGCTTCCTTCATGTTTTGGGCTGTTCTACTTCGGCCCAAAGAATTAAACCAAATATTTTGCTATAAAAAAGCAAATCGGCCCAACTTTCTTTACTTTTTTTTATTTGCTTTTAATCCCCATTCTATTTTCCAACAGCTTCCTATGGGTTATGAAAGAGAGAAGGAGAGAGTTTTATGCAAGCATCAAGAATAAAGCTAAAGATAGAAAAAAGTAGGCAAAGCACTGGTTAAATAAATTTGAATAATTTTAACATCGCTAGTATAAAAACTTTTTTACAATAACCACTATAGATACATGATATGTAATTTTCAATAAAGTTCTAATTTTTCTTTTGTAAATGTGCTATGTTTTCCAATTTTAAATTTTTTTGCGGGGATTTTTTGTTTGTTATAATTAAGTAAAGAATAAAATGTATGTGAGGATGATCCAAACAACCCTTTGAGTACACCCATCAACACTATTCGGCCATATCATAAAAATTTCACTTAACAAAATAACCTACTATTCACTTAATTTTACTGAATTACCAGAAAAAAACATCAAAAAGTGCATAAAATGCATGAAATTACCAAAAAATAATAAAAAAGGAAATAAAAGGAAATAAAAATCTTGACTCAAATTAACAAAATCCATCCCACATTAACTAGACTAGATCTGGGCTTTAGTGTCCTAGCCCAAACAAAAAAATAATAAATAGTCTGGTAGATAAACATCACAACCCACACATAGAAAGAAAATCAAGACCCAATAATTTATTAACCAAAACTCAACATAAAACATCAGCCCATTTCCTTTAACAAGTCCCAACAACAAACGCCAACACTTAAAAGATCAAACAAAGAAAGACAAACAAGAATGCAAAGAAAGAGCAAATCTCCAAAACTGGAGATTTTGGCCGAAACTTCATTGGAGGATGCTTTTAAGGGTTTCTAAGGTAAACTATTTCCATGAACACGATCCATATATCATTGTGGGCTTATTCAAACCATCAAACAAGACTCCCAAACAACGTAAATCATGCAACAACGGAGATCTAAAGTTCGTAAATTTAGAACATTCTGATGGCCCGTCTAGATCTCATTTAAATGCTAAATCAATGAAGAGAAAGGGGATAATAGTTACCTCTTATTCTCTTCTAAATCAAAATAGGAGGGGAAACTTCTCGAAATGGCGCAAATCTTCTTTGGAACTGAAGAACTTCGGGTGCTAGGGCTGATTTTCTATCAATTTTGACTTCGAATTTAGTGGCTTTTTAGTTTGTTTTCTCGTGAAACTTTTAACATGAAACTTCATCTATCGCATCTATAGCGTATCTAGAAAAAAAAAGCTAATCAAAATGAGATTAAAATGAATGAGAAAAGTGGACTTGAACAGGGCAGCTTAGTCAGCCCTGCTCCAATTTCTACAGAAATTTTTCTTATCTTTTCTTGCCTTCTCTCTCTCTCTCTCTCTCTGGCCACCACTCCCACTCATTTTGTTTTTCTTTTTTTCTAGAACTCTCTTTGCTAGCTATTTAAATAACATAAACAAGCTAAAACCCTAAGAATCAAGGTTGAGTGAAACCAAGTTTTGGTGGCTTGATTTGGTCCCTTGGATTCATTTTTGCCAGTTATTTCTTAATGGATTTTGGATGGTAAAGTGTCCTAGTATTATCCAATCTTTGGGGGAAAGAATAGGAAGCAAAAATGAATCTAAATTGCTTCAAAGATCCAGCTGTTTCTTCTTGTACTACTATTGCTGCAAATTCTGGTGAAAGAAACGCGCGCATGCAACGCACGCGTGCGTGAAAAGTTGGAAAAAAATTTTAGAAAGAGTGGGCCGATGGGCCTTTTCTTGTTTCCTTTCCTTCCAAAACTTTTGTTGGGTTTTTGCATGGGTTTTTGTGGAGTTTTGGCTTGGGCTTTTGTTTGGGTTTTTTGTAACACAAGAAAAGCCTCTACCAAAATTTCCAAATTTTGAGCACCCATTTTTCTTTTGATTTTCTTTTTTTTTTTTGCACAAACCTACAAAACAAAATTAAAATAATTATTCAAGTAATTTAAGTGAAAAATGAAATAATACACTTAAAATTAAGAAAATTTTGGTGTTGCAGAAGATTAGCATTGGACTTGGCCACCAGACTTCGCACTAGACATTGGCTAAAGTTTTGGAAATTGCATTGAACAAAAGTCCAGGCCCCAAACTTCAAATCGATCTTTGGGTTAGACATACTCTTGAAGTTTTTCATTATTTTGCATTAGACAATGATAGGCAGTGGACATTGCACAAACCATTAGAGGAAACCTGCTTAGACTCGACTTTTGATGGCTTCTCATGACCAAATTCTACCATACTTGGGTAACAAGTTTATGAAGTTATAAAATAATGGTTATTGGACATTTTTAAGGTTTAAAAAGCACTAGCTAACTTTAGTTCATCTCTCCGTATCATGTTAAACCTTCTTCTTGAGAGATCAAGATCAAGGTGCACACGAATCAATCATGATCAAAATGGAGATTAGAGCAAGGCGAATTGAGAATTTTTTTCTTACTCTTATCTTCATCTTTTTATTTACCCTTTGAATTCTTGGCTTTACTATGACTATGTTGAACTAATTGAATTCTAGGGTTAAAGTATTCTGAAAGCGTATTGGTTAATTATTTCAATGAAATTCTTGACTTTTGCCTTGATTTATCTGTCGTGTTCTAAATTATATGTTTATGTTTGGCCACCGTATACATTCTCTTAGGGTTTGTATGAAATTAGAAGGCATATACAATCAGGTACTAGTTAGATAAACATACTTAACCTGAACACGAGAGTAGTTTTATACTTTGTATGAAGTAATTCATATCACACAAGGGTAGTTTAGGGAATTACAAATTGAAGACTATTCACTTCAATAATTGCCTACTTTCCATGGCCTAGCCAATCAAGATCCACTTTCTTTCATCTTGAAATTTACTCGGTCGTTCAAACATTTTGTAACATTGTGATGACCCCACCTCCCTCTAGCGCATACCCCTAAGGTTTAACAGACCGCCTGCCCAATTCTCGCCAGAATTCACTCACTAACATTAATTTGAGAGATAACATTAACTCTAAAGTAAGCATGAATGTGAGATCCCGGATTCCTAATTTTCTCAAATAAATTAAATATGGATAATTATAGTAGCTATTGTGTGAAAAATGTATTTTTACCATATGTTTTAATTTTCAAAAGGTATTTTGCATACCAAAAGTGAAAAATTTAATTGAATCATTAAAAACCTACTTTCAAAAACTAAACCTTTAAGTTTAAATTAAATTCAACCAACTAATATTTTCGTGATTGTATGTGCATGCATGCATGTTTAGTACGGGGTTCGAGTGATTAGTACTTTGGGTTAGTGTGCTTAAGTTTTAATTAAACTAAGTTAGTGCATTAAGTGGGATATTAAGTTAGTAGGACATAAGACAAAACAAACAAAGCCAACACCAAGAACAAGCTGCCGTGAGCTAGGAGAAGAAAGAAAGAAACTTGATATTGTTGACCCAAATGTTTAGCAACTTGACCAAACAACACCTAAGGGAAAAACTTAGCATTTAAGCTTTCAGCTAGCATGAAATCGGGCAGCCTTGAAACTGAAACATTCCAGCTAGAACCGTGGAGAACAAAGGGAGAAAAGAGAGGAAAAAACTAGAAAAAATTTGCTGCTTTCATCCACCTTGACCACCGATCATCTTAGCTTGGAAAAATAGGAAGAAGATTTGGCACTTGGAACTTGAAGAACTTGAGTTCACAACTTCAACTTGAGGTAAATATCTTGTTCTCACTTGCTGGAAATTCGGATTTGGGAGCTTAAAGCTGGAATTAATTGATGTTTGAGCTTTGTTAATGATATTCCTTAGTTGTTTGGATGATTTCATGGTTTGGTTTTCATGATTTTTGGGGTTAATCTCAACCGGCCAGCTTAAGGTTAAGAGGTAAAATTGGTTTCCTAGCTCTTGATTCTTGTGATATAACTTGAATTGACGATTGAAAAATTGAATGTACTGAGTTAAGAACTAATTTGGATGGTTGGAATTTCGTTGGTATGAAGTTGATTGAATGAACTCCCAGAAATTTCATTTCTATTTTAGTTTCTGTCCGAATGTGTTCTGGATATTCGAATATGATGGAGGCTGAATTAGCCTTGGCACAAAACATGAAAGTTGTATAGAATTGAGTGAGGAATCTACCTGTAAATTTTCAGCTCAATCGGAGCAACGTAGAGTGTGAAATGACTATTTTGCCCCTGGTTCCCTGTTTCTGCCAAAACTGGAAATCTGTCTCTGTAAATGGCTCATTTAGCTGGGAAGATGAATGAATTGGTTGTCGATGTCTTCTTAAGAATTTTATCCTTGCATCTTAGGTTTCTAATGGCTTTGGAATTACCTGAATCGGAGTTGGGTGTGCTGAGTTATGATTAACTGAATCAGGACTGTCAGTATTTGTGTCAGTGAGCTTCGAACTGGAAAATCTGGGGGCTGTTTTGGTAAATTTGACCTAGTTAGGGTGAGAACTGGGTTAAGATGTCTTCATGAGAATTGTAGATCTATGTCTTAGTTTCGAAATGGTATATTTTTTGTTTCAATACGATAAGTGGACGCACTATAATGTTCTTCGTGGTTTAGGAGTTGGATTCGGACAAGAATCAATTTGTGGTGAATGGGGATCATGAGCGGTGATTGGTGAGTGATTCCAAACTATTTTCGCCCCTGCTTCTTGAACTGTATATGATAACTGATTTTGAACTCTTTTATTGACAAATGTTTGCCGATACTAAAAGTCTTTGTTAAATGGATTTGCGAACTGTACTTCCTTAATTGGATATGTGACTTTCCACTGTTCGATTGGCTTGGTGCTAATGTGATACAATGCTCAATGTGCTTTATGTGGTTATATGAGACTTAGGTGAGGGTGTACCTTATCGCACTCGCTTTAGGTCTCATTACTTGTTCTTTATTAGCTATTGTGGAATGTGATTTGTACTGAGATTGTATATTGATTGTGTAATGTGATGTAATGTGCATGTGGGCTGGTCACTTGTTGTGGGTAACACCCCACCTCCTGGAGGGGTGTTGAGGTTCCTTGACCTACGGGCTTGGACTCTTCACTTGTTGTGGGTAACACCCCACCTCCTGGAGGGGTGACTATGCCCGGTCTCTAGGTTAGACGGACTATTCGAGCCGGCTGGGGTTTGGTCGAAGTCAGTCCAATGCTAACTTTGGGATCAAACTACTGAACTGTACTGTACTGTTATCCCGGGTGGCCAGTAGGCTATAAACTCGAGAGGTCTGAGCTGCCAGTGGGCTATAAACTCAGGCTGTACTGAACTGTTATTGAGTTGACTGGCCAGTGTGGGTGATAAGGTGAACGGGTGGAGTGAAGTGGAGTTCTACGGATTATTGGTTGATGGAGTGTCAACAGGTGACCTAAATTGGAAAGTGGAATTGGCTTTGGAGCCATCCCTGTCCTTTTATTGTATTGTTACATTTCTGCTATTGATTTGTTACCTAATGACTGGTTATCTGATATTGTATAATTGTCTCCTTGGGATTTTGTTTGGCATTTTAAACCAAGTATTGTGCAATGATTTGAAAGACTCAAATGCTTTATGAAATGATTTGGAAACTAATGTTTTGACTAAATGCGAATTTGATCACTGTTTTCAATAGATCCCCTATCATTCTCATTGAGCTTTTGGCTCACCCCTCCCAAAATTATTTTAGTGCCTTGCAGGAATCGAGAATGGACGAGCGCAAGTGTGGCTTGGATTTGGATTGTATATTTTATTTGTATTTTCTTATTTGTATTTTCTTGGAATGTATTTGGATATAATTATGTATTTATTGATATTCTTGGTTGTATATAATGAGGTCTTCGGATGTATATATGGTATTTATTGGAGTTAAAGTGTAATATCGGTCGAGGTCACTATCGAGTCCCGGCGAGAGTTGGACAGACGGTCCGCCGAACCCTCGGGTTGCCCCAGGGAGAGGTGGGGTCGTCACAGGTGGTATCAGAGCTCTAGGCTTCAGATCTCTGTAGTGTATCCTAGATTTTAAAAGTTTAGGATGCCGGACTGTGGGATTCGGGTTAGTTTGAATCTTAAGTGAAAAAGTGAAGTAGTGAGCAATTGTGGTCTCGATGGTTATTAAGATTCAATAATTGAGGATTATTGTGCTAGAAGAGCAAGAGAGAAGAAGATTGTAAGAGATGAAACACTGTTTAAAAGATAGTAAGTAAATTTCTTGAATAATGGCTTTTGCTAGGAGGCGTTCTTGATTTAAGGACTTATGGGGAAATAAATGATTAATTTGTTTGGGATAACCTTTAGTGCTTGATCTTTGCCACTAGATATACTTTAGAGTTGATATACCTTGTTCTTGCCTTAGGAACATGAATGCAATTATGTCTGGGAATTTGGAAGGCCTACCTTTTGTAGTACCTAGTTAAGTATGTGGTGACTCGTGCTTGTTAAAGGATAGATATTACGATGGACTGCGGAACTTTAATTGAAAAGATAGTTGATGTAGCCCTAATGTTCAAAATGAGGTTGGCCTTACCTAAGGGAATTAAGCCCTCTCGCTCAGTTGCAAGCTAGACTATGGAGCACGACCTTTTATACCTTTTGTTTATGATAGTTGGGGTGATGCTTGTGCTTTGGCCTGTATAGTTTGTTAAGCATGATATTTGTTCCCTTTTGAAGGATTTGAATGTTATAAATTCTGTACCTGATCATGTTGGCTTGTTCACTTGTTTGTTAGTACACATGCAAAGTTTTATTTTCATTATCGACTCATGCAATGACATGCTCTCATTTTGGTTGATTGCTCTCCCTCTTGTATGACCTTGTTCATAAAAATAATTGATTTGTATGTCATCTAATCTATTGACTGTTCCTGTGAAAATATGAAGTGTGCTTTGATTGCTTTTCAAGTTTTAAATTACATTTGTCCTTCATTGGACATATGTAGATTTATATATTTATGAGATTCGGCCACCTTGGACTAGACTTAGGGTTTGGATTCGGGTTTATGAGATTAGAAGGTTAGTTTGGTTTCTAGTTGGAAGTTCCTTTAAGAACGTCAAATGCTCAAGGTATTGCCGGGAGGTTTAGAGCATGCATGTGAGTGTGATTATACGGCCATTGCATGTGCTTGTGTGTGTGTTTAAATGCTCATTTGAATGTGTTAACGTGCGTGCGCGCGAGTCGCGATCGGAGCTCAACTTTGTGTATTGAATCTGGAACAGGGCACTGTCAGACCAGTTTGCTGGGGACCCTGTTTCGTCTTGATTTCTTGTGATTCAGTCTTGGGTCAAAACATTAGAGTTTTAGCCCTTTGTCTTGGCTTTCCAACGGCTCTGGAATTTCTCAAATCGGATTTCTGAGCGTTGAGTTATACCTGCTTGAATGTACTCTGTTCATCAGCCTGCGATAGAGCAGTGCTGCACTGTTCTTGAGAAATCTGGGCCATTTCTAGGCTGTTTTAGCTAAAATTTTCTTCATGAAAGCTGTAGGGGATAGTCTTGGCTATCTATCTGTAAAATCTCAGGTCATTTGAACCATGTTAGCATGTGAATCGGTTAAAATGTCCTTAACCGGTCAAACTGTCCAGTGTCAGTGTTCATCCCTGAAAACAGTTTCCTTCAGCTACTGTCTCGGCCTATTTTGGCCATGAAGATGCGTGATTCAGTTGTTAGTGTCTTCACAAAATTTATAGCCCTTTATTCTAGCTTTCCAACGCATTTGGAATTTCTTGATTTGGTTCTTTGTGCACTCAGATATGGCTATTTGAATCTAGCCTGTCAGTGAACCTGAGATTGAAACTTCTGGGAATGCTTTCGTGTTTTTGATCTAGAAGGAGTAAATCTGGGCAGAAATAGTCTTCATGAAAGTTAAAGCTTGTTTTTTTTAGCTTCTATGAATATTTGAACTCCCAAGTTTTGTATTCATTATTTGTGGTGTGACCTGGATTCATTACTTATTTGTTTTATTTGTTTTAATTGAATGAAAGTCCTTTCAATTTTTGCTTAACCATTACTGTGTATATATCCAATTACTTGTTGTTCCTTTTTACAAAAAAAAAAAAAAAAAAAAAAAATTGGTGAGTGAAATCTTTAATGGAAAATATATCTTTCTACTCGAGTTTGAACTACATAATTGAGTCATTTGTTTTAGTTGAAAAAAAAAAGGGTGAATTTCGAGGACGAAATTCTTTGAAGGGGGGAAGAATGTGAGATCCCGGATTCCTAATTTTCTCAAATAAATTAAATATGGATAATTATAGTAGCTATTGTGTGAAAAATGTATTTTTACCATATGTTTTAATTTTCAAAAGGTATTTTGCATACCAAAAGTGAAAAATTTAATTGAATCATTAAAAACCTACTTTCAAAACTAAACCTTTAAGTTTAAATTAAATTCAACCAACTAATATTTTCGTGATTGTATGTGCATGCATGCATGTTTAGTACGGGGTTCGAGTGATTAGTACTTTGGGTTAGTGTGCTTAAGTTTTAATTAAACTAAGTTAGTGCATTAAGTGGATATTAAGTTAGTAGGACATAAGACAAAACAAACAAAGCCAACACCAAGAACAAGCTGCCGTGAGCTAGGAGAAGAAAGAAAGAAGCTTGATATTGTTGACCCAAATGTTTAGCAACTTGACCAAACAACACCTAAGGAAAAACTTAGCATTTAAGCTTTCAGCTAGCATGAAATCGGGCAGCCTTGAAACTGAAACATTCCAGCTAGAACCGTGGAGAACAAAGGGAGAAAAGAGAGGAAAAACTAGAAAAAATTTGCTGCTTCATCCACCTTGACCACCGATCATCTTAGCTTGAAAAATAGGAAGAAGATTTGGCACTTGGAACTTGAAGAACTTGAGTTCACAACTTCAACTTGAGGTAAATATCTTGTTCTCACTTGCTGGAAATTCGGATTTGGGAGCTTAAAGCTGGAATTAATTGATGTTTGAGCTTTGTTAATGATATTCCTTAGTTGTTTGGATGATTTCATGGTTTGGTTTTCATGATTTTTGGGGTTAATCTCAACCGGCCAGCTTAAGGTTAAGAGGTAAAATTGGTTTCCTAGCTCTTGATTCTTGTGATTAACTTGAATTGACGATTGAAAATTGAATGTACTGAGTTAAGACACTAATTTGGATGGTTGGAATTTCGTTGGTATTGAAGTTGATTGAATGAACTCCCAGAAAATTTCATTTCTATTTTAGTTTCTGTCCGAATGTGTTCTGGATATTCGCAATATGATGGAGGCTGAATTAGCCTTGGCACAAAACATGAAAGTTGTATAGAATTGGAGTGAGGAATCTACTGTAAATTTTCAGCTCAATCGGAGCAACGTAGAGTGTGAATGACTATTTTGCCCCTGGTTCCCTGTTTCTGCCAAAACTGGAAATCTGTCTCTGTAAATGGCTCATTTAGCTGGGAAGATGAATGAATTGGGTTGTCGATGTCTTCTTAAGAATTTTATCCTTGCATCTTAGGTTTCTAATGGCTTTGGAATTACCTGAATCGGAGTTGGGTGTGCTGAGTTATGATTAACTGAATCAGGACTGTCAGTATTTGTGTCAGTGAGCTTCGAACTGGAAAATCTGGGGGCTGTTTTTGGTAAATTTGACCTAGTTAGGGTGAGAACTGGGTTAAGATGTCTTCATGAGAATTGTAGATCTATGTCTTAGTTTCGAAATGGTATATTTTTTGTTTCAATACGATAAGTGGACGCACTATAATGTTCTTCGTGGTTTAGGAGTTGGATTCGGACAAGAATCAAATTTGTGGTGAATGGGGATCATGAGCGGTGATTGGTGAGTGATTCAAACTATTTTCGCCCCTGCTTCTTGAACTGTATATGATAACTGATTTTGAACTCTTTTATTGACAAATGTTTGCCGATACTAAAAGTCTTTGTTAAATGGATTTGCGAACTGTACTTCCTTAATTGGATATGTGACTTTCCACTGTTCGATTGGCTTGGTGCTAATGTGATACAATGCTCAATGTGCTTATGTGGTTATATGAGACTTAGGTGAGGGTGTACCTTATCGCACTCGCTTTAGGTCTCATTACTTGTTCTTTATTAGCTATTGTGGAATGTGATTTGTACTGAGATTGTATATTGATTGTGTAATGTGATGTAATGTGCATGTGGGCTGGTCACTTGTTGTGGTAACACCCCACCTCCTGGAGGGGTGTTGAGGTTCCTTGACCTACGGGCTTGGACTCTTACTTGTTGTGGGTAAACCCACCTCCTGGAGGGGTGACTATGCCCGGTCTCTAGGTTAGACGGACTATTCGAGCCGGCTGGGGTTTGGTCGAAGTCAGTCCAATGCTAACTTTGGGATCAAACTACTGAACTGTACTGTACTGTTATCCCGGGTGGCCAGTAGGCTATAAACTCGAGAGGTCTGAGCTGCCAGTGGGCTATAAACTCAGGCTGTACTGAACTGTTTATTGAGTTGACTGGCCAGTGTGGGTGATAAGGTGAACGGGTGGAGTGAAGTGGAGTTCTACGGATTATTGGTTGATGGAGTGTCAACAGGTGACCTAAATTGGAAAGTGGAATTGGCTTTGGAGCCATCCCTGTCCTTTTATTGTATTGTTACATTTCTGCTATTGATTTGTTACCTAATGACTGGTTATCTGATATTGTATAATTGTCTCCTTGGGATTTTGTTTGGCATTTTAAACCAAGTATTGTGCAATGATTTGAAAGACTCAAATGCTTTATGAAATGATTTGGAAACTAATGTTTTGACTAAATGGCGAATTTGATCACTGTTTTCAATAGATCCCCTATCATTCTCATTGAGCTTTTGGCTCACCCCTCCAAAAATTATTTTAGTGCCTTGCAGGAATCGAGAATGGACGAGCGCAAGTGTGGCTTGGATTTGGATTGTATATTTTATTTGTATTTTCTTATTTGTATTTTCTTGGAATGTATTTGGATATAATTATGTATTTATTGATATTCTTGGTTGTATATAATGAGGTCTTCGGATGTATATATGGTATTTATTGGAGTTAAAGTATAATATCGGTCGAGGTCACTATCGAGTCCCGGCGAGAGTTGGACAGACGGTCCGCCGAACCCTCGGGTTGCCCCAGGGAGAGGTGGGGTCGTCACAATGAAACTCCTCAATCAAACATTACAAACCATCCACCTTTCCAAAACATCCATACTTAGGTGCACAACTAAATGGATCGACATACAAATTGTTCAATCAATTCACTAAGTACAAATAAGATGCCAATTACTTAAAGTGAAGACTACAACTCTCGAATTCACTAATCTTCGGATCCACGATTCCAACCCCTATTAAGGAAAACAAACTAAAGAGATGAGTAAAGTCCAATGAGGTTCCAAGAAACATGCAGTCAAATTGGCAAGTTAACAATCACATATATCAAAATCTTAAATCGAAGAAGTGTTACGTCTATTGATGCGGAGGCTTCCGCTAGATGATATCTTGGATAAGTTTGGCGTTCAGTTACCGGTCGAAATGCTTTTGCTGCCCCACGGCTGCTAGGGAATCTATTGAACATATTTTTGCAACGGGACAACTAGCGGTAGAGATTTGGGATTCTTTTGGGGCCATTTGTGGAACTTTTCTGCCTAGGGTTCCACTGCGAGATAGACTGGTTGCTTGGTGGCTTTCCGCGCATTCTGATGCTCAGAGACGATTTGTTGTCTCTATTCTCCCAAGCTTTATATGCTGGCACTTCTGGAAGGCGAGGAATAAAGCGGTGTTAGAAGGGCTTAAACCGGCTTCTGGGGAGATCTGCCAGGGTATTCTCCAGGACATCACCAAGGTGGTTGCGGTTAAGTTCCACAAGTTGATTGTAGCACAGACTTTTGGTCATTTTTTTGAAGGAATTTCCCAACCCCCGCCCTACATCGCTTCAGACTAGTCCGGTGGCAGACAGCAGGTAGAGGGGTATTGTCACTTAATACAGACGGGTGCTCTAAGGGCAACCCAGGAGTAAGTGGTGGAGGTGGGGTACTCTGGGATTTCAGATGGTCGAGTATTGGTAGCGTACTCAGCTTTCCCTGGGAGTCACTACAAGCTTGTGCGTTGAAGCCTTGGCTTTATTAACAGCGCTACAACTCTGGCGGTCAGAAGGGCTATGCACAAGTTTGAGTACAGTCATACTCGTCGGTATTAGTGGGTATATTACAACGGTGGTTCTAGTGTCCTTGGCATATTCGTAGAGAAGTAAGCCAAATATGGCAGTTGGCTGAGAATCCAGGGCAATTCTCTCATTACTTTAGAGAATCTAACAAAGTGGCTGACAAACTAACTAATGTAGATCTCTTGCATTTGCATGACCTTGTTAGGGTTTATGAACAATCATGCACCCTTCCACAGCTAGCTAGAGGGGAAGTCAGGATGGATAAGTTGGGTTTTCCTTCTATTAGAATTATTAAAGGCCTGTTTGCATGACTGGCCCTGTGCGCGTCTTGTAAGTCTATGATTCAGCAATAAAATAAAATCTTCTTTTTTAAAAAAAAAAACTACAAGCGAAGCCATTAACAATTCACATATTCAAATAAACCATTTAACACAGTAAGAAAAAGATATGGGTACTAATATGGTGGCTCCGAATATTTTCTAGACGGAGCACTTAGTCCCATTCAGGATTCAAGTTAGATTCAACTGATATGTTGGCTTTTGCAAGCCAGTTCAATGGCAACCTTTTTTGAGTCCATTGACACTCTGTCAATGTTTGAAATGCAGTAATAAACAATGTCCGTAGATCATTACTTTACGCTAGTCTCCGTCCACCGATCAACCTTCTACCGGGCCTGAACACCAAATATATAACAAGAGGGGTAATACTTGAGTATACCGAATAAAGTAACAAGAAACACGACCTGTGGTTTGTCAATCACCTCGACAAAACCCTTGCTGGCTCCCAAGTATACCGATGGGGTTTGGGATCCCAAGCACGTAATATAGTCAATGAGATAACATCTCCAACCGACTTTCAAGTAAATCACACGGTGGAGTCATTGGGATAAAGCACACGAGCACCCAACGGTCAAGTATTGCATTTTATTTGTTCAGATCACTTGTAAACAAGATAGGAATCCTTTCATTACCCAAGGCTATCCAACCTACTCGACCTCACTAAGACAGGTCTCAGATAGGGTTCTAGCGAAGGGCCTAATTCAACCGATGCAATCAAGAATGCATCAGATCTACATACATGCACATTCAAGTCCACAATCAAGATCATGGAATTCAAGTTCATGAAGGTTTAGCGTGAAAAAATACACACTCACCTATGCACTAACAATTCAAGATATCTAACAATTTCGATCAACAAGTCATATTTCGATCAACAAGTCACATGAAGCATCAATCAAGTAAATCGCATGGTTCTAACATGCAGTTGGAACACTCATTGACTTATCACAATGTTTACACTTCAATCATAGGTTCACCCCTAGGCCACTCTTGAACCCTGTGATCATATATAGTAGAGCATGCAAAAAGTAATAAGGCATCAAAATTTTACCAAGACCTAAGGTCAAAAGCAACTAAACTTGAGTTCTTAAACCACTACTCAAGCCGTCAAATTTTCAGCAAACATAACTCGTATTTCCCCTCAAAATTCACAAGATTGTCTTGTTCAATTCGAGTGGAAAACCACATACATGATAGGTCAATGATTCAAGCATATTATGGAGCAAAAACATGTCTATTATCGACAAGAATTTTACAAAAATGGGACAAGGCTCTTGGCAAGAAAACTGAAAAACTCTAGCTTTAGTGTTTCCTCCAAAAATCAGTTTTTTTTCTGTCTTTTAACTCAACACATACCTCATGCATGTTTAGCTAAAAGAGGTAAATGATACATGAAGTGAGTTCTGGCCAAAACCAATAAAATGTTACAGTTAAAGCTGTGAATTTTCAGCTTTACCCCATCAGCCTTCAAGCATCAACGAAACAGAAATTTCTAGCAATGTTTCTTCAAAATCCAACACTAATCTCACTTAGATTCAAGTAAAACACTTCATGCATGTCATAGAAATAGAGATAGGAGGTATATACAGTACATTTAGACAAAAACCAACAAAGTCTTGAAGAAAAGAACCAAAATGGTAGCTTTATTCTCTTGGTTCAAAACTGAAATTTTCCAGTAAGAAAACAGTTTGGAAATGAGTTCCTTTGCTACTAAAACTCTTTATTTTTCATTCAAATTGAACATACATATTAAGATCAAGGAAACAAGTAAAAGTATGTCAAATCCACCCTAACAATTATGGAAATAAAGTTGAAACTCTCTCTCTCCAACTCAGCCAACCAAAGAAGAATTTTCAGCAACAAGTTCCTCTATTTAAACATCCAACTTTCAACCTTACTCCATGGCAAATACACTATTAATCAAAGCTAACATGACATGAGGTGTATGGTGCATATTCGTGACAAAAGATTCCAACAAAATTTCACACATATAAACCCTAAACTAGGTTGTATACTTTATGCACCAAATCTGGAAATTTACAATAGAACTTGAGAAAACACGAAGTCCTCCATAGAAGTCCTTCCGTTAGTTTCTATAACATCATATGTGAGGACCCAAAATTTTATTTATTTTTATCTTATTTTACTGGCTTATTTAAATATTTATCCACTCATTTTCTTCGAACAATTTATTTCAACCCTTTTAGAACCATTTACATGGAACTATGACTTGCATGCATTTTAAAATGTCCCGTTAATAAATTTAAATTTTGGAAGCTTGTATACCGAGATTTAATGAATACGCAGTTGGAATACAATATTTGATTTGAGAGTACAGTGACCTTAGAGATTTGAGAACTCATGCGTTAATCTTAAAATAGATATTTTTATGATTAAATACTCAAGTAATAGTTATTTATACTATCGTTATAAGAATTTCTTAGAAATTTCGCTTTATCGCGCACAAGTTGGAAATTCGTGTTTTTGCGCGCGCGACTAATAGAGGATTCTAGAAACTATTGTTAGACTACTAAGAGTGAATAATAATAGTGTTAAATTAAGTGCATTAGAGTATCGTGCACAAGTGAAACAAACCCGAGAGAAATCGAACACGAAACGCGCGCATACGCGCACACGCGAGAGTTGACTTTTGGCACCTTTTGGCCAACAATTTAAGCTTCTCAAGGACGCTTCATTTGTAACAATCTCATTCTCTCTCTTCACTCAAATAGCCGACCAAGCAAGGAGGGAAAAGAACACCAAAAGCTCTCCAATTTCTTGCTTCATTCCTTCACAAAATCACTTCAAACTTTCAACCCATCTTGCAAATAACTTGAAGATTCACTTGAGCTTGGAGAGGGCTTTATTCTCACAGTTTTTCTTGGAGTTCAAAGGTCCAAAAATTTCTGTTTTAGCAATCCAAAGAGGTAACCAACGATCAACCCCTTGAATCTTCGATTATATACGTTAGATTGCACTTATACGGTTGTAGATTCATGTGAGTAGCTTTATATTGTTGGAAATCTTGTGAGTGGGCTCTATGAACTCCCACTATGGCTTGATGGACTGATTTGATGAGTTTTGATGTTATTAATATTGGATTAGTGCTTAAATTAGTAGAAATAAGTGATATTATGGTTCATAGCTCAAAGGAGGTGAAGGGAAGAATTTTTCCATTTCTGCCCCTGTGAATGCCGTGGCCCTTAGAGCAAATTTTTGTGGTTCTAATGACTTGTTTATGATGTATACATGTCGTGTGGGTTGTGTGGAAGGTTTCCACAAAAACTTATGTGATTTGGATGGTTAAATGTTGTGATTTCGAAAATTCATCAAAACTGGAAACGGGTGTCCAGTGTACTCTGGCAGTGTTTTTGTTTCTGTCATAACTTTTTGCTCCGACGTCAAAATTGAGTGATGTTTGTGGCATTGGAAACTAGACACTTCTAGTTTTCCAACGGTAAAAATTACATCTCCTGATTCCACCTGAGTGAACCACACCAATCGCTTAAAAATGACTGCCCTGTTTCTCGGATGAACTGGGAGCCCTGTTATGAACTGCAACTTGATGCTCGAATATGAGCTAGTTGTGGACAGAATTTTAAAATGATTCCTTCTGTGAAATTATATCCTTATGAATGTAGTTTTCAACGCCACCAACCATGCTCAATTCCAAGTTGAATTGAGTGAGTTGTGGCCGAAGTTCGAAACTGACTCAGGGGTTGAAAACCCTCTTTTTGGCTAGTTGATGCCTTAACCTTGATTGGGACTTGTTATTTTCGAATTTCTTGGTGTTAAACACCTACCAAATGTAATTTGGATGTTTCTTAGACTTTTTATTCATAGATGAACCATGTTGAGAAAATTTCATTGGCCAAATGTTTGAGAAAGGAAAAACAAAAGTGCAAGGCAGATTGCCTTGGAAATTTTGGAAACTTTAGTAGCTTTGTTAACTAGCTTCCCGAATGAATTTTTATATGAAATTTGATGGAAGAATAGCCCTTATATGGTAGGATAATACTACCAAATTTGGCACCATTCTGAGTCTGTTTCGATACTCAACTAAAGTCACAAAGTTCCAACTTCAAATCTGGAATTTGTCCAGTGAACTTCATTTTGCACCAACTTTGAGCTGCTATATCTTGGTGCTCAAAACTCTGATTCCTTTTCAGTTTGTTGTGTTTTAAACCTTGTTTGCAACTATAATTGAGTTCCAAATTTCAGAGGCTAGTTTGTATTCTGTGAATTTTGCCGAATTTTCAAAGTTGGCCAAAAACCAACCCGAAACTGTCTTGGTAAGCTTCAAGCAGCAACTTTGAACTCAATTTTGAATATCTTCCATTTGGAATCATGGAAAAGTATCTTCTAAGAACTTTTAGTACTTTGGAATTAGTTTCTAACGGTATCAAGTTTTCCAATTTTGGACCTACGGAGAGTGAGTTATGATTTTTCCAAAACTGCATTTCAAATTTAAAAATTTTCAAATTTGACGGGAATTGAATTTTCGAGACTCTTCCCTGTCCTTTGATACTACTTGACCATTTTGGACTTTTTTTTCACGAAGAAAATTAGTTTTTCCTTGTGTGTTTAAACACCACCTATGAACCTTGAATTTGAGCAAGTTAAGGCTCATTTCATAAGATTTTTTTAGATTGTACAAGTGTCCAATCTTCCTTGATAATTAGGATTCCTCTATGATAGTGTGTAATAGATACTTATTGTTTGCTCAGCCATTCAAGTGGAGCTTCAAGAGGACCTAACAACGGACGCTTAAGTACTTGAATTGTGCAACGTACTCTTCTTTTGTGTAGGTGAGTGTCAAGTGCATGAATTGTTGATAAATGCTTTAATTGTTAATTGAGCATTATGGAATTGTTGAGACGAGTGTGTATTTTACCGCACTCGCTCTCCCTTAAGTGATACTATAATTAAATTGTGCTATGTGAATTGCTATGTGAATTGAATGAAGTGTTGCTATTACAAATCATATTTGTGTTGTGATGTCGAGTGGAGTGAACCTCCTCGATTTATCTATATTCTCATGGGGACGCCCTCGTCCTCTTTTTCTTTTAATTATGCGATACTTGTTACTTGAATACACACGATCGGAAATTATTCATAAACATGTATAACTCAAACCCTGAGCGGATGCAAGTACCATACCAATTTAGGTGGGAGGTGCCTCTCATACCGTCTCAGTGCTCTAATCGGTTCATTGAGCGATAGCAAGTACCACACCAATTTGGGTTGGAGGTACCTCTCATGTCAATTCAAAACTCTAAACAATTAACCGGTTCTCTAAGCGATAGTAAGTGCCACACCGATTCGGGTGGGAGATACCTCTCATGTCGTCTCAGAACCACAATCATTCTAAGTCGATTGGAGCGATGCCTCATCGACCACTGAGCGATAGTAAGTACCACACCGTTTCGGGTGGGAGGTACCTCTCATGTCGATTCAGATCCATAAATCAAGTATAAGTCGATTGGTTCTCATTGACCATTGAACGATAGTAAGTACCACACCATTTCAGGTGGAAAGTACCTCTCATGTCGATCCAGAACCATAAACATATAACCAATTCTCTGGATGATGGCATGTACCACACCGATTCGGGTGGGAGGTACCTCTCATATCAATTCAGAATCATAAATGGAATAAGTAAAGTTCTACGGACTTAATTACCCACTCGGGTGACGGAGTGCCATCACGACGTGGTGTTAGATTGAATTTTGGCAAAGCAAGTGAAAATAAGCTATTTTGTGAATTTTCACGAATTACTTAAATGTTATAGCTTTATTTCTTGTACAAGTCTTATTGCCACTTGAATTACGTGCTTGCATGATTTTCTTGGCCTCACTGAGCGTCAGCTCACCCCATTAGTTTTGTTTGTCTTAACAGGAGCCGAAATGGAAGGAATTATGGAGAGGTCGACTTGACAGCCCTTTTGATTAGAATATTAATGTAATTGATTAGATGACTTTCCGGAAACTGTATTTTGGAGAAAGTGATGTACTTTTGAGCACTTGAGTTGCAACACTTGAAAGTTTGTTTATAGAAGTGACTTTTCTTACTTCGACTGTCATTCCTTAGTTGTTTATCGTAAGTTAAATTGAAATTGTATCGAGTTCTGGTGAGAGCTGGGCAGGCGTTCCACGGATACCCTTGGGTTCGCTCTTGGGAGAAGTGGGGGTGTCACATCATACATCAAATAAACTCAAAGATAAGGGAAGAAAGATAGGTTTCCTAGCAAATTTTGCCTCTTTACCTCCAAAACCTAGTATGGAAGCAAATCAAGAAAGTTGCAAACTTTCCTTCCTCCCAAAACTCCTCCAATAGCTTCCTCCCAAGTTGACTCAACGATTGATGGAGTAGATTAGGTTTTCTCTCTTGTTTTCTCACTAAGTAGACAAGAAATCAAGACTAGAAATTTGGTTTTTTTTTCCTCCCTTTTCTCTCCCCCAATTCGGCCAAGACAAGAAAGAAAAAGGAGAAAAATGGTGAAGAAGAAAAACTTAGGTTGGATAAGGATTAAATTTGGTCTTGGTCAAGATTTCCCTAGATGAGTGACAAGTGGCAAGATTACAACTTAAGTCTATCTAATTAACCTAAAATATCTATCTTCCATCAATCAACTCTTAACACTTCTTTTCCAAGAATCCATTTTTGCACAAAATCCTCTCTAATCTATCAAATGCATTGCACGCACCTTATTAGTTGGTCACAATAGCATAACGTACGATGAAACTCAACATGCGACAAGTTGATTGAGACAGTAAAATACAAAATCATTACTCAACCATTAAATCAACCAAAAATTCAAGGCAAGTGAAATACAAAATATGAAAATAATTTTCGAATCCTTACAAACATCCTACCAAATTTTGCCACCCAAGAAGGATTCATGACATCCTAAACTCTTAAAATATATTATTATCAAGTTATAATTATCTACAAAGTGAATCTAGTAGAAAAAACTATGAATTAATAGTAAATGTGATCAAGTTTAACTAGTTTACAGAGACTAAGTACCTCAAAGAATGTGTATTTAAAATATCAAGAAAATAAGAATAAAAAATTTTGGCAATTAATCCCAATAATAAATTAGTTTGAAACCTATTTTTCTAACCATTTTTCCAATCACTGAGCCCGACCAAGTAAACTTCTCAAGATTAAATCCTGCGCAACAAATTTGAAATTTGTTCTTCATGTGAAAATTTGACTTTTTATCTATGAGGAATTTGGCCATGAAACTATTTTTATTGAGTCCAAATGGGGGATGCTTTCTTATCTTACCTATATAGAAAAACTCAAGGCTTCTACTCGCACATTAAGTCATTTGGCTGCATTTGGGGAGGGGGTCTACTTTGGAAAAAAAATTTTGCCATTAATGCCCTCAAAAGTTTGACTACTAGTATGAACAATACATCACTATTGAGGGCATTTGCATGTTTTTGCCTAAAAATTACTACTCTGCCTAGAAAAATAACAGGCCCCCAAAACAGTAGCTAACTATTAAGGGCTATTTTTTACTTTTTGCTCACCAGCCTTTTGCTTTCTTTCTCATTCTTTCCCTTCTCTTCCCCTTTTATCTCAGACGAAGGAAAGCAGCAATTTAATTGCTCTTGCAAGTGGTTAGCTACATCAACTTCTTCTTTTAGTGTCAAATCACCCACTTTTTTTTATTTCTAGTACAAAATTTGCTTACACACATCATAATTGTACTTGGAAGGAGAAAATTGGGAAACTGGTTAGATTAGTTGTACTCATTGGCCAAAAAATCAATGACTTTTTCCTCCAATTATGCTTGCCCTTTTGATTCAACTTCTATGTACACTATCTCATCCCCTAACCATGCAATTCTTGCATAGAAAATATATTTTCAAATATGACTTTTTCGGTTTTCAAGGCATGATGAGAGATGGGCTTCTTAGCAATTGAAGCGTTGTTATTAGAACTAAGGAAAACTCATACAAGTTGTCCTGATTTTTGATTGACACTCAAATGAATTTCATTCTCATCTTTTGCAATTAGAACCAAGGAAGACAAGTTGTCCTGATTTTTGGCTGACAATCAAGTGAATTTCTTTCTTTTTTGCACTTAACAATCCTTTAGTTACCAACTCTCTGTCCTTGTACAATTCAAACCTACAATCTTACCATCAGATTAGGTATTGCCTTTCCACCAAGATTGAGGGATTTTCCAACTGAAATAAAGGTTAGTTGTTTGATTCGTTCCAATGGTACTATTTTTTTTATGTCAACTATTTGATGTTCTCCAGTAATCCGTGATTTACAACTTCTAGTTCATAAGGTTTGATTTGATGGATGCCTTTTTGGAGAGAAGTAAAAAATGGGTGCACAAGAAGCCATTACTGGAGTTGCATTTTGTGTATCACTTATACAACCCTATTTCTTCAGAAGGGGGAAAACCGACAAATAAGTGGTTCAAACACTTCCTTTGGTGCTCTGTGGTAGTACATCATTATATTATCTCCTATTTTTCCATTTTCCTATTGGACAAATATGTGAATATATGCAAATATGGGCATGATTAAACTAGAACTCACAAAAATCGTTGTCTTCTGATTACTGATTTCCCCCTTTCTTTGCTTGCCTTTGTTATGGATGCATTTTCATGGCTTTTCCTCGGACATTAAAAATAGATGGATGCTTAATATTTCCCTTTGTTTTCTAAAACCTTCAAGTTTGCTCCATAATAGAAACACTTTCATCAAAGAATTTTGTTACCCCTGAGGTTAGTTTTCTGTTGATCTGGATTACTAAATTCATGCACCTTTAGTATATTGTGTGTGATCATAGGAACTTTAACCTTTTAAGCTTTTTAGGTTTATATCATTCCATTTTTTTAGCTTCATCCTAGCTCTTTTGTCATACTCCTTTATCTTATGTGTGTGTTTGATTGATGTTTTTACTCTTATTAATCATGCATGCATCTATATGCATTTCTCCTTATTCACTACCTTTTTATTAAATAGCTGATTGTTTCATCTTGCCTGTATAAAGGAAAGAGTCCAGAATAGTAGAACTCCATATATAAGAATTCTTTTTCTCTTTGAAAAAGGTTTTTGGAGAGCAGAAAAAAGTTTGAGCCAACAAGAAAGAAAAAATCAATTATCATTTTCTATCTCTTCTCAGTTTTCTTCATTAGTTAAAAAATTTTTGTGAACAAAATATCTTGATTCTTGGTGAGAGTAATTATCTTCTTTTTTTTAGTTAAAATTTTTACCTAACAATGGTATATAAACTGAGAAATTGATATACATGTGTTCCAAGTCATAATTTGCTTTGAGGTTTGATTTTTGGTTGACAACCCTTTTAGGGCTTACTTAGGGTTCAAAAAATTGGTAAAGAAATTGGTTCACTTGGAGATTAGTTCCTTCTATTCCTTCGATATGTGAGCACATCTCAAGGACTAGTTTTTGTTATCCTTCATTCTTATATTTTGATAACAATACTGGTTTCTGATGTGATTACGCCTAAAGAAGCAAAATTGCTTTGGGGAATTCAATACGTGGTTTTCTTTTTTGGATTTTTTTTGGTGAACTCTTAATGTCTTAACAATTTGAGCTGGTTATAATCTTTTTTTTATGTATCTTTAGCTCATGTAGGTTTACTTCTGACAACGCCGTGTTGCTATTCTCTTACATTTTTCAATATAACTGATAAGTTGAAAGATGAAGAATTTGCATATATGATTAGATTCATTGAGCCCAAGCTTATACTTATCTAAATCAATGAGGAAAATTCCAGCGAGCAAGAATTTTAGAAGATTTCCAATATGCTTTGGCTTGTCTTAACAAATTGATAGTAAAGTGTGGGTATTGTTTAAGTGGTATAGATTACAAGTTCTATTTTATCCAGATATGTTTCCTAATAATTATGCCTACTGTTGTTAACAATTATTTATAAGGGCAAAAACTTGAATTGCCCTCAAACTTTTTATCTTGTCAACTTTAGTCCCTTAACAATTAGGTGGATACTTTTAGCCCCTTAACTTATAAAAGTGTACACATGTGACCCTTTTAGCCAATTTAGCTAGTTTCCCAACTGGTAAACCCATTACGAGAGCCGCAACCTCCAAATATGAAGGGTGTTTCCGTCCGCACAAACATAGAAAAAGTGATCAAAACTCCAAACATGTATGGAAGAATAATCCCATTTAAATGGAAACTAAAATGCAAACAAAATGTTTTGGGAAGAAAGATAAAACTGGATTATATTCCAATGTACCGCAGATGAAATTGTAGCTTAAACAGCTCCAATTCTTGTCATCAAAAAGCACCATTATAAAAATAAAAGCAATTTGATAAATCCAAAATGGCTAGTATCATTATTGTGCATTAAATCATGAAGCACCAAAAAAAAGAAAGAAGAAAGAGAAATGGAAAGTCATTTAGGAGATTGACCTTCCATAAGATTATTAAAGGTAGTAGAAAGAAAAATTTCCAAAAACAAAGGTGGTAAAAAATAAAAATCAAGGTGATGAAAACAATCGAAATGATAATGTGGGGTGGTGAAAAATGCAGTCAATCTTCCTAGCAAATGACATGGCGTCCTCCATATCAATGGAAACGGAGTCCCCCATTCTTCTCGTCGTCGACAATTCTCTTCCCTTATGTACCTTCTCTCTCTAGAAACACATAACACCCCAGCCCCAGCTCTCCAAAGCCTTTTCCTTTTCCTTTATTCTTGCTCTATCTAAAAATGGAAATGCATTGGATTCGGCTTCCATGGCACATGTACCAATCCTCTCCTACCTTCATTTCTATCTCACTTTCTTCTCTGTCTCTCTCACTCTCTTTCTCTTTCTCTCGCTCTCGTCTCTATTTATCATTTCATTTCTACCTATATTTTTGTACTTATCTACATATCATTTTGGTGGCAAAAGGATGAACTTAAAGATGCTACAAGAAAATTTGAGCCAACAGCTATGAAATTGAAGGCAAATTTGAGAGAATTGGGGTAGTAATTTCGGTGGCAAAAATGGGTGAGCAACATGGTAAAGTAGGTTATTCTATGACTGCTTGTGGTTAGTTTGTTAAGTTTGCTATTAATGGTAATAGTTTGGCAACATAGTAAAGTAGGTTATTTAGGGATGCTGCAAATTGGTCATGAATCCCCTAGAAGAATGATGGAAATTGAAGGTGACTTATGAAGGTCAATGAATAAAGATTGAATGTGAAAAATTTGATCACTTTTTTTAAGTATGTGTGGATAGAAACACCCTTCACATTTGGGGGTTGCAGCTCTTATAATGGGTTTATCGGTTGGGAAACTGGTTAAATTGGCTAAAAGGGTCACATATGTACACTTTTATAAGTTAAGGAGCTAAAAGTCTCCGCTTAATTGTTGAGGGGCCAAAAATTTTGATTGTGCAAGAAGTTCTCCAATGTCTCAACAACAAGAAGGGGAGACGTGGTTTTTGTGCCATTAAGTTGGATCTGGAGAAAAGCATATGATAAGTTGAAATGAAGTTTTACAAGAGAGGCCTTAAACCATTTTGATTTTCCTCCTCCCCTTACTTCTATGATTTTGAAATGTATCTCCTCAACCAGGCTTGCCATTCTATTTAATGGTGCACCTACCGAGTGGATTAACCCGACTAGAGGGATCCATCAGGGAGACCCTATCTCTCCCTATATCTTTATAATTTGTATGGAGTATGTTACCCTCAGTATTGAACAATCTGTTAATAATAAAGTGTGGGTCCTTTAAAAATAGGGAGAGGTGGCCCATTAATTTCCTAATGTATGTTTGTGGATGACATCATTTTATTCTCAAGTTGTAGACAAATTTCAATCTCTGCTATTAAAGGAGTCCGATACAATTTCTGCCTCAAGTTTAGTCTTACAGTTAATCTTGGAAAATCAAAAATTTTCTTCACAAAGAACACTTCATAGCCTAATTAGGATTTAACCAGTAGTCTTTTGGGCATTGCTAGTACCTTGAGCCTTGGTTTGTACTTGGGAATCCCTATTTGTCATCAAAAGGTGGCCAGGCATAAATAGCATTTCATCCTTGATAGAATCAGAAGCAAACTTGCTGGATTGAAAGCGAATTTATTGTCTTTTACAAGTAGAAAAGCAATCATCAGCTATTGCCTCCTTTTATGCCCAAAACATACCACTCCCTAAAACTTTTTGTGAGAGTATCCAGAGAAACTTCCTTTGGGAATCATCTTCAGAGAATAGGAAGGTCCATTTGGTAAATTGGGAGACTGTTACAACTCCCAAAGTTCTTGGTGGGCTTGGTATTAGGAAGATTTCTGATGTGAATGCGGCGGCAATGGCTGGGTTGTGCTGGAGAATTTGCAAGAGAAAGAAAAACTTTGGGCAAAGATTTTGAACCATAAGTATATGGATTCCTTAGCCACCAGGCATAATAGAAGAGTGATCCTTAACCATACCAAAGGATCTATGAACCAAAAGAGTCTTATGATTGGAGTAGACCTTTATAATAGAGGAGTGGGATAGGCCATCAATAATGGAAAATATGCTAGGATTTGGCTGGAAGATTGGATTTCTTTGGGGCCTCTAAGGAGTTTAGTTTCTGGTCCTCTTCAATTTGGGGAGGATTCCCTCACTATTTCCTCCCTCTTTGGAGATAGAGGTTCATGGAAATTTGATTGTACTTCATTTCAGCTTCCTGATTATATCACCAATACCATCAAAGCCATTCCCAGAAGTCAGATGTCAAATGTTCAAGACTCAATCATTTGGAAAGCTAACACTAAGAGTCAGTTCTCTTTATAATCCAGTGTTCATCTTTTGGGGATTGAAAAGTACACAGATGTGACTAAGGAAGATATTTCATGGGTTTGGAAAATGTTAGCAAATAGTTGAGTGCAACATTTCTTGTGGGTTGCCTACCAAGATAAAATTCTCACAAAAGCTAACCTTTTTAAGAGGAAAATTGTCGAGGATGAAGGCTGCCATTTCTATAACCATGAATTGGAGAAAACCTTGAACATTTTTTGGGCTGCTCTCGATCAAAAAGGTTTTGACAAGAGCTAAATCTGCCAAACTCTTTCCATCCAAAGTCCAAAGAGAGTGTCTGCTCTTGGCTGAAAAGAGCATGTTTGAGTATGGGCATCTCTCCCTTGTTTAGAATTCCTTGGGGCACTTTAGTTGCTTTTTCCTAGTGGATGCTTTGAAACCATAGAAATAAGAGTTTATTTGATAACCAATACTATAATAACCATCCAGTCTCGAAAGAAATTGCTAGTGCAGTCGAATTCCTTCACCTGGGACCTAGAACTGATGGGATTAAAGTTAAAGAGCAATTTCTGGTGGGATGGATTCCTCCCCCTCCAGGAATTTTCAAACTAAATACAGATGGATCTGCCATTGGTAATCCAGGTCCAGCAGGGGCTGGTGGCATCATTCGCAACCATGATGGAGAATAGGTTGGAGGCTTCTACAAGAATGTTGGCAGAACTTCCAACATTGTAGCTGAGCTCTGGGCTCTAAGGGATGGTCTTAATTTAGCAAAGGACCTTAATATCACATGTCTACAAGTTGAAATGGATGCAAAAACTATAGCTAGTTAGTAATATTATATCTCTTTCATGCCAAAAAAAAAAAGTTAGAAACTATGTACATCAAGCTGAAGACTTTCATTAGATGTGTATTACATCAAGTACAAGAATTCAACACCAAAAACCATGTGCAAAACCATGGTGCACCACTACACTCTAAAGTAATGTAATACTATCCTTAATATTGCAATTTGTCAAGCCCGTTGTCTCAATTAGCTCCATATTTTATTTCCTAGTACCAAAAAATAGTTAGGAAAGAGAATATAGTACATATTTGTGTTTAAAAATCATCCAAGAGCATTATATATGTCTAGACGTGAACTTTTATTGCCCTTTTACAATTTAGGTACCTTGAATTACAAATTTTAGACAACCTAGATAAAATTGTACCTATGACGACCTCTAGATAAAATTGCACCTATGACAACCTCTAGATAAAATTGTACTTATGTATAAAAATGAAAGAGGCAAGAAATTTTTCTATTTTTTGGACACAACCTATTAGGCATTGGTTGTGCCTTGCATAGCTAGGAAAATTCTAGTTTATACATAATAGCTTAAGACATTTATTTAAATGTTATTACACGAAAATAAGTCCTAAATGCTGATTCCTTGAACTTCTTATGACCTGAATGCTATTCTTTAGAAATTAAAGGACCAATTTATAAATACCAAAAATTTTGCCGCCCTTCTCCTTGTACTGATATGTGGCAGGACATGTGTCCATAGCATGACACATGTCCAGACATATGTCACTAGCACTTGACACATGTCACACTATTGTAGCACATGTCGCAACTCCGTTCCTTCCTTTGCCGACTCGTCATTTTTCTAAATCCTATAAATAGGCCCTTCCCTCTTTATTTTCAACATTAAAATCAAAGAACCACCCACATAAAGTTGTAGTAGAATGTGAGGCAAGCACGAAAAAGCTTGAAAAGGAAGTAGGAGAGTATAAAAAAGAGAAATGACAATGGCAATGGTGTCGAGGCATTGACAAGCTAAAATAGGATAAGAAAATTTAGGTGAGTGCCCACTACATTCGTGTGGTGATAATATTGCATTCATATAGTTATTATAAGATAGCCTTCTTGTTACATATTAAACATATAGTTACAAATCTACATCTATATCAGTAGTTATGTTAGCTTCATGCTAAAATCAGACATAGGGAAATTAATGACTGCTATTTTTTGACTGCTTAAAAACTACTTTGATGCATGTTTTTGTCTCATTTAAATGATAATTTCTTATTTGATGTGAACATACTTTCCACATTGCCATATTGCACATATGATTATTTGCTTATCGAGCACACTATATTTTTTTAATCTAGGTATGTACATTATCGCACCATAAATTTTATGCACTTGTCTAGCTTGCTATTGTCCTCATGAATCTGGGTATGTACTTTATCACTCCAAAAGGTGATTAATTGAATTGGTTTGCAAATACAACAAACCATTTGTGGATTGTGTAATTTATTGCAACGAAAATTGCCCACGGCATATTTTGCAAAAAAAAAAAAAAATTTGCATCATTATTGGTTTTGCTTGACCATACCAATTATGCATTTTATCGCACCGGTACTAGTGTTATGACAGTAGTGAGTCTTAATTCCTCGAGCAAGCAAAGGTCTATGTCAAACGTCATTTCACACATTGGTCTGTAACCCACTACTTGGGCAGGAGGTTGTCCGTTTGTTGGGTCGAGAGTGAAAGGCATTTCCAAGATTGACCCAAGTGATTGTTGAAGTAGAAGCCTATGCTCATGATGGTGTTGTGTAAGATGGAACGGGGTTGCCACCGACATTTAGTGTTGTATCCTTCTATTGTATTGTGATTTATCTGTTTTATGTGTTTCCTATATGCTTAAGTATATATTCTCGAAAATTTACTGACACTTGCACATATAGATCTCACTAGTTTGTCGAGCTCATAGCAAAATACAAACATTTTTTTAGGATAGACACGAGCAAGAGATTGTCCCAACATAGTAATGGTACTTGTGCATATTGAAGATATAAAAAATCGAGTGAATATGAGTAGAACTTAATTTTTGCTACAATGATGTAATGCCTTCAAGGCATTGATTATGAATTTAAAAATGGCCCTGCAGTAAATGAAAGCAATTATTAATCTTTAAATTAGTGACTAAGTGGGTTTTGGCATGAGCTAGGCAATCCACTGCCAATGAAACCTTAAGGGAGATGGAGTTGGGGTGTGACCGAGTGGTATAACAGCATTAAGCCATTGTATGCCAAAATTTGTGCAAAGACATTTGAGAAGTTTTAAACATGTGATCTAGCCGTACTTGAGACTGGAGTGATTTACATTCATGAGCGACCCGCCTGAATCTTAAATTAACTTTATCTCATGTATCTAGATTGCACTTTTAAGAAAATAATCTTTTGTGGATATTTATTAGCTCTTACTAAGGTGTAGAACATCCATATGAGGAGATAATTATGTGGTGCAAAACATTGTATTTTGGTATCCTAATTAATAATAAGTTTAACTCCTAATCAGAATCCTAGAAGATTTTGACAGTTAGGTTGTAACTTTGATAATAATTACTAGTCAAACAAATACTCTTACTAATAAAGTATGTCTGAAAAACTTTACAAAAAAAAAAAAGCAAGTTTTGAGTACTATGTAATTGGATGCATTTCCTATAAAATTGATGCTCTGTGTATTCACAAGTTATTTAATCCATTGTAAAAATAAAGTATGCAATATGTAGTACAGGTGTGTATTGTTTGTAAAACTTTACTTACCGTGCCTAAGTTCTAAATATTACTAAAGTAAGTCCTTGGTCTTGATTGTAGGTTGTAAATCACCAACCAAAATTATAGCTTGTAGGAAAAATAAATAATAATAATAATAATGAATAAACAAAGTAGGTTTCCTTATGCAACATATTATGGCTAACTATTGTAGAATAAATAGTACATAGTACAGAGGTTCAAGCCCGGTGGCAACCTAAGAGGGGGTGAACTAGGTTACCTTTTAAAAATCAAAGAGTGAGATTATCACTTCCCTTTTTTGATAGACTTCTGCAACAAGAACAGACTAGTTGGGAATTTAAACAAGTAAATATAAATCAATGAGGTTTAAAACAAATAAAGTAAAGTAAGTAAAATAGATTTCAACACTTCACAAGTTTGAAGAATCACTTCAACTTGTATCAACACTCTAGATCCTTCGAAGTAGAAGAGGTAGCAACACTTTGTATACGGACCCGGATCACATGTGTTCAATCACAGGTCACAACTTGATGAACACTTAGTTTACAGCTCTATCAAACCTATCCAAGCTACAAAAGTACTCAGTCAATGTAACTAAGAAGATCTTTTTCAACTTCTTGGCACAAATGCCTTTTCAAAACTAAAATACAACTATTTGGACTTAGTACAAAACTTCCTAATCTTTCTAATTTTTTGTTACTCTTTGATTTTGATCATAGAAACAATATACACAGGTGAAAAGCAACTTTATAGTTAATCTGATACTTTAGAATTAATGACAGTTTAAACTAGCTGTTAGGACATTCAGACGGATATCGATTGTCCTATTTAGCATCCAATTCCATAATGTGAGTATCCCTTGAAGAACTTTTTCATGAGACTATTTAGGACAATCAACGCAACTCTTCATGTGTCCTATCTTGCTTTTGTGTAGTTATAATTTGAACCCTTTGTGACACTTTCAAAGCAAATGATCATTTAAGTGTCCTAATTGTCTTTCGAAAAGAAGGAGAATCTTGCATCAGAAGAAGGTAAATCAGACGATTAAAGATTTTGGTCATATGTCCGATTCATTGTCCAAGTAGTGTAAAATGATGCTATTTGCAAAACTTTGGCTTAAAGATCGGATAGTCCTAGCAAACTTAGTGAAATTCCATTGTGTGTCCAATCAGTTTAATGACTTGCATTCTTCTTATTTTTAATCTTCAACCACTTCAAGCATAGCAAACCTTTTAATCTTCAAGCCCTTCAACCCTGCAACATCTTTTTAACACAATTTAAGGCAATTTGTTTCAGTTTGTCATCATCAAAACATTTAAAAGATTAACAATCTCCCTCTTTTTTGATTGATGACTAAGCTTATATGAATAAAAATGAGTAAAATTGAACTAATAGATATACTCCCCCTTTTGTCATCAACAAAACATGGAGAATATTGAAGGATAACTCCTCCTGAGAATGTGCATAAGGCATTCATAGAAAGGATATGCAACAATCAATACCAAACATAAATAACTTTAACTGGAGCAAATCAAACACTTATAACAAAAGAAGTTTAGAAATCAATCACACAAAATAGCAATAAAAAATATCATAGAACAGTCATCAAAAGTGTTAAGGTAGTCATAAGGAAATTCTAGGATAAATCCTAAGAGATACTACAAAGCCTAGGATTGCTAAGCCAAATTCTTTCTCCGCTGATTTGATATCTTCAATAACTTGCTAAATAATCACATTTGGATCAGCTGTGGATCCATCAAAAACTTCTTCTTATGTAGCAGTACCCTTCATTAAAGTATCATACTTATTCTGAAGTTATGCGCCTTGAGACAGAGATTCAGTGACTATTTCTTTCTCAGTATTCTTTTCCTTTTCTTTTCTAGTAAGTGTGTTTGTTCCTTGTACAAAGTCAGTCTCTTGCATACCGGTCTCTTGAACTAATTTAGTCTGAGTAGTTTGAATGTCAGGAGCTAGTTTTTCCAAAATAATTGTAGTTTTAACCTCTGGCTCTATTTCAGTAACCTGATCATCATCTTCCATATCACTCTTAGAAGTAATTCCCACTTGTTCTTTAAAGGCCAAATATTTGGAGTGCTCAGAGTAGGTCATACCAAGCAGCATTCCATGCTCCAAACACTTTTGGCTAAATGACATTTTTTTGAACTTTTGGTTGAGGGAAATATTTTGTTTTTCAATAGACATAAGTTTGGAGAGGATGTTTCACATAGTGGTTGCAAGGGAGGTTGGAATGTCAGTAAAGGTTTAAGAAGAAGATGGTTGAAAATTTTGTTGTTTCCTAGCGCAAGGGCATCTTTGGATTTTTCAATTTCATAATCCTCTTTCAAAAATCATTTTTCTTTGTAAAGCTTGAGGCTTTTTCTTTCAAAGTATTCTTGACAGGCAAAAGGAGGAAATGTTTTTGCACCAATAATAGGTAGGAATGGCAACGGGGCGAGGGTCCCCCGCCCATCCCTCGCCAGTTCCCCCGCAGGATTAATAAAAATTTGTCATATGATTTCATTATAGTCAAATTTTAACAAATAATCAAGTACTAAAATATCAACACATCACCAAGTTATTATTTATTATAATTTTACAATTGAAACTCATAAAAACAATCAATCAAAAGCTATTTGAATGCAATCGAATATGATAAAACAAATACAACTAAAGTAGTCAAATTTTCACTTTGAACACAAATAGAATCACTAAGTCATTATTTTTTTTTTGAGAAAAAAGTGTTATTGTGTTAAGTGAAATTAGGAATTTAGTATAAATATATTAATAAATTTAGTATAACTAATTAATAATTTCTATTAGTAGACATGTATAATTATTAGTATAATTGATAATATTAATTATATTACATATACTAATATACATTATATAACACATATAACTAATAATATCATTATTATAAGTTTGTAACTAATTAAATTAAATATTATATATAATTATATACATATATATATGAATTTTTTTAATGGGTGGCAGGGTGGGGGATGGGACGAGGGTATACTCGCCCGCTCCCGCCCCATTTCTAAACCGGGGAAAAAATTCTCTCTAGCCCCACCCCAACCCCAGCCCCATTAGCCATGGGCACCCGCTCCAATTGCTATCGCTAGTAATAGGCACAATAAAGTCTGTAAAAATTTTTGTTAGAAACTTTGCAAATGGAATGCTCCTTCTGGTGTCAGTTTCCATAGTCAATAAAAATTGCAAAATAGATACCCAAAATCAAGTTTAATGCCTTTGAGAACAGAGTAAAACAGATACAATTGCATCCTGTTTGGAGTAATTTTGTGACCATGAGTCGGATAAAGCAAATTTGTGACAAGAGTGTAGAAAATCTTATTTTCAGGTGTTAAAGAAGTAGTTATAGCATCATTAACCTTTGAAAAATCACTCTTAAATAGAACTCAGACTTCAATAATTTTAAAACCATGAGACTCATTTAGTCAGGAATCAAAAGCAAAGAAGTATGAAAACTCCTCTGATTTTTCAATAACACATTCAAAGATTTTGTTAACTAAGGCAGAATCAAACTTTAGATTAGTAGAATTCACTCGAGACAAAACAAAATCATTATTCTAATAAACATTTGTAATAAATTGAACACATATTTCATGATAAATAGGTTCATCAAGGTAAACCAAGTGGCCCCAATTTTGTTTTTGAAAACATTTTTCAATAAAATTCAAATTAAATTCAGCCAATTCACCCTTTTTTGCAAGGCCTTTGAGGGATCACAGGTTTGGCTAAGAAAATTGAATGCCTATACTTTGCCTATTCATTGAAGAACTTCGGGAGAATTTCAACAGATAGAATAGCCCGTCCAGTCATCCTCATTATTCCTTTTGAATTCTCAACCACACATGATTCCATTAGTGCTTTTCCTTTCCCAACAGTTTTTGTCAGCAAATCATTGTTGTGATCAGAGAATCCTTTGGTCATTCCATCTCTTGTTCTCACCATTGTTGTTTCCGAGAGTTTGAGAGAGAATGAAGATTCTAAACTAGAAATTCTGGAAAAAATTTGTATCTAATGTGTTTTTTTTAAGAAAAGATAAGAATGCTAAGAGACAGTTTCTTGAGAGAAACAAAAGAAAGTGGGGGAAGGCTAGTAGTTTTAAAGTTGTAACTACCAACTACAACCTAATAAATATGAAATAGGAAGTTCGTAATCATTTTTCTAAAGAGAAACCCTAAAAATCCTTAAGAAGTTTCGGACTATTGAAGGCACTTAGATAAGAAAAGTTGTGCATCCGAAAACATAATCCAGCATTTTGAAAAAGAAATCAAGAGAAAGGATATTTAGGATAGTGCAGTTTGCTTCCTAAAGAAAGATTGAGTCATAATGATAAAGAGAATAATCCTAACTTGCTTCTCAGATATTCAAAACGATCCAAAGGAAGTGATTTACTAAACATGTCGGGTATTTAATTATGAGTGTTCACATATTCAACACAAATGTCACCTTTTCGAACAAGATCACAAATAAAATGATGTTTGATCTCAATGTGCTTAGTTCTAGCATGCATAACAGGATTCTTTGTGAGATTTATAGCACTTGTGTTGTCACGTTTGATAGGAATTGCAGGATAACCAAAATCAAGCAAAGTATTTTTCAGTCAAATTAATTATCCACAACAAAATCCAGCAGATATATATTCAGTTTCAGTATTAGATAAGGAAATTGAACTTTGTTTCTTACTAAATCAAGACACAAGATAATTTCCAAGAAAATAACAATTACTTAATGTGTTCTTTCTATCAACTTTGCATCCAACAAAATCAGCATCAGAATATCTAATAAGATCAAAATTATGAGATTTAGGATACCAAAGTCCAAAGTTTTCAATACCTTTCAAATACTTGAATATTCTTTGGACAGCAGTAGCATGAGATGTTTTGGGATTTGATTGAAATCGTGCATATAGACAAATAGCAAACATTGTGTCTAGTCTACTGGCTATGAGATATAACAAGCTTCCTATCATACCTCTGTAAAGTTTTTCATTAATAGGTGTCCCTTCTTCATCTTTGTTCAATTTGGTAGAAGTGCACATCGGTGTTCCAACTAGTTTGCAATTTTTCATATTAAATCTTTTGAGTAATTCCTTGGTGTATTTTGTGACTTGCATGTGTTAAGCATATAGCTAGCGTTCCTTTTGATGAATGAATGTGCCTAATTTATCTTCTGATGAATGAAGTTTCTTGCACAGATAGTTGTTAGTAGCACCAAAGATTATATCATCAATATATATTTGCACTATAATCAAATCATTCCCAAAACATTTCGTAAACAAGATTGTATCAACAAAGCCTCTTTTAAAATCATTCTGATTTAGATTTACACTAGGAGGTATAACCGCGGCATTGCGCGGTGGAACAACCAAAATGCATGCCCATTTAGACGGGTTTAAGAAGTGTTTATATAGATGGTGATGGTGTGGTTGGATTAAATATTAAGAGTACAAGATGTTCTAAAATCGATCACTGCAAGTAAGTATGAAAAAAAAACGAAATTTGATATTGTGCGGAAGGAAAAAGATGTTGTCGGTAAAGATACAAGGATGAGCATTAAATGTAAATGTGGTCTAATTGGTTGTAATTCTGAAATTGACTGGTGCAGTAGGAAAAAAAGAGCTAGTTTTAGCTGTCAAACTGTGTAGCAAATTTGATAGATCAGTGCATTACACATACAGAATGATGGCAAGCAATCTGGTACGTGGTTCCAAAAGGCAGGTGCTCTGATAAATAAACGGATAAATATACCAAATGGTGATAAGTATTTGCGAGTTACATGGTATACAATCCATTCTTGACAACAATGTAAAAGATGTCAGACATGATAACTGAAGCATCAGTTTCAAGCAAAAACATCTAAATGGAACGCACGACACATATATAAGTTCAACAAAACACAGGCTTTGGATCTGTTCGAGCTTGTCTCTTCAGGACAGCATTCAAAAGATTTGCAACATCACTAATGTAACTTGAAAGAGGAGCATGGATAAGGAAAGATCAGATAATTTTTTTTTTTTGCTGCTGCCAAAGTCATCGACTCCTGTAGGTCTTTCTTCTATTTCTCCAGCATCTTTAAACCTTCTTGTGAGACAGACTCGTGGTTTTGAAGAAGATCGCTGTCCCTCTAGAACAAAAAAATGAACAATATTAATAAATCAAACAAGACGAAGGGAAACAAATTTATAAAAAAAAAAGAACCCGAAGAACCAGTTTCTGAGATCTGTTGTTCAGCTTGGACAAACTAATTCTCAATACCGATGCAGGAATCTTTGTTGAAAGAAGATGTTGCTGCATTTTCTTCAAAGTAATAAGCAATTGTGTAACGCTGATTTCCACTGCCATCCTTCGTATTTCCGAGTTTCAACTGGGCACTGAACATATTTTCTTTAAGCTCTCTATGCACATTTTCCAATGGGAGTTCTTCATTCTGTTATATAACTCCATAAACCTGTATTAGCATGATAAGCTGTATCTATCTAATATAGAGGTTTTCAAAGCTATTTGTAATTCCGACCTTGCTATAATGCTCCAGCACTTCAAGTGCAGTGAATTTAAGCAGCGATTCCGCTAGCTCACCAAATATTGAAGCTGTGACCGTGTCAGTTTCATCGGTGAAATCAACATCAAAACGACATCTGCATCAATATGTACTTCACAAATAAGTCAATAAATTCAAGAAAAATCATGTAGAACAATGATAGCTCATGAAAAAAGTGCTAATTTCCTTGGTACAGCTCTCTGTTTCTCATTGCAGTGGTTGCATGTATAAACTGAATCATAGTTTGCTGATGTCATTCGGCAACATTTGGTACAAGACATATACTAATACTTTTGCAGTATATGTTCAAAAGAAAAGCAAGCCTTAACCCATGACACCTGGAGAAATTTGTAAACAGATACAAGAACATTTAGGTGTATATACATGTATAAACAAATCAGGAAAATAACACAGGCGTATCATTCAAAGAATTGGATCCAGTAGTAAACAAGTCCTGACCTTTTGAGCTGGTGTAATATCCACAAGTGAGGTAATTTTGTGGTTTCGATCATAAAACATTCTGGGACTATAATTGCTGTATGACTTGTTTTGAACAAGAGCAGAGAAATTCTTTTCATTTCTGATAGCCCTATAAAGTTTCATTGCGGAATAAATGCAGCAATGAATGTCAAGTAGTCTATCCCAAGCAGAAAGCAAAAAAAAAAAAAAAGGACAAGTGAACAATAAACATTGCAAACCAGTGTTTGAGTTGGTTGGCGTCTCTAACTGGTGGATTGACAAGAATAACTAAATCATTTCTTGTTGATAGGGCAATTCCTGATAGGTAGATACAATTAGAATAGGATACACATAGAATTAAATTGTCAAGAACCTAACCTCTATTAGGCCTCACCTCCATAAGTAACAACCTTGAGTCTGTGACCTATCACAACTGGATACTTGTCCTTCTGTTCAGTGATAGTCGTACCCTCATTTTCAATGAAATCGTTCCAAAGAGATAATATGATTGGATTCATCCTACATAAGAAATAGTAAACTGTAACCTTTTAAACTATTTTCATAGCACATAAGTTCGAGGACATAACTGTATGCAGTGTAAAACAGAAAACAATTGGGAAAAAAAGAGTCCATACTCTTCATTGACAATAACAAATCTCTGCACAAACGATTCCTTTGAGTCTTTGTTGATTGGGATGACAGAAAGGACATCAATAACAATACCAAGAACATCTGTAATTTGAAATAAATTGTAGTAAAGGCAGACAAAGTCTCACAAGTGAAAGCAAACAAATTTATTGACCAGCAGTTTAAACCAGAGATCAATAAAGCACAACATAGAAATCAAATGAACAGTAGATTAAAGGCCAAACTGACCAACAGTTTCATTCTTTGAATCTAACGAGCAAACTCCTTAAACGGTGTGAGTGTGAATCGAAGTGGCAAGACACTGTTTTCTTCACTTTGAATTTGCTCAACAATAGTTTGTGTTCCTATAACCCATTGGAGTTCAATACCATCAGTCCTAAATTTCTCTGAAATTTTCTTCACTTCAGCATTTGAGATACGATATTTCTTGTAAAGTTGCAACTTTGGGCCCATTTTTTCAATAGCATAGTTAAAAAGGATTCCTTGAACTCTCGAACCCTGTGGCAAACGGCAGTTTATATAAACAAAGATTGACCAATTATAAATAAAATATATAGTGATAATGATTAAGGGTGGAAAAAAGACAATGGTCAAGTTAAACCGAAAGATCGTGAATAGAAATATACCTTTGAGTCAACAAAAATAAGTCTCTGGAATTTGGTTGGTGTCGAAGTTGAAGAGCCTGGGTTCAACTTTTCTTGAACCATTACTTCAACTGTCCAAGACTTCATTCCAGGCAGAATATCATCAATATACAATGTATTTGCCATCCTGGAATAAGCAAAGAAATAAAACTATCAAATTTGTCAAGCTAAAGAGGAATGAAACAAAAGAGGCTGCATAAAAGGACAATTCATATAATATTACAGTCACACGCGAGCACTATGTGAACCTCAAAATATAAGATTTATTTCTTAGACAAATGAAAAATTTCATGGAATACAACATTTCTTGTCTTGAATTCAGTTACAATATCACTGAATGTTCCTGGTAATATTAAAACTCTAACAGAAGATAATGTCCTAGCACGAGATAGCGCAACATATAGCTGGCCATGTGAGAACACAAGTTCTCGTAAATAAACTCCAACACGATCCAAGGTTTGTCCTTGTGACTTGTTAATCATCATAGCAAAGCAAAGTCTGATGGGAAACTGGGTTCGCTTAAAAGGAACTCCATTCTTTTCATTGTCTGATGTTTGGAGAGGAATCCTTGGTAAAAGAACCCTTTTTCCTCGATGCTGACCAACTGCAATCTCTGCACAAATGGCATGCTACTTTAGCTGTCTATATATAAGCCGTGTTCCATTGCATAAGCCTTCTATAGGATTTAAATTCCTAAGGAGAATAACAGGGCATCCTTCTTTTAGCACCAATTTATGAGGGGGCAGACCCTTGGGATTCAAAGAGTTTAAAAAGTCTTCGTAGTCAGATTGGTCCCTCTCATTAATAGTTCGATCAGTGCTCATATACACAAAAAGTTGTTCAGGAAAGCGATCAATCATCATCTCATTTATATCATCGACACATGCATTCTTTGGAGTAAGAATACATCTGTTTGTGATCTGGTATGGATCAGATGAATACACGCTCAAATCCGAGAATACAAAATCCACTAACCTGGTTAACAAGTATTTTAGTTAACATAAGACCATTTAATAAATCTAATGTACATTAACAAAAGAACCATGGCGTTTGAAAGGAAAAAAGTGAATTTTGACCTGTTTAGTGAATCTTCTTTGTTATCAAACGGGATTGATATATCCTTTGATAGAGTTATTTTTCCATCGGCGTCTTCTGGTTCACAACCTTCACCTATCCTAAGCAAGAAATCAGAGAATTGGCTATCAGAGATAGCTCTCATGTTTTCAGTTAAGGTTAACTTCTGAAGAGTACTCCATAAACGTGAGTTGACAAAGCTGGCTTCTATCTGCTGGTTCTTTGTTGCATTCTGAATAACAGGTAAAGTCTGACGAAAGTCTCCCCCAAAGACTATTACTTTGCCACCAAAGGGCAGATCAGAATTCATTACATCTCTAAGCAACCTATCAAAAACTTCAATAGTGTCCCTCTTAGCCATAGAAGCTTCATCCCATAGAATTAATTCAGCCATCATAATAAGCTTAGTAACAGAGCTCTGTTTGCTGATATGGCAGACCTTACTTGCAGAAATGTCCAATGGGATTTTAAATCTTGAGTGTGCGGTCCCCCCTCCTAGAAGAATAGATGCAGCTACTCCAGATAATGCAACAGCTATTGTTATGAACCCCTGGGATCTAAGCGTTGCCAGAATAGAGCGATAAAGAAAGGTCTTACCAGTCCCACTGGGTCCATCAACAAAAAAGCTATTATTTCCAGAAGAGAAAACCTCTTGCAGTATAACATCATAGGCATATCTTTGGCCTATATTTAGTTTTGAAACCAATAACAAGTCTTGCTCTGTAAACTGTATGCTTAGCTCACTCTGAATTTCTCTTGTGAGGCGCTCATCATGACTGAGAATGAAAGCATCAGGTACCAACTGGTAGTCATTGACATTTTTTTCCATTTGTTCCAAGGATTTATTTGTATCAAGCAAAACACATCTTCTTATTTGCTCAACATTCTGACCAGAAAAACTCTTAGTTCTCTCAAAATCCCTTGACATCTCAGTTTCATACTTTTCCCAAAGGACTCTCGGATTGCTCGGCGAACAATAGACTAACAAGATTGCAAAGAGAGTTCTCAATGAAAAAGACATCTGAAAGGCCGCTGCTTCATTAAGCGTGTCTTCCAGATGCATGTCAGATTGAAGCAGTCCCATTTGGAAGGCAGCTTCTCTATAGGAGAGCATAAGCCTTCCATTAACAGTCAAGAGGTCTTGAAAACACGTAGGAGCATGAACATGAGATAAGAGAAGTCGCAAGTAGTAGCGCTCTCCCTCATTTGGAGCAATAGTCACAACACGGCCAATGACTCTTTTTCTCTTCCGTTCAATCCATCTTTTCTTAGCAGGCTTCCAGACAAAAAATTCTGGAAATTCACGGTATATGCACTTAAGACTTTGAGCTCTTTTGTTGGTTTTATTCATGCGGAAAAAACTCTGTCAGCATTGTCTTGGAAAAATCGGCTCGATCTAAGAGATCAGCAAGATTCGTATTTTTATGAAAAGAGATCATTTGCTGACCTGGAAGATGTAATTGAAGAGTATACACAGCAGGGGTCATTTCATTCAGAGTAAACCTATAAATGCGCCAAAAAGCTTCAGTAGCCACTACCCACCTCCCAGCTTGAAAATCCTTTATTTCATCTATGTCATCAGGGTTATTTTCTGAATAAATATGGAAGCTAACACGATCGTGACCCTTATAGATATATTTATACAAATACTTGACCAGCTTAACCGTCGAACAGATTTTGACGTTCATGTGACAGTCAAAGAGAGCAAGAAGATATGGGTTATATGGCACAACCCATCGATTGTTTAGGTTGCTATTACGCACCCTTACAAATCGACCATTATTTCACCTTCTATAGTGCGGGTAGCTATCCTCAGCATGGACTGTGACTTCACTAAAAGTCTTTGGATAATGGTTTTTACAAAGGCCATCTTCCATGCAAACATTGTCCATGTTCAAAACTCCACATGGTCCATGCATCATATGCTTGACCACAAGATTATATAAATAGCTCTGCTTTTGTGGATCTGGAATCTCGGCAGACACAATACAATCATAAGCATCAGAGTTCAATGGTTTAAATTCAGGTTTGAGGATGACCAAGAGGTGAGTATGAGGGAGACCCCTTTTTTGGAACTCAATCACATGAACACATGCAGCTACGTCCCCAAAAATCTTTTTTTTTCACTATTTCAACCTTGAGCAGCTCAAACTTTGCTCTAAAAACTCTTGACACTAAGTCAGGTCTATCCTGTGCATCCTCTCCATATTTTAGATTTTCTTGGATTTCTCTCCACTGCGTATTACATGTCATGGTAATAAAAACATCTGGCCTACCAAATTTCTGGACTAATGCCATCGTATCAACATATCTGCGGCGTATGTCCCTTGGACCACCAATGAAAGAAGTTGGGAGATAAACCTGACGACCAACATTTTTTCCTTCAGTCTGACCAGCAGACAAACTATCCATTACACCTTGTAGGATCTCAGTCCTAATATTAGTTTGGTTCTTTCTATGGAAGTCAAGCCTAGATGTTTCAATCTTCACGTAAATATCAACAGCAAATTGCTGTAACAGCCTCCTTGTGTGCAACAACATTGATCTATCATTTTCTCTCATTTGAAGCAAGTAACAATAGTACTCTCTTGCAGAAATAGTATCACGTTATTTTTTCCCAGTTTCAGCAGCTACACAACAAGCACGAAGAAGGGAAAAGTAGAATAAGAGAGTTATCTAACACTCTATCTAAGATGGGAGCAGCAAGGGGAAAAAAAATAGGAACACACTAAGAAGACTTGCTTTCGTGTTCCTGTTGAATCAAGCCTGATGCACTCCCAATTAAGGAAAAATTAGGCACGACATCATCATCGTTGTCAGCCTCTTTATTTCCTTCTTTAGGATCAGTACTTTTTTGGATGCCATAATGCCAACTAGGCCCACCCCGAAGAAATAAGAGAGGGTACTGTAATAGATCGTAGCACGCAAAATAATGCGGTATCCTATGAGGCACATTTGAGTGTGTATAAACCTGAATATGAGCACCTTTTTCAAGCACTTCATCCTCATTTTCTGTCCAAATGGCAGCAACTTGGGATGAAGCAGGCAAATTATACACACGTTGATCCAACTGAGGATCAGAGTTGAGAACAATCCTATGATTGTCTAGATTAGGAACATCTCGAAGGCCTTTGAAAAATTTAGTGTATGGATTAGACTCAAGAATACGCAACAACAATTTGAGGGTGCTTTCACGTAGCCTAGGCGAACCAACGACTCTTTTTGATAACTCCTCTTCCTGATCGTAGAAATATAGCTGGACACCAGTAGCTTGCTCAATGGGAGAGACCAAACTGTTCAATAAGTGGTACACTTGGCCTTGTACCCGAAAAGTATAAACACCCTTGGTATTCTTTGTTAAGGCACGATCATACTTGGCGCCAAATGATGTGAAAGCCAAATTATTGTTATAGGTTCGAACCCATTTCCGAAACTCAACACACTCTTCGTCAGTACCAGAGTAAAGACGAAAGAGTTCGTAAGGCATCGCCGGACAAACTATAGAAATCTCCCCGCCACAACAACAAAATTTGGGCGGTTCCAACGGAAACCTCTTTGCTCCACAGTGTTCACAGTCAGGAACACTGGGCAGGACAAGAGGCTTTGTTGGTATTTTGTTCAAGCGGGAAGAATTTGTGGTTCTAGGCCTTTTCCTTTTTCCTAAGACAATACCAAAAAATATATATCACCCTATCTGGACGAGAGGAAAGACATCAAAAGCTTACTCTTAGACGTATATAAAGAAATCAGATAATCCATCACTAACCTTCACCCTCAACTCGTGTATTAACCATGATCTGTGGATTGTTTGAAGATTCAGAAAATTTAGAGTTACCAAATTCAAGAACACAGGTACCCTCTTCAACAGGCACCATGTCACGAGCTAGAAAAAGACAGGGCACCAAGCTTAGCTAAAGTAACCAGAACAGAAATAAACAAAAGAAATGATAATTTGGAATCAACTATGGAGAATTTTGGTGTAAAAGACAATGAAGGAACAATGGTAGTGCACGAGAAGGCGAGTTACAAATGATCGAGGAATCCATGTAAGGGGTTAGAAAAAAAGTGATGTATAAAAGCGGCCCTAATCAGAATTTGGCTGGAAGGATAAATAAATATATAAATGTACCAGCAATGGATAATAATAAAAGAACAGCGACTCTATAGCTCAGGAATCTACTCGCAGAAACAATATATCTCTTAGCGGTGAACGCACGGTAGAAGAACTGACAGGTAACGAGCTTTCAGGAGGTAAGTTTTCGCTTATCATATTAGAAGCCAGTTGCTCAAAAAGACCATCAAATCCATCAGCTAATGCATCATTATCGATTATATTCTGAACATCCGTATCAGGTATAGACTCATTTTTTTCTGAACCACCTGAACAATGGTCACTCATAGACTTATTTTTGTCTAACTGCTGCACAACAAGGGCGGGAACAACAGGACAATTTTGTTTTTTTGCAACATACGAAGCTCTCCTACGACGATTTAATGCATCCTTCTTCTCTTGGTCCATAGCAGTGTATTGTATACGCCGTTTTAAGTTATAATCCATTCAACCAAGAAGCAAATGCTATATGATGATCAACATAAAAGGCATTGTTATTAATAATTAAGCGCACAAAAAAAATTCAAACCATGGCATAACATTGGAAAAAAATTTCGCAACAAATGGTAAGCATGCTAAAATAAAAGGTAGAGAAAAACAGAACACACAAAGAAGAAACCAATGGTAGGAAAAGAAAAAATTAAGAAAAGGACAATTAAAAAGAATAATAAAAATTTGGGAGGCATAGAAACTTCAAGATTCAAAGGTCAGCAGATCAAGAACAGTGGAAAAAAAATGGTCTGTAAATGTAGAAGTTTACCTGGGAAGAAAGGGCCGAATGCAGGTTCAAGGGAAGCACAGTTCAAGAAGAAACTCCTGCCAAAAAGAACAAGATAACTTGAAAGAAGAGTAAATATAGTTCTTCCAGGACTGAAACATTGCGAGAAACCAAAAAAATGAAAACAGAAGAGCTAGTGCTTCGGAAAAAGGACAGTGGATTACAAGTGTGTAAGTTTTTCTGAAAACAAAGTAGCCAATGGAGGTTGAAGGGAAGGGTAGTCAAAGAAGAAACCCGCGGGAAAAAATAGCAAGGTAACTTGAAAGACAACAAACATTTTTCTTTGTGTTTTTACAATGCTAATGCCCATGCAAACAAAATGTTACATCATTCTATCCTACGCATTACATGCAGCTAACAAACACATGGCGTGCAAGATAATACAAGCTTGGCTACGTACAATGCTAGTGCAACGGGTACAGATAAAGAACAAACAGTAAGAGGAGAAGCCAAAAAAATACCTGGAAAGCTAAACACAGAGGATAGATGTTCCGAGCAACGAACCAGTTGCGAGAATACAATGGAAGAGCACAACTAAACAAAAACACGCAATAAACAAAAGAAGACTCAAGCTGAGCCCAAGTTTTGAAGAGCTAGAAGCACATTGACCAAGAAAATGAGACGCTGTTAACGGACAATGCTGCAACATTGGAGAAGCGAGAGGTATTTTTGAAAAGATAACCGAGAAAGAACGGTTCTGTTCCATAGTCTAAAAGATTGTAAGCTACTAGGTTTGGTTGATCACACGGATATTGAGATAGCACAAAAATTGCTAAGTTTCGATAATGGAGAGCCTGGATAAAATCGAGATAGAGACAAGTATCAGCATATGCAATTAAAAGTTTCTGACAAAGGAAAGATTCACAGTATCCTTAACTAAGGCAAAAGCAGACGCAGACGTAAGAGAAAACCTATTGATAAGGAATAGGTGCAATGTTAAAAAAAGTGATAATAATATCTACAGAACATGAAAATGTGCAAGCAAAAAAGTAATAGTTATTAGAAGTAATAAATTCAATAGACAAGAAAAGATATAGTATAGAGTAGTAAAGGATAGTGCATTTTAAAGAGAGAGTAAAAAAAGTTAGTTTTCAAGCAGATGTTAGACATAAAGGGCAATACTAAAGGAACTAAAAGAATTAGACACTTCCATGACTAAACAAAAAAGTATGACAAATAAAATTAGTAATGAAAGGTAATTAGGTCATCATAGTGTTCACATATAAAACAAGGCTGGTGATGAAAGAATATGTGTGTTTATTTTTCAGCAAAATTACAAACATATACAAGAAAATATAGCCACGATACAAAAGGGAAAATCTGTTTCTCGAATAAAAAGTTATCCCGGATAAAACTATGATTAGGCAAAAATATCATGGTAGACAATAAAAAATTTCATGGAGGGAAAAACGTCACAGGCAAAGTATATATATGATACCCGTTCTATTTAATTTAAAGAGGCAAACAATGAGGGGGGAAAAATGGTAAAAAGGTTTATTGAATATCAAGGCATCATTAAGAGGGCAGTACATTGATAGTTATAACGTCATAGAATTAAACAACTAGAGGTTCCCATACATTTGTGTTTTTTTTTTTTGAGATTAATACACTCATCGTGGGTAGAATGAACAAGGAAGGAAAAAAGTTGAAGCTCAATGGAAAGGTAATCCAAACGATTTGCATCAATAATTTGGAACGTAGTAAAATAATATATAAATCTTGAATTTACGACACCAAGGGTCCATAAGGTCTTCTCACTTCTCACAAGGCAATTGATCATGCACGTAGCGTCACAAAAATGAATCCAAACGAATTGGCTAGTAAGCAGAAAAGAGTGACTCAAATCTGAAAGGGAGGTGGGGTGGCAGGAAAAATGGAGTTTAGATCAGCAGCTAAATTGGCAAACCACTTGGGAAAGGTAATAAGGAATACAAGGAATGGTAAGGAATACGGAGGAGACGCAAAGCACAGAACTCATTGGCGGTATCAAGGGAAAACATGTCTACTGGGTTAACAGAAGCAAGGGCTAGAAGCAAAAAGCGCATAAATGAATTCCAGGTATACGCGTAAGTCTGTGAATACATAAGTTTTACATTTGGTCGAACCTGTTTAATGTCCAAACATATATATACGCCTGATGTAACAAAAACCACCTCGAATCATAAAATTAATGAAATCTATTGGGTTCCGCGGAAGAGCTAGAGCAGCTCAACATGCATACAAAAACATCAGAAAACATAACCAAAGAAAAGCACTATAAACACCAGCCATAAACATCCATTAAAATAAAGTTCATTCATTACAAACCATAAGGCCTAATAGGCAAGAAATTCCTAGCAAGACGTCGACTCTCATTACACGCAGACAAGCTGTAAAAGCAACAACTAAACACAGCAAAACCCAACCATGAAATCCATGACTAAAGCTTAGTAATGCAAGGACCTACAAGGGTGCCAATCAAGCCAATAACCTAAACACTGCCTCCAAAAGGCATGTGCTGAGAAGAGGCATTTCCGAAAACAGGATAACAAGCAACAATAGTGTATCGAGTAACAGTTGTTGTTCTGATCTTCCTGGACGAATGTTTAAGGTAACACAACAGCTCCTTTCCGTCAATTTGATGAGACACACTTTTGGAGATTTCAAAAGTCTGCATGAAATCAATAAGAAGTAAATTTGAGCAAATAAATGAACTGGCTAGTAAAAGCAAAACATGAACACCTGAAATATTAGAACAGCTGTAATAAACCTAAACACACATCACCTCATGCTCAAAAACACGATACATATCAGTAGCACTTAGGCCGATAAGGTTCTCAGCTTCTGGACCCAAAGCAATAACATTCACGTAACCAGCATTATCAAACACCGTAAGGCAAACCCATGCCCTATCAAACAACACATGATGTGCAACAAGTTTAAAACATGAGGACAAGAAACTGCATATTATTAGCACAGAAACGTACACAAAGGCAATAGACTAAGAAATCACCTAGGGCACTCATGCATTCCCTGACCACAATTTAGGCATACGATCCCCAAAGTTGACGAAAATTCATAGAGCTCGCAACAGTGGGGATAGGCCATATGCCAAAATCGAGTCGAAGACCATGCAATTTCAACACAACCCTTAATCCAAAAAAGTCCCCTGGTCCTAGAAACAACAAAAGAGTAGCTAAGTAGGGTCCAAAATAGAACATAAACAAAGGCATAAACAAAATAGGCATGCCAAAACGAGTACAAAATCACAATACCCCAACAGTAACAGATTTAGACTCGGATATAAGATTGGAGATCAGTGTGAGCGTCGTGTCACGAACAGGGGGCAACAAAATGCACGGGTCACAGTAGGCCATATCATCAAAAACCATACGAACTAGCTCTGATATATTAGCATTAGACCTACACGAACAAAGCAACTCTGTCAGTAAGAAAATGTTCAAAAAAAGATAGAAACATAAAACAAATAAATGGACAATGACTACCAATCATCAAGTTGTTTTGCTTCAAGAACATCAGGAGCAACAATGATAACAGATGATGGCTGAGTTGACAGGGACAGGTCTGAAAAAATAGAACAGAAAAACAAGCATAAGGAAAGAAACCACATAGGGGGGGAAACAGAGCTGACAAGAAACCATACAATTCTGTGTGGTAACCCTGACCCTCATAGCAATAATAATCGGCATAGACGCCATTGATTCATCAATAACACGGCCCTCAATAGCCTCATAATCATCCCACAAAGTCAGCGCCACTGGTCGTTTACTGTACGAACCAAACACAGGAGCAGGACAAGCCAAAAGTAAGCACCAAGAAGGTATAATATGGAAAGGTTTTGTTTGGGAGAGAAACAATTTCAAAACAAATAAAAGGGCTTGCTTCAAAGAGGGAAAAAGTAACCTTTGGTCTACTATAATATAATCTCTACCATATCGCTTACTTTCTTCAAAATACACATCCTGTGGAGGCAATGCATGGATGACAACTCCCATCACATCTAGGTTAAAACCATACATGCGTACAATAAGGAACAAGCAAGTGGCAAGAAAGGCAAAAAACGCAAGACACGTAAATAAAGGGACTAACTTATAAAAATATCTATGTCAGCCACAAAGTGAAAGTATTGAAAAGAGCTCAACTGAAAGTAGAAAGGAAGGACCAACTCATCTGAGGCAGCAGCCTCTTTGATAGTAGTTCCTTCGTTGATAACCCAGTAAAATGAATACAGGCCAGTTTCTACAAGTTCAGGAATTTCATGCACCTCTGCATTTGATATGTAATACTTTCTAAATGGGCAAAAGACGCCCATCAACAATAGCAATAGCATCATCAAAGACAATCGCAGAGACCTTGATACCCTATCCACAAGAGGGAAAAACCTCAGTAGATTCAAATAGTGCCACAAAAAACATAACCAACACAGTAGAAGGAGGTTAAGAAAGATCAATCAAGATGGCACAAACTTGAAAATCACCAAACTCAAAACGACGAAAAGACCTAGATAAATCCCCATCCCGAGCAATCTTTACACGATTAGCTTCTATAACTTGAACCAGCACAGTCCAATCAAATGTAGACTTATCAACTCGCGATATGCGCACGGTCCCAGTAGCCATTTCTTAGAGGACAGGGGAAAAACCAGCAAAAAAACATTAGGCAAGGAAAATCGTTCGCAATCAGCAAAGTTGATAGGAATGTAAGAGGAAAAGACAGATGCACAACACAGCAAGGCTAATGAAGCATGTACGAAGAGCTCGAGGGAATCAACAACAAAATGAACTAACAAAATAAGCAACACTCAAGGCAAAAAACATCAACCCATTTGCACACAAAGATCATCTCGCCTAGATAGTCTTCCCTGGAAATTTCCCCCACCCTACAGCAAAACTGCCAGGGAAAGGAGCTCTGGCCAGCTTGCACGCTCAAAGTTTCTGAATAAGCATTACTTGAAAATAACACATGCATGCCACGGAACAGGACCGTGCAGGACAAAAAGACTATTGGAAAAGCAAAAAAATAGCTCTAAGAAAAACAGGAACGAAACCCACAGAAAATGATAGCAGAGCTACAGCCTCGCGCAGATCTAAATAAGTAATGGCAGGATTGCTCCCTTACAACTTAATATGAAAAAAGGCACCAATTAACGGCAGCAAAGAAAACTGAGCAGCAAGAGAATAAGGGTGAGATACATCATTAAAACACCATCAAAACAAACACCATGGCCAACAACAAAAAATTGCAGTGTAAAACAGGTGAAAAAAACCATATGAAACAAATACGCAGAAGAAAAACGCACCAGTAAAAGAACGCCAAGGAGACCGAGTTTAAAACGCACGTAGAAGATGTAACCGAGTTCACAATCAAGCTGGTCAAAGAAGGCGATGAGAGGAAGGAGTTCAAAAAGGGGAACGGGTTCAAGGGCACAACTAATTTCAGAAAGCGGAAATGAAAAAAGCAAAGGGAACAACCAGCCCGTGTTGGAATTCGGATGGCATTGGAAGACACAACCACGATGAAGCACAGCAGTTACCATTCTTGAGAAAGCTCTGCTGCCAGCTCCGAACAATGCAACTATGAGAGCCGGGAAAGGAAAGGAACTGGTACGGCCATTAATTCCAAAGCAGAAAATCCATGGGCGACCCAATTACCCGAACCATTCTAATGGACCACCTGGAAGCGCAGACCCACACAGCTCACGCGCACAGCACATGACGATGACGAAACCCTTTGGTGTGTTGTATGTTATGTTGATAAAGCTTTTGAGAGTTTAAAAATATGATTTGGAAAATCTTTATGCTCAAAACCAGGTGGCTGTTCAACATATACTTCTTGATCTATAAAATCATTTAGAAAAGCACTTCTCCCTAAGGCGAACCAAAGAGTATCCGCGAGACGCCTGCCCAACTCTCGCCAGGACTCACTACAATCCACAATTCAAAAGCTCGAAATACATCAAATGACTTCAATATATAATTAACGTACTCCAAAATATTTCACGCTTACAAGTACTTAGCTTTCAAGTTTAATACAATCCAAAAGAATATGTACTACAACCATCCGTTATAATACAACTTAAGGTCTTCAAATGAAAACAATCTAACACTATTCACAAGCACTCTTGGTCTCAACCCTGTTAAGGAAAACAAAAACATGGAATGAGCTACACAGCCTAGTGAGGTTCCAAGACACTCTAGCAGTTCTAATAAATCAAGTAATTCAAGCATGCCACATGTATAGCTCCGGGTTGCATATTTGGCACATTAACCTAGAATAGTCATCATTGTACGAGTAATTTGAGCATAATACAAGCATGGTTCAAGATTTCATCTTGGCACATTAGCATGATACAGTTATCAGTATGCAAAAATAAATACACTTTGAAGGATACGGTGTTCCAGTGCAACCATTTCGGTCAACTTCACCTTATGACTCCAGTGATCCCCTCGGTTGTCTGGCCATCACCTTATCCCTCCAGTGGTAGTACTCGAGTATACCGAAACGGTGTCCCAGGGTTCCAACCTACCCGACCGAGCCCAGTCCTGGCTCGAGTAGGTTAGTGACCAAGAGCAGGGCCCAATTCAGCTTAGAACTTACAACATGCACAAGTAATCAAGCAAATTGATAAACGGTAATAATTTGTCATTTTAGTAGGTCGAGTCAGATAAAGTACACACTCGCCTTAAAATGATGGCAATTTCATAAGAGCAATTATAGGTAACACTTAACATCTAAACACGTACGGAACATGCCATAATTTATATGAATACGAAATTCATGGTAATCAAGTAATCAAGTAGTCAAGTAAATCGGTGAACAGTAAGTAATCAAATAGATCGGTAAACGGTAAATAATCACGGTTAACGGTAAGTAGTCACGGTTAATTGATAGACATTATTCATCTTAGTAGGCCGCCTATTGGCCATCTATTTTTACCACTTAAGAGTCGAGAAGATTCACTCCAATCGACTTATGTAACCATAGCATAGTCAATCATTGAAACGCTTCATGTAAATATGCATTTCAAGTATTTCATATCGAGTAATTCAAGTACATTTTACTTAAATGAGAACGAGTGCGGAAACACATAACACATAATGACCATGGATTGAATATATCATAGACTATTCAAATCACGTACTCCTATATGGAACACTCACCAAACAATTCAAGTAGTATAGCACACTTGGGGATTAGGCGTCCACCGTGGGATCCTCTTGTAGGTCCTCGCGAGTGCCTGAGCATTTAATAATGAACCGCTACTTAGAAATCCAAATTATCACAAAAGGTTGCACACTTGGGCAATCTAGAGAAATCTTACAAAAATGAGCCTTAACTTGCTCAATTTCAAGTTTCAAAAGTGGTGTTTAGACACACAAGGAGAAACTAGTTTTCCTTCTTGAAAACAAGTCCAAAATAGTCAAGTAATGTCGAAGGATAGGGAAGAGTCTTGAAAACTCAATTCCCTTCAAGTTTAGAAATTTTCAGATTTGAGGTGTATTTTTGGAAAAATCATAACTCACTCTCCGTAAGTCCAAAATTGGAAAACTTGGTACCGTTGGAAACTTTTTCCAAAGTACTAAAAGTTTCTAGAAGACACTTTTCCATGATTCCAAATGGAAGATATCCAAAAATTAGCTCAAATTTGCTGTTTTAAGCTTGCAAAACAGTTTTGAGGTTGATTTTTCGCCAACTTTGTAAATTCGGAAAAAATCACAGAATTCGATCTAATCTCTGAAATTCGGAACTCAATTAGATTTGCAAACAAGGTTTAAAATCCAACAAATGGACCAAGAATTGGAGTTTTGAGCACCAAGATATAGTAGCTCAAAGTTGCTGAAAAATTGAAGCAATTAGGCAATTTTCCAGGTTGAAGTCACAAACTTTGGGTCTTATTTGAGCATCTAAATGAACTCGGAATAGCACCAAATTTGGCAGTATAATACTACCATATGAGGGCTATCCCTCTATCAAATTTCATGAAAAAATTCATTCGGGAAGCTAGTGAACAAAGCCACTAAAGTTTCCAAAATTCCAAAGGCAATCTGCCTTGTACTTGTGTTTTTCTCTTTTCCAAACATTTGGCCAATGAAAATCCTCAAACATCATTCATTTATGAAGACAAGGTCTAAGATTCATCCAAGATGCATTTGGTAGGTGATTAACACCAAGAAATTCGAAATATTAAGTCCCAAATCAAAGTGATCACAAGTCAGTCCAAAATGAGGGTTTTCAAACTCTGAGTCAGTTTCGAATTTCGGCCACAACTCACTCAATTCAACTCAGAATTGAGTTTGGTCAGTGGCGTTGAAACCTAGATTCATAAGGCTACAATTTATTAGAAGAAATCATTTTCAAAATAAGTCCACAACTAACTCATATTTGAGCATCAAGTTGCTGCTCAAAACAGGGCTCTCTGTGAAAACGTAAAACAGGACAGTCAGGTTCAAATGGTTGGTACGGATCACTCAGGTGGAATCAGAACATGCATTTTATACTGTTAGAAATCTGGGAATGTCTAGTTTCCAGTACCACAAACGGCACTCAATTTTGACATCGGAGCAAAAACTTATAGCCGATACAAAAATACTGCCATGGCAGTGACGGGAAATTTTTCCAGATTTGCTGTCTTACGAAAATTCAACATTTGGCCAACCAATTCATGGAATTTTTTGATGAAACTTTCTACACATCTCATACAACATATAAACATCATAACTAATGCATTAGATCCACAAAAATTCGCCCTAAAGGCCACGGACAACACAAGGGCAGAATCGGAAAATTTCTTCCTTCCACCTCCTTTGAACTATCCTTCATATCCTCACTTATTTCTACTAATTTAAGTACTAAATCAACATTAACAACATTAAAACTCATCAAATCAGCCCAACAAGTCATAGTGGGAATTCATAGAGCCCACACAACAATTTTCACCATAAATCAAGCTACCCACATGAATCTACAACCGTATAAGTGCAATCTAACGTATATAATCGAAGATTCAAGGGGTTGATCGTTGGTTACCTCTTTGGATTGCTAAAACAGAAATTTTTGGTCCTTTGAACTCCAAGAGAAACCGTGAGAATGAAGCCCTCTCCTAGCTCAAGTGAATCTTCAAGTTATTTGCAAGATGGGTTGAAAGTTTGGAGTGATTTGGTGAAGGAATGAAGCAAGAAATGGAAGAGCTTTTGGTGTTCTTTTCCTTCCTTGGTTGGTCGGATGTCTTGGAGCTTAAGAGAAAGAAATGACTGATGGTAAGGCTTGTTGAGGAAGCTTGGTGGTTGGTAGCCTTTTGTGGTACAAAAGTCAACACCCATTAGTGCCCGTACGCGCGCGTTTCTGGCCCGATTCCTCTCTGGTTTGTTTCACTTGTGCACTAAACCTCTAATGCACTTCCTTTAACACTAATATTATTCACTCTTAATAGTCTATCAATAATTTCTAGAATCCTCCAATTATTCACGCGCGCGAAAACGCGAACTTCCAACTTATGCACGATAAAGCGAAATCTCTAAGAAATTCTTATAACGATAGTTTAACTAACTATCACCTGAGTATTTAATCTTAAAAATAACCATTCTAGGGCTAATGTACAAGTCTCCAATTTTTCAGGCTTATTGTATTCTCGAATCGATCATTATTTCCAAACGCACTATTCACACTTAACGAGCTTCCAAAAATTAAATTTTGAATCAAATCATTTTAAAAATATAACTAGACTATAAATCCATGTAATTAGGTCTAAAAAGGTTGAAATAAAATATTTAGAAAAAACGAGTGAGTAAATAATTAATTAAGCCAATAAAATAAAATAAAATAGGGAAAATTGCGGGTCCTTACACCAATTCTCATCCTTTAGTGCTTTATCCACATTCTTATGCTCTAACTATGATAATAAAGCAAAATTATTAATGGGGGATATAAATGAAGATATAGTCTTTACATTATTAGATGGATCCCCCATGTTCAGTTCTTTTGGATGATTTTAAGCAAATCCCCATTCTTTTGGTAGATCAGTTGCTTGTTCATTGCTTCCAACCTTGTCATTTATCTTCACAGCTTCTATTTGATTAGCTTTTCCATCATCTACCTGGTCAGTTTCTTCTTCATGCATCTTGAGTTTCGAAAGTCCCTTCTAAATTTCTATATCATCCTCTTCGTCTGTTTCTTTTGATATTATGTCCTTTGTTTAATGAAAAGTGGCATGAATTGCCTCTTCCACAATTAAGGTTCTCTTATTATATACTCTGTATGCCTTCTTATTCTCAGAGTATCCGAGAAAGATTTTTTCAGCTGATTTCTTATCAAATTTAATATAAAACACTTGCATCCAAATACCTTGAAGTAGCTAACCATTGGTTTGTTTTCAAACATGAGTTCATATGAGATCTTGTGTGATATAGGTCTTAGTAGCACTATTTTCATCACATAACAAGTTGTATTTACAACTTCAGCCCAAAAATACTTTGATAAATCGCACATTCACTTATCATGGTCCTAGCTATTTCCAGCATAATTCTGTTCTTTCTTTCTACATCTCCATTCTGTTGTGGAACTCTTGCAGTAGAAAATTTATGAGTAATGCCATTGTAATCACAGAATTCAAAAAAGTCACAGTATTTAAATTCAGTTCCATTATCACTCCTAAGCTTTACAATTCTCAAGTTTAGCATGTTATGAATTCTAGCAAATAATGTAACAAAGTTCTTAAAGGTGTCATCCTTAAGTGACAAGAAAAGTACCAATCTACAATAACAAAAACATACCTTTTTTCTCTAAGACTTGTTGTTTGAGAAGGTCCAAACAAATCCATATGCAAAAACTCAAGTGGCCTAGTAGTGGGAACATAATTCTTTCATTTAAAGAAAAATTTGGTCTGTTTTTCAAACTGGCATGCATCACATATATGGTTTATAAAAAGTTTTAATTTAGGTAGACCTCTGACTAATTCTTTTTTAGATACTTCATTTAGAACATCCATATTGAAGTGATAGAAATCTCCTATGCTAAATCCAGAGATCTTTACATGTAGCAGACAAATATTTGAATTTGCTGTGATCAGAACATTCATGATAGACAACATAAATGTCATTGTACCTCTTGCCTTTAAAAACCACATTATATTTAGAATACATAATTAGACAGTTATTCTTTTGAATAAAATAAACAAGTTTCTATCAAAGAGTTGACTCACACTAAGCAAATTATAATTTAAACCATCAACAAGTAATACATTATGAATAAGAGTCTCACCATCTTTACCAACATTTCCTATGTCTATTGATTTTGCCTTTATATCATCTCCAAATGTAATTTTGCCACTATTTTTCACTTTTATTTTCACAAATAGTGTAGCATCTCCTGTCATATGCCTTGAATATCCACTATCTATAAACCATTTTGATCCTCTAGTATTGTTCTTCATCTGTACAAAAATTACATGATAACTTTTGGTACCCAAGGTCTTCTGGGTCCTTGTTGGTTAGGTAAGTTTCTCACAATTCAACTACTTTTATTCCAATTCTGACATTTCTGTTTACATAGTAGTCTTTTCTCTCATGACCATGTTGACAACAGTAATCACAGACAACACTAGCATCTTTACAATAAGATTTGAAAAAACACCGGCCATTTTTTCTGTAAGTAACAAAGTTTTTAATAATTTGAAATACATCAAACCTTTTCTTTTGTGAAAAATTTTGATTCTTAACTTTCAACAAGAGATTCAAATTATTCATTCTATTTTTCAAATCTTTTTATTCATCCTTCAGGTTTTTATAGAACTTCAATTTTTTATCCAAAACAGATATGGTTCTTTTAAATTTAGTGTTTTCCTACCTGAATTTCTTATTTTTTCTGAAGCAAACTTGCATTTTCTCAATACAATTTTTGTTGTCAAATCTTTATTTTTTATGAAAGAAAGATCCTTTCAAACTTTCATGCATCCTAAGCATAATAGATTCTACGTTATTGGCGTCATCATCATCACATGAATTGTAGTTAGAAGTTACCTGTTCATCTCCTAGTGCCATGAAATCCATTTGAGCAGCTTCAAATTCTTCATCAATTTCACCATCAGAGATGCGCTTATTCCAGGTAAGCTGATAGTTGGTGAAATGTTGTTTCATTTCTCCTTTGTATTCCTTCTTTCTCTTGGTGGGATATTCATTATCATAGTGTCCAACCTGTCCACATTCAAAACATTTGTCATTCTACTTTCTTATATGTTCCTATTTTCCTTTACCTTTGAAGGAGATTAAGGTAGCTGCATTGCTATTTTGGAGTAACTCCTCTTCTGAATTTTTTCTTATTTGAGATCAACCTCTTAAGACTTTTTATGATGAGTGCCATGTCTTCATCATATATTTCTTCTTCTTCAGTAGCAATTGATACAGCATCATCATCTTCCTAAGCAGTCTTAAGAGCAATGGCTCTTTTGGTTCTGCTTTCCTCTTCATCCTGTATCTTAGACTTAAAGTTCATATGAAGTGAGAGAGTTTAACAGTTATTCTATTCGTACAGAATTTAAATTCTTCGCCTCCTCAATTAAAGTGGCTTTGGTCTTCCAATCCTTTGACAGTGCATTGAAGATTTTTCTATTCTTCTCTTCCAAGTGAATATTCCTTGCCTTGTGCCTCCAGGTCGTTGATGATATCATTGAACATGCAATACATTTTATCTATGGTTTCATGTGATTTTATTTTAAATGACTCATACTTGGTTACCAGAAAGGATTTTTTTTCTCTCTAACATCATCATTGCTCCCGTGGATTTCTCTGAATTTATCCCAGATTTCCTTAGCAGGTTTGCAACCATTTACTCATCTTGATTCATTTGCATCAAGTGCACTACAGAGTATATTCATTGTCTTTGCATTTAGTGTAAGATGAGCTTTGTCTTCTACATTTAGCTCATTTCTAATTTTTGGTCTTGCTCTGTTAAGATCAGCATCCAGGATTGTTGCTTCATAAGGCCCTTCAGTCACAATGTACCAAAGCTCTATATCCATGGATTGAATAAAGATCTCCATTCTTTCTTTCTAGTTGATGAAATTTACACCATTGAACATAGATGGTCATGTCACTGATTGCCCCTCCATGAACAAAGCATTGTTGGCTGCCATTTCTTTTCTCACAATTGTTAAGCTTGATCTGTTGAGACAAAACTCTAATACTAAATATGTCAAGCCCAGTAGCAACCTAAGAGATGGGTGAATTAGATTGCATTTTAAAAATCAAAAAGTGAGATTATCACTTCCTTTTTTGATAAACTTTTGCAATAGAAATAGATTAGTTGGAAATTTAAACAATTAAATATAAATGAATGAGTTTTAAGACAAATAAAGGAAAGTAAGTAAAATCGATCAACAATACTTCACAAGCTCGAAGAATCTCTTCAAGTTGTATAACACTTTAGATCCTTTGAAGTAGAAGAGGTAGTAACACTTTATATATGGACTCAGATCACTTGTGTTCAATCACAATATACAACCTGATGAACACTAAGTTTTACAGATCTATGAAACCTATCCAAGTTAACAAAAATACTCACTCAATCACACTAAGAAGATCTTTTTCAACTTCTTGGCACAAATGCATTATCAAAACTAAAATACAACTCTTTGGATTTAGTACAAAACTTGCTAATCTTTTTATTAACGTTTATTCTTTGATTTGAATCATAGAAATAATATATACAAGTGAAAAGCAACATTACAGCTAACATGATACTTTAGAATTAATGATAGCTTAAAACTAGCTGTTAGGACATTCGAACGGATATCGATTGTCCTATTTAGCATCTGATCCCATAATGTGAGTATCCCTTGAAGAACTTTTTCATGAGACTATTTAGGACAATCAACACAACTCTTCATGTGTCCTATCTTGCTTCCATGTAGTTATAATTCGAACCCTTTGCGACACTTTCAGAATGGATAATCATTTGAGCATCCTAATTGTCTTCCGAAAAGTAGGAGAATCTTGCATCAAAAGAAGATAAATCGAACGATCAAAGATTTTAGTCATATGTCTGATTCATTGTCCAAGTAGTGTAAAAATGATCCTATTTGCAAAACTTTGTCTTAAAGATCGAACAGTCCTAGCAGACTTAGTGAATTCCATTGTATGTCTGATCAGCTTGATGACTTGTATTCGTCTTGTTTTTAATCTTCAACCACTTCTGTGATGGCCCCACCTCACCCTAGGATATACCCTAGGGTTTAGCGGACAGCCTGCCTAACTCTTGTCAGAACTCACTACAATACACTCTCAAAATAACATTTACTCCATCAATTAATCATGACATTCACACTTATATATAACCTAACAAGATTAGAGTATGAGTTTAGCTACTAACTCTCAAAATACAAGATTGTCTGCAAAACATACAAAATAGAAACTTCAAGATCAAGCTATTGCTAATTCTCTACTCCTTCCATCATCATACCTTGTAATGAAAAACAAACTAAAGGGTTGAGTTTACGCCCAATGAGGTTCCAAAAAAAAAACGAACAACCAATAAGCAACATAAATCCACAGTTTTCAGCAACATAACATACTTAATAAACATTTCAATTAAATTCAAAACACTATACAATGACTCAATCAATATAAAATGATACAAGTTCCCTCTGGGAGTCACTTTGATATCACTGCATATTCTGCCAATCACCCCCTTATATCTTCCAAAATAATAAACAATCCCCTTTCAATCAATAGTCACCGTACTACAAGGTAATACTCGAGTATAACACACATTTACCTAGGGTTGCCAACCTATCCGGCCGAGCCTGCCACTGGTTTGAATAGGTCGACTAACGAAGGGTTTTTAGGGCCCAATTTAGCCGATGCGATAACATACACATACGGCTTACAATCATCCACATTTAGTCTAACAATTAAGGCCATAGAAATCTCAATTCAATTAGGTCAAGTACGATAAAGGATACACTTGTCTTTCAACCATAATGTAGTAAATAACTCGAGTTTAAGTACCAACATGGAAATAAGGCACATCTAACAATTTTCATCATTACTTTGCAACAATCACCGAGCAAACAAGTAGGCAACAAGTACTAAACCAGCAGAGACATTTAATCATGAACACAAATAAGGAACACTCACCCTAAGTAAACAATTTACACCTCGGCTTCAGGGTTTCCTTCTTGCACCCTATTGCCTCCTGAGACAAGTTATAATTACCGTAATTATTTAACTATTTATTTGGTATAAATCTTAGGAAAAATTCCTACATGCATGCTGATTTCCAGCCACCAATTATAACTTCAAAAAATTTTAAACTATACTCAAGTTTTGGGTGAAACGAACTAGCTCATCTCTACTACAAATCTCAAACATTTACCTCATTTTTAATCCAAGAAATTCAACATAATACCCAAGATATATATAGTAAAACATGTGTAAAGCAATAATGTATCAAAATCTACCAAGATTTAAAGCTACAAGCTGCAAAATAATCAGCTTCAAACTTTGGTTATAAGGTGTGAAAATTTTCAAAAATTTCACTCCTTACTTTTCTTGCAAAATCACCAAATTTTCTTGTCTAGATCAAATAGAATACCACATGCATGCTAAGATTAAAGTGTTAGAAAATATATGGAGCCAATATATGTCAATTCACAGCCAAAGTTTTGAAGATAAAGCTGGAAAAATCCCAGCTTCTCTCCCGTGGGTTTCAGCAGCAATTTCTAGCAAAATTTTTCTTCAAATTTTCATCTAGACTCACCAACTTTTCTCTAGAATCAAAGGTAAACATACTATACATCATATAAAGCAAGAGATAAGACATATAACACGAACTCCTAGTAAAAATTCCTCCAAAAATTTGAATGAAAAGCTCTGAAACTAATCTCTCTTCCTCTTGGCCAAAGCTAGAAATTTCCAGCAAGAAATCAGTCCTCAAGTAAGGTTTTTATTCAGTAAAATCCTCTTTTTTAACTCAAATCCAACATGCAATAAGTATCTAAGTATATTAAGAGAATGAAAGGTTATGGCTAGCAAATTTTTACCTCTTTTCCTAGCAATAAAAGCTGGAAAGGTGCAGATAGCTTCACTTCCTTTCCCCTTGGTTTTCAAGTGTGGAAATGCACCAAGTTTTCTCTATTCCCCCCCCCCCCCTCAATGCAGTTGGTTTGGAAACAAAGAAGATGCAACCTCTCCCTTACTCTCAACTATCTCTTGGTTTGAAAAGGAAAAGATAGAAATGGAAGCTAAATCTCTCCCTCTCTCTCTTGAGTGCAAGACAAAGAAAGACAAAAGAATGTTGGTTGAATGGGTTTTGTGTCTTGGTCAACTTTTGCATGTCATTTTGGACAAGTGTCAATGAGTGTGACAAGTGTTGCCTTGATGCACAAGAAAAATATTTTATTTTATATGACTCATACATTTCTACTTCTATTGCACTATTACCCCCCTAAATTCTTATTCTGGCTAATATTAATTTCCATAAAGGTTGATCATACAACATTTAAAGTATTCTTATGCACTTAAATTATAAGGAAAGCAATTAAACACATGAATCAATCAATAATAGGGTAAATGTAACACATTCAATTTTCTAGATAAAAGTATGAAATATATGGATTAATTTCGAGCCCTCACAACTTCAAGCATTTCAAGCATAGCAAGCTTTTTAATCTTCAAGCACTTCAAACATAGCGAGCTTTATAATCTTCAAGCACTTCAAGCCTGCAACATCCTTGTAATACAATTTAAGATGATTTATTCCGATTTGTCATCATCAAAACATTTAAAAGGTTAACAAGAGGCATACTAGCTAAATTTTATTGGTATACAGAAAGACTACATTAGAAGGATTGTCAAGATCTAGCACATGAATGTAGCAATCATGTGACAAGTTTGTCTAGGAAAAAGGGGAATAGCTTTAAATAGTAAGTCTAGAATTCCAGTTTGAGATTTTTCTCATAGAAGGAGAAGAGACTAGAAACTTCAACTAAATTTGTTGGTGTTACACTCTTTGTTTTCCAATGAATAACTAAAGTACATAAGATCATGGATTCCTTCAATTATTGCCTTGTAAGTTTTTGATTTGAGATGGGTAAATAGAATAACCATAAGACTATATGTAATACTAGTAAAGATTTGTGCACTTGAAGAACCTAAGATTGCTTTGGTAAACTCCTCTCCTAATATGATAATATTTGGATAAGAGTTGTAAAGCTTATTCAAAAATGTTATCTTTGGTCCTAAGTTTATCTTTCAAATTAGAAAAACAAGAAAATGGAAAGTATGGATTCAATGGAAGGAGATTATCCATATGTATTTCTTCAAGAACTAAACCCATTGTCTCTAAAGATGGAATAAAGTTTGTTATCGAGAAGGTACATGGAGGTAAACCAATCACAAAAACACCCATAGAATGACACAAGTCAAATTGGAAAGAACTTAAGGCATGATTGCAGAGTAATGATTTATCTAAACCAAGTGCGTACCGTGTAAAATTTTTGTATTATTCATTAAGAAATAAGATGGATGCTCAAGGTTGTAACTATAAGGAATAAGGACCATTTTTCTTTGATAGACGAATTGTTCAGCTACAAGATTTAAAGGTACTTTCTAAGTTGGATTTAAGACAAAGTTTCTTAGGACATGTTATAACCATTATGAGCTTGTTGTCATTTGGACTAGTGCATCACAGTAATTATGACCTAATACATATCATATTCCTACCTTGTATGTTGACAAACTTGTCATGATATCTTGGTGTATTCAAGATGGACAAAAGGATCATAAGGAACCAATTACATAAAAACTTGAAAATTTTGTCAAAATACAAGTCGGCGCTAAGTTAATTAAGTTTCTTTGGACATGCAATATTCAATAATAAAATTACTATTGAGATGGAAAATACATCTAAAGTAGAACAAGGTCTGCTTTACTCAAGATGGACAACACCTCCAGGATTGATCAAGGTGTACAAGGATTTGAAAGCTCTTGTTCGTAGTGCAATATAGTGAAAGTTATTATATGATGCATTCGTTGCTTGACTTGTTAGGGTTGACATCCCTCCTCAACGTATGGGATTTTCCAATTAAAAAGAAAAAGAGACTTGCCAAAAAGGTGAAAGTATAACGTCATAAACCATCTTGTTTATCATTTTCTAGAATGGAAATAAATATTATGACTAAAGATGTGCTAGTGAAGTAGTAAGTTCATATTATGTAATTGTTGATGAAAAAAATTATTTTCATTTTTACCAATGAGCATGAATTGTTTAATAGAAAAATTAGATACGCTTTGTTAAAATAATAAAAGTACATGGTGTATGTGACACCCCACTTCTCCCAAGGGCGAAACCAAGGGTATCGGGGGGACGCCTGTCTAACTCTCGCCAGGACTCAATACAATTCCAATTCAAACTTAAGGATAAATAACCGAATAATACAAGTCGAAGATATAAAAAAAAAGTCGCTTCCTTAAAATATTTAATCTTATATCAAAAGTTACCAAATGTACATCAACGTTCCCCAAAATATACAACCTCCAAAAGTTGTCTAAACAATTACATTCCAAACGCCTAATCAAAAGTCCATCAAGTTGGCTTCAACAATTCTTTCCATTTCAACCCCTGTTAAGCAAAAAAAAACCAATGAGATGAACTAGCGCTCAGTGAGGCCAAGAAAAACATGTAAACAAATAGTTCAAATAACAATAGCACTTAAGCGAGAAATAAAGCTGTAACATTCAAGCAATTCACAATTTAAAATAAACACACTCAATGAGGATACAGGAACTCTCAGGAGTTAAGTTCCACTTGCTTTACCAAAACTCGATCAAATACTTTCCCGCGATGACACTTCGTCAATCGGGTGGGTATTAAATCCATAGAACTTCACTTACTCTTCCCCATTCACCGTTACACCCCCTGTTCCGGACCCACTCTTCTTTTATAAAGGCACTACTCCACGAGTATGCCAAGCGAGATCTCTTAATAGATCAAACTTTTGATTATCTCATGATTCACCTAACTTCTTGACCAAGCCCTTGCTGGCTCGAGTCGCAAGGTCGGCCAAAAGAGATTTGGGCGTCCTCCAATTACCGTTATGAGTCGATGAGATTCACTCCACTCAACCAATACCATTATAGGCCGATGAGATTCACTCCGTTCGGCATTCAATCAATCACATACAATTCAATTATGAGTAGTTCAATTATACAATTAGTTAAAAGAGAACGAGTGCGATAAAGTACACACTCGACTTGACAATCATAAATCATTTAATCCATAAGAAACAATTCATATAATTGGCAACTATTCATGCACTTGACACTCACCAAGTCAAAATAAGGGAGTAAGTGCAAAAGATCTTTAGTGATCGACTCTGGGATTCTCTTCAAGATCCTCTTGAGTGCCTGAAGGCATAACAATTATCCATCACCCCATAAATACTTACAAACTACTTGCCAAACAAGGAAGAATGTACGTTCATTTTAAACTAAGACAGTGTCTCAAAAAACCTCAATTTCTCGAAAATCAAGAATCAAAAGTGAGGTTCAATAACACATCAGAAACTGATGTCCTCCATGAAATTGAGTTTAAAACGATCAATCAATATCAAATGATAGGGAAAAGTTTCCAAAAACTCATTTCCCAACAAGTCGAAAAATTTCAGTTTGGCAAATCAAATTTGATAAAATCAGATCGTGAGATTGGGAAGTCCAAAAATAGAAATCTTTATACTGTTGGAAACTAGATTCAAGGTACTAAAAGTTCTTAGAAGACACTTTTCCAAGATTCTAAACGAAAAGCATTCATTTTTAAGCTCAAAATTTCAGTTCCAAGAAGACAGATTTGAACCAGTCTTGATTTTCCAGCAATCTTTGGAAATTCGGCATAATTCACAAAAAGTGAATCAGACCTTGAAATTTGTAACACAATAAGAGTTCCAAACAAGGTTTCAAACACGACAAATGGAACAAAATTCGGAGTTTTGAGACTGATCAGAAATTTCCAGATTTGAAAAGCCGTGTTTGTAGCATCATTTGGATATCGAAAGGTTACTGAAATTACACCAAGTTTGGTACATTTAAACTTCCATATGTGGACTACCTCTCTATCAAATTTCATGCAACAAGTCACATGGGAAGGCAGTTAACAAAACGACCAAATTCGTAAAATGTTTCAAGGCCAATCTGCCCTCATGCTTTTCTTTTTTTTTCCAAACATTTTGCACAATGAAATCAGCCCCAATTCGATCCATTTTTTAAACCGAGGTCCTAAAAACATTTAATAAGCAATTGACAATCAATTGAAACCAAAAGTTTCGAAGCAAAACATCCCAAAACAAATCTAACCATTCGGCCAGCAAGAAGGGAAAAGCTTTTCAATTTTCCAGTTTTGTTGCACTTTCGAAATCAGACCACATCTCACTTAATACAAGTTCAAATAGGGAATGGTTGGTGGCATTGGAAATTAGGTTGAAAATGCTACATTTTATCAGGAGAAAATATTTTCAAAATTAGTTCATAAGTGAGAGAAAATAGAACCACAAGATGCAGCTTCTCTATTCCTCTCGGACAGACAGTCACAACAAGACAGTCAACTTTGTTAAATCACTACGGTTCACTCAATTTGAACTAACAGATGAGTTTTATATCATTAAAAATTTATGAATGTCTAGTTTTGAATGCCATTAATGACACTCAATTTTGACTTTTGTACAAAGAGTGACGTTCGAATAAAGAGGTACTGTTCGGCTGCCCAGATCACCATTTCCAGATTTCTTTCTTTTCCGAAAACTCTAGTTTTGAGCAACCAATTGAAACGATTTCCGGAAGACACTTTGTACACACAATATATCACATATATGCATCAATTTAACAGCCATACAAGCACCAAAAATTTGAATTAAAACACAGCAACAATGGACTGAATTTCGGCCAGCTCTAGTCTCACCCATTTCTCAACTTTCTCTCCATTTCTAACCGTAATTCCACTCATTTAACACATAAACACAACAATCAAGCACTTTAAACCTCAAGGCAGCTACCTATCATCCACCTCAAGACCGCTAACCGAGTGATTAAAGCAAGATAAATGATTTTTCTCAAGTCCTCTACCTTTTTCTTGCTTAGGGTTGTAAACCCATGCAATCTAAGTTTCATTCTTGAAGAAAATGGAAAGATTTGAAGGAGATTGTGGATATCTCTTGAACCCTTCAAGAAACCAGAAATTTCTCACCACAAAACCTCCAAAAAACTCCACTAGATGATGTTTTTCTCCAAGTTAGAACTATCCTCCAAGTAGTATGTGAGTTGGGTGAAAATTTGTGAGGGAAATGGAAGCAAAAATAGTGCAAGATGAAGAGAGCTTTCTTCTCTTCTTTTCCTTTGCTGGTCAGCCAACCAAGAGAGGGGGGAGAGAGAAGGGTTTGTGTTGTGAATCTTCCCTTGGAAGATTGGAGGGAAAAAGGTGCAAAAAGGTGTCCAACGTCAACTTTGAATAGTGCACGAATAGTGTCCCGTACTACCACTTTTCTCTCTTGTTTGTTTCACTTGTGCACTAATCCTCAAATGTAATTCCTTTAACATTGTAATTATTCACTCTTAGTAGTCTAGTATAAGTTTCTTAAATCTCCACTTAGTCGTTTCGATGCGAAATACGCGAACTTCCAATTCACGCGTGATAAAGCGAAATTTAAAAGCAATTCATGTAACGATAATATAATTAGCTAATACTAGAGTAAATAATTATAAAAATAATTATTTTAAGAATAAAAACATGAGTTCTCACCGTGTATCTTAGCATTGTCTCCAATCGAGACATAAGACTACCTCACTACTATGTAAATAGTTCCATGCAAATTTAGCTATATAAATGAAATGTACAACCAAATGTCATGTCAAACTAATGGACAATCAAAATAGAGTAGTACGATATGAGAAGATATGTTTTGAATATGTGATGAGAAGTTAGAATAGGTACTTTCGCTAGAAGAATTCTGCTATCACAATAGTCATCAACATACTATTGCAATAACTTCTTATTAAGCATTATATGAAAGAATATGAGATCTCCCGTATACTCAAAAAAGATGGAGGAAAGATAAATCCCTAAGCCTAATACTATTTCTCAACTAGAAAATGAGACGACCCCATCTCCACTTAATGCGTACCTAAGGGTTTGTTGATCCGCCTGCCCAACTCTTGTCAAGACTCACTTACTCACTTCAATCAACTCTCAAGATTAACCATTCAAGCCTCTAAAATAACATTTAAGTTCTACAATCCAACCAAAATTCAAACTTATTTACAATTCAAAAGCCAAATGTATGATACAACATCAAATGTCAAAATACATTCTATCTACCAAAAGAATAAGTACAAGAAGGTTATACACTTTAGTTCACACTTAATTGCTCTGGGTCTCCACTCCTGTAAGGAAAATAAAAACTAAAGAAATGATTTAAAAATCTAGTTAGGTTCCAAAATAAGCAGTCAAGTAAGTGAAACACGGAAATATCACATTTAACACTTTTCACAGTAATAAGCAGTCATTCAAGAAACAATCATTCAATCATTGGAAGGATACGTGCTCACTTGGAACCATTCATTCAATCATTCAATCGCCGACCATTTCCCTTATTCCTCCGACATTTGAAAACATTTAATAGTGAAAACTCGTTTAGTGTTTATTTCATTCATTTCAATCATTGCATTGTATTCACTGGCCAATTCTCCACCAGATTTCGTGGTCATACTCAAGTATACCAAACACTGTCCCAGAATCACCAACCGCCAGACCGAATCCGCTTCTGGCTCGAGTCGACCAGCAACGAAGGGTAAGGGCCCAATTCAGCCAAAAGTTTACATTCATGCACAAGTAACATTCAATCACTTGACCTGTGACGCCCACACTTCTCCCTAAGGCGAACCAAAGGGTATCCACGGGACGCCTGCCCAACTCTCGTCAGGATTCAAGACAATTTAATTCACGCTTAACGACAATAACCATTAATACAAGTCTAATAAAGAAAGTCACTTCCATACATATATATATCATCCAGTCATACACCACGAATACAAAATACATCAATCTTCCAATTCTTACAATGGTTCCCAAAAGATACATCAATTCCCAAAATATACAATAGCCACAAAACTAGTCAATTCCATTGAAAATCCTATTACAAAAGTACATCAAAAGGGTTCCTCCGAGTTCCACCTCAGATCCACTCCTGTTAAGGAAAACAAATCTACGGGGTGAGCAATTACTCGTGAGGTCAAGAAACACACATGCAAACACATTGTCCAAACAATAATTCCATTTAAAAAGTATAACAGTAATATTCAAATAAATAATAATTCGAGCGAGAAAATGTAAACAGAAACAATTCAAGAATATAGAAGTTCTCAAGAGCTATTTTTCATTCACACGATCCAGAACCTCCGCGAATTGACACTCCGTCAATTGAGTAGGTTTAGTCCGTAGAAATTCACTTATCATATCCCCGATCATCGTTACAAACCCCTGTACCGGACCCGCCTGTCGTTTGTTTTAGACAATACTACTCGAATATGTCAAGCAAGATCTCTCATTAGATCAAACTTATTCTTCATTCCCATGGCTCCCCAAACTTCTTGACCAAACCCATGCTGACTCGAGTTGCAAGGTCAGCCGATGAGATTTGAGCGTCCCCCATTAGGATTATTAGGAGTCGAGGAGCATCACTCCACTCAACTTATGCAGCCATAGCATATTATTTCATTTCAATAAATCATTCAATACATTTCAATTATTCATTGCATTTAAATCAATTCAATCATGAATTATTTAAATAAGAACGAGTACGATAAAGCACACACTTGACGCAATAGTTATAGTCATGCTAAACATAACTTACAAATTCATATAATTTCAATTAGTCATGCACTTGACACACACCTAATAAAAAGGAGTGTATGTAGCACAATTCAATTACTTAGGCGTCTGTTGTGAGGTTCTCTTGAAGGTCCCCTTGAATGTCTGAACAAACAATAGGTATCTATTACACACTATCATTTATAATCCCCAATTATCAAGAAAGATTGTACACTTGTACAATCTAAAAAAATTCCATGAAAATGAGTTTTAACGTGCTCAAAATTCAAGGTTCAAAAGTGGTGTTTAATAGCACAAGTAAAAACTAATTTCTTTCGTGAAAACAAGTCCAAAATGGTCAATTACTATTGAAGGATAGGGAAGAGTTTCAAAAACTCAATTCCCGTCAAGTTTGAAAATTTCTGATTTGAGGTACATTTTTGGAAAAATCATATCTCACTCTCTGTAGGTCTAAAATTGGGAAACTTGAAAACGTTGAAAACTACTTCCAAAGTACTAAAAGTTCCTAGAAGGTACTTTTCCGTGATTCCAAATGAAAAATATTCAAAATTTCGACTCAAAATTGCTGTTTTAGACTTGTCAAGACAGTTTTGGGGTTGGTTTTTGGCCAAATTTGGAATTCGGCAAAATTCACAGAATGCAAACTAGCCATTCAAATTTGGAACTCTATTAGACTTACAATCAAAGTTTAAAACACAATAAACGAAACAAGAATCGGAGTTTTGAGCGGCAAAATATAGCAGATCAAAGTTGGCACAAAAATGAAATCCACTGGGCAAAATTCCATATTTAAAACTTGAACCTTCGGGCTTTAGTTGGGCATCAAAACGGACTCGGAATGACACCAAATTTGGTAGTGTTATTCTACCATATGAGGGCTATTCCTCTGCCAATTCTCATACAAAATTTCGTTCGGAAAGTTAAAAAGTCACTAAAGTTTCCAAATTTCCAAGACAAAGCTGCCTTGTATTTCCATTCTCCTTTTCTCAAACATTTGGCCTGTGCAATTTTCTCAAACAAGGTTCATTTATGAAGACAAGATCAAAAAAACCTCCAAGATATATTTGGTAGGTGTTTAACACCAAGAAATTCGAAATAACAAGTCCCAAATTAAGATTAGTCATAAATCAATCCAGAATTAGGGTTTACCTTCACTGAGACAGTTTCGTAATTTGGCCATAACTCATTCAATTCAAGTTGGAATTGAGCGTGGTTGATAGCATTGAAAACTACATTCATAAGGCTACAATTTCATGGAAGGAATTGTTTTAAATTCTGCCACAACTAGCTCATATTCGGGCATCAAGTTGCAGCTCATAACAGGTTTCCCAACCCATCCAAAAAACAGGGCAGGTGATTTTGAAAGGCTGGTACGGTTCACTCAAGTGGAATCAGGGAATGAATTTTATACCGTTAGAAAACTGGAAGTGTCTAGTTTCTAATGCCATAAAAGGCACTCGATTTCGACATCGGAGCAAAGGGTTATGGTCGAAACAAAATCACTGCCAGAGAGACTCTGGTCACGTTTTCCAGTTTTGGTGAAATTTCGAAATCTCAACTTTTACCCAACCAAATCAAGTAATTTTTTGAGAAAACTTTCTACACAACCCATACAACATATTTACATCAAAATCAAGTCAATTGGACCACAAAAATTGCACTAAAGAGGCTCGGACAAACCCAGGGGCAGAACTGTCCCTTTTCTCATTTCACCTCCTTCGAGTCTTCTTCCACAATACAACTTATATCCACTCAATTAAGTACTAATCCAACACAAATAACACCTAATATCATCAAATAAACTCATCAAGTCCATTGTGGGATTTCATAGAGCTCACTCACAAGATTTTGAACAATATAGAGCTACCCACATGCATCTACAAACTTATAAGTACAATATAACGTATATAAACCAAGATTCAAGAGGTTGATCGTCCATTACCTCCTTAGATGACTAAAACAGAAATTTTTGGCCCTTTGAAGCTCAAGAAAACCGTGAGAATGGTGCCTCCCTTCTAACTTAAATTGATCTCCAAGTTATTTGCAAGGTGTAGTGTGAATTTGATGTGATTTGATGAAAAAAGGAAGCAAGAAAGTGAAGAGCTTTTGGTCTTTCTTCCTCCTATGGTGATGGCCGGCTGCTATGAGTGAAGAGAGAGGGAGTGTTTGCTGAAAATGAAGCTTCCTTGAGAAGCTTAAGTGTGTGGCCAAAAGGTGCCCCAAAGACAACTCTTGCTAGTGCGCACACGCGAGCGTTTCGTACTTATTTTCTCTCGAATTTGTTTTACTTGTGCATTATATCTCTAATGCACTTCCATTCATATTATTATTATTCACTCTTAATAGTCTATCAATAATTTCTAGAATCCTCCAATTAGTCGCGCACGCGAAAACGCGAACTTCCAACTTGTGCGCGATAAAAAGAAATTTCTAAGAAATTCTTATAACGATAGTATAACTAACTATTACTTGAGTATTTAAACATAAAAATAACCATCTTAAGACTAATGTATGAGTCCTCACTCTCCAAACTCACTGTACTCTCGAATCGCTTATTGTCTCCAAATGCGTATTCACTATTCTCACTTAACGAGATTTCAAAAATTAAATTTTGAAATGAATTATTTTAAAAATATAAGTAAGTCATAGTTCCATGTAATTAGGTCTAAAAAGATTGAAATAAAATATTCGGAGTAAACGGGCAATTAAATATTTAAATAAGCTAGTAATAGGAATTTAAAACAACTAAATTTGCGAGTTCTCACATCATCTCCCCCTTAAGAAAATTTCATCTTCGAAATTATATCTTGATTTGTGAACAGGTCTGAATATTTTTCTCGAACTGCTTCTTCAACTTCCCAAGTCGCTTCCTCTAACTTATGGTTTCTCGAGAGAACTTTCACCAATGGAATCCGCTTGTTTGTCAATTCTTTCACCTTACGATCCAAAAGTTTTACCAGTTTCTCCTCGTAGGTCAATGTCTCATCAATTTCAATACTTTTCAGTTGAAGAACGTGAGAAGGGTCTAGATGATACTTCTTAATCATAGACACGTGAAAAACATTGTGGATGCAAGATAAACTTGATGGCAATCCCAACTTATAGGCCACATTCCCTACACATTGAATGATCTTGTAAGGCCCTACAAATTTTGGTTGTAATTTCTTTCCTTTTCCAAACATTAAACTTGCTTTCAAAGGTGTAATCTTAAGAAAAACCTGATGTCCAACCGTAAATTCTAAATCCTTCCTTCGATTATCTGCATAATTCTTTTGACGACTTTGTGCGGTCTGAATCCTCTGACATACCAATTTCACTTTTTCATTCGCCTCCTCGATCCAAGGCACTGTAGTTGGGTATAAAATTTTTCGTTCACCTACTTTATCCCAACAAATCGAAAATCTACACTTCCGATCATAAAGTGTTTCGTACGGAACCATTTGAATAGAAGAATGAAAGCTATTGTTATAGGCAAATTCTAGCAGTGTCAAAAATTTACTCCAATTCTCCCCAAAATTCAAAACACAAATCTTCAACATATCCTCAAGAGTTTGAATCGTTCTCTCAGACTGTCCATCGGTTTGGGGATGGTATGTAGTACTAAAATTCAACTTAGTCCCCCAATATTTCTTGCATCTTTTGCCAAAATTTCGAAACAAATCTAGGGTCTCTATCGGACACAATACTTACAGGTATCCCATGTAACCTGATAATCTCATCCAAATACAACTTAGCCAGCTTCTCCAACGGGTATTTTGTGTCCTTGGTAATCCTGATACAAAATCCATAGTGATATTTTCCCATTTCCACTTAGGTATCTCTAAAGATTGCAAAAGTTCTGATGGTCTTTGATGTTCAGCTTTGATCTGTTGACAAACTAAGTAGGTTTGGACAAACTGAGCAATCTCCTTTTTCATACTCTCCCACCAATACAAACTTTTCAAGTTTTGGTACATTTTATTTCTTCCACGATGTACCGTAAACTTCGACCGGTGTGACTCTTCCAAAATTTCCTTCTTAAGCTCTTCATCCTTTGACACTACTATTCGATTTCGGAATCTCAATATACCATTCAATCCCAAGTTAAAATCCGACTTTTCTCCCTTTTTGACTTTCTCTAACCACTTTTGCATTTCAGTTTCTTTTTCTTGAGCTTCCTTGATACGTCACATCAGAGTGAAATTCACTACAATATTCCCAAAAATTACTTTTCTCTACTCAAATCTAGCATTCCAATAACTAACTTCTTCCAACAAGTGACATTCCCTAATCATCAATCTTGCCACTTGTACTTGACGACTCAAAATATCAGCCACTACATTGGCCTTCCCTGGATGGTACTTTATCGTACAATCATAGTCTTCCAAAAATTTCATCCATCTACGTTACCTCAAATTTAACTCCTTTTGAGAAAATAAATACTTAAGACTCTCGTGGTTAGTAAAAATTTCAAATGTTATTCCATATGGATAATGTCTCCATTTCTTTAAAGCGAACACTACAGCCGCTAATTCCAAATCATGAGTCGAGTAATTTCCTTCATGTGGTTTCAAGTTCCTAAAGGCATACGCTATCACTTTCTCATTTTGTATCAATACACATCCCAAACTTTCTTTTGAAGCATCCGTATAGACCACAAAACTATCCTTCTCATTTGGTAGAGCCAATACGGGCGCTCTTGTCAAACGTCCCTTCAACTCTTGGAAACTCTCTTCACATTTACGACTCCATATAAACTTCCCACTTTTCTTGGTTAACTCAGTCAAGGTCCAACAATTCTAGAAAAATCCTTAATGAACCTCTAGTAATACCCTGTTAACCTTATAAAATTTCGAACTTCAGTAGGATTTTTCGGTCGTTTTCATTTCCAAACAGTTTCAACTTTGGCTGGATCCACTTTAATCCCATTCTTAGAAATTATATGTTCCAAGAATGTCACTTCTTTCAACCAAAACTCACACTTGCTAAACTTAGCATATAATTGATGTTCTCTCAGAGTTTGTAAAACTATCATCAGATGTCTTTCATGATCTTTTCAAACATCAGAGTATACCGATATATCATCAATAAATACTACCACAAATTGATCCAAATATGGTTTAAAATCCCGATGCATTAAGGCCATAGTTGCTGCTAGTACATTAGTTAACACAAAAAGGCGTAACTGAAAATTCAAAGTGTCCCCATCTTGAATTGGGAGTGATTTTAAACACATCAGTTTCTAAGATCTTCAACCAATAATAGTTCTACTTTAAATTCAACTTGAATAATATCACGGCCCCTTGCCATTGGTCAAAATTCTCATTTATGTGAGGCGACAGAGTATTTGTTCTTAATAGTCTCATCGCTCAAGTCTTGATGGTCTATATATATATATATATATATAGTTTCAAACTTCCATTCCAAATATCATATCCTATCCCTTAATTGTTAGGATCATCAAATCTCTCAAAAATTTCCTTTCACTAACCCAAATCTCACAACTTTAATATATCAATTTGACAATCAAATATTGGGTCCCAACTTCAACATTAAGTTCTCAATTTGGTCCCGATCCCTGGTCGCCTCCAGACCTCAGGGTGGTCTATATTTTCAAGTACAATTTCGACCATGTCTACTACCGTTCATATCTCACCACTAATCTAAAGGTGTGGGATAAAGTTTAAATATACATATAAGCCATGAAATCAATTAAAAGTAAAGTACATCTCCATACGTTATAGGAAATCATAATAGTTGCATCAAATTGGGATAGGTTTATCAAATCATTTCAAAAGGAAAAAGGGAAACAACAAGACTATAAAAAAATGTGCCAAATTGCCAAGATACAAAACAACAAAAGACTTGCTCTTTTACAAAAGATCACAACCTCCAAAAGTGTTAGTCTAGACTAGGGCAAAACTACAGCTTCTATACCTCGAGTGGAGTCAAAACCATTCTCACTCGTAAAACTTCCACTACTAGCACCCCCTTCATAGCCATTAGCACAAATACTCCCATCTGGCACTTAATTGCTCTGTAGCAAACCTAGTTGGCTACTGAGTATTTTCTCTTTTTATTAGGGGTATTAGGGCAACTTGCAATCTGATGTGTGGTACTACCGCAATACAAGCACTTTCCTGATTTCTTCCAACATTCATTTTCCGTGTGGTTGGGCTTACCACAGTATCCACAGATCACACGAGAAATCATGGGGCGACCAGTTTGAGAAATCTCTTTGTATTTCTTCTCCAGTTCCACGTTCTTGCGTAGCAACTCAATTTTTTCTGCATATTCTTATTTCCACCGTCCTTCCCAGTAGCCAGCCAATTTCTTGTGAAATTCTACCTCATTTCGAAGAACGTCCATTTCCTGACGCATTTCTTCCAAATTTGTCATCTTACCAGTTGGTTCAAGTCAAATGCTAGTCTGCCAGGCAAATCAAAGGATCAAAATAAGTAACTATTCATAATGGAAGCCCGAGCCATGTTACTCTTTCATTCTTTTACTTATAGGTTACCTCAAAATATGAATCTTAATTATTCTCTACTTAATACGGGCGAGCTCTTAAGTCTCCACGAGATTACTATCATTACTTACAAACACAACAAGATACAGGAACCTTATTCCTTAATATAAATATTCTATGTCTTAGTTCACTCCCTAATACTTGTCTACAAAGTTGTTCGAGAAGAAATCATAACTTCTTGTTCTCACTAGTGCTTTATTGTATCCTTTCAAATCAATCTTACTATTTCGATGTTAGATTCACCATGAAACTTAGATGGAGCAAATTTCAAGAATCATTCCATTTTTACACCTCTCTTGATTCTTGGGTTGGCTTATTGATCTAGAGTTTTGGTGTTCAACCGACCGTGATAGAACATCAATCGTATGGTCAATAGCAGTAGCTACGTGATTGTTTTCCTTTATTTCTAGGGTTTTGGTTCGATCCAACAGTCGCTCCCTAATCATCCCCTTGAGTTTGGGGTTGCTTAACCCCTCGCCCTCGATCCTTTTTCATTTCTTTGGCCGCTCATAAATTTAATATTTAAAAAGACATAACGTAAAATGGATGCACATAAAACGAAGTAGAAAAGTGACACTTTGATCATGCAAAATGAAAATAAAAGAGAAGACACCGAAATAATCGCAAATGTGTACAACCCGATCGTAAATTTGAAATCATAAAGCAATAAAATCAAGCGTCTCATAAGTAACATTCAATTACTTTACAAGGTAGTAAACATAGTCAAGCAAAAACACAAAATGCAATGCCTTTGAATAAGTATCACCCCGACTAACTTTGACAAAACCATTAAAGTAGCCTAAATCACTAGCTTAGTGATTGGTGGAGCCAGAAATCCCTGCTACTTCAGTAGGATCATTTTCATTTCCTGCAATAAGAGTTTTAATCTCATATCCCTTATCAAATATCTTGTCATTCTCCACTTGTTCAACCAAGGAAACACACCCAACCATCGACTTATCCGTCCTGTCTCTAATTTCGTGTACTATCCTAACATGTCGGTTCTTAGCTTTTTGAAACTGCTCACTAGGAGCCTTTGTCTTTTCCTTGCTCCTCAAGTTCCTCAGTCTCCACTTCAGAATTCTAGTAGTCTGGGCATCCACAATTGCCCTCAGTTCTCGATTATCCTCCCGAATTACTCTAATTCCTCGAATAATCTCCTCCGATTATCGGTTATCGCTAATATCACATTATTTAGGTATAAGTAAGTCCTCTAGCAGTCACATAGAATTCCAGTTCGGCGGAATGAATTATATCTCCAACAAACTCCCTTAATCCCTTCTTGACAATGGCCATCAGAATACGTCCCCGAGACGGTTCAATACCACCGTTACCTTCCGTAACTTACAATTAAAATTAAAAGTTTAAATGAGTCCAAGTATACTAAATAAACTAGATTTAATCACCTCGTACTATCCCACGTATCTCTTACAAGATCGAGACTCCCAATTGTCCATTAATTCAAACCTAAGTTCTAATTTTCATCCCCACAAGCAGTCATTTAACTTCCCTACCAGTTCCACAGTCCAACATCCTAAACTTTTAACCCTAGGACATACTACAAAGATCTAAAGCCCAAACTCTGATACCAACTGTGACGCCCCTACTTCTCCCCAAGACGAACCAAAGGGTATTTGCGGAACGCCTGTCCAACTCTTGTCAGGACTCATGACAATTCAATTCACGCTTAACGATAATAACCATTAATACAAGTCTAATAAAGAAAGTCGCTTCCATACTTATATATACATCATCCAGTCATACACCACGAACACAAAATACATCAATCTTCCAATTTTTACATTGGTTCCCAAAAGATACATCAATTTCCAAAATACACAACAGCCACAAAACTAGTCAGTTCCATTGGAAACCCTATTACAAAAGTACATCAAAAGGGTTCCTCCGAATTCCACCTCAGATCCATTCCTGTTAAGGAAAACAAATCTATGGGGTGAGCAATTACTCGTAAGGCCAAAAAACACACATGCAAGCACATTGTCCAAGCAACAATCTCATTTAACAAGTATAACAGTAATATTCCAGTAAATAACAATTCGAGCGAGAAAATGTAAATAGAAACAATTCAAGGATATATGAGCTCTCAGGAGCTATTTTCCACTTGCACGATCCAGAACCTCAGCAAATTGACACTCCGTCAATCGGGTAGGTTTAATCCGTAGAATTTCACTTATCATGCCCTCGATCACCGTTACATACCCCTGTACCGGACCCGCCTATCGTTTGTTTTGGGGGATACTATTCGAGTATGCCAAGTAAGATCTCTCATTAGATCAAACTTATTCTTGATTCCCATGGCTCCCCAAACTTCTCGACCAAACCCATGCTGGCTCGAGTTGTAAGGTCAGCCGATGAGATTTGAGCTTCCCCAATTAGGATTATTAGGAGTCGAGGAGTTTCACTCCACTCGACTTATGCAGCCATAGCATATTATTTCATTTCAATAAACCATTCAATACATTTCAATTATCCATTGCATTTAAATCAATTCAATCATGATTTATTTAAATGAGAACGAGTGGGATAAAGTACACACTCGACTCAACAGTTATAGTAATGCTATACATAACTTGCAAATTCACATAATTTTAATTAGTCATGCACTTGATACTCACCTAGTAAAAAGGAGTATATGTAGCACAATTCAAACACTTAGACGTCTGTTGTGAGATCCTCTTGAAGGTCCCCTTGAATGCCTGAACAAACAATAGGTATCTATTACACACTATCATTTATAATCCCCAATTATCAAGGAAGATTGCACACTTGTACAATCTAAAGAAATCTCATGAAAATGAGCCTTAACTTGCTCAAAATTCAAGGTTCGAAAGTGGTGTTTAATAGCACAAAAAAACTAATTTTCTTTGTGAAAACAAGTCCAAAATGGTCAATTACTATTGAAGGATAGGGAAGAGTCTCAAAAACTCAATTCCCGTCAAGTTTGAAAATTTCTGATTTGAGGTACATTCTTGAAAAAATCATATCTCACTCTCTGTAGGTCCAAAATTGGAAAATTTGGTAAGGTTGGAAACTACTTCCAAATTACTAAAAGTTCTTAGAACCCACTTTTCCGTGATTCCAAATGGAAGATATTCAAAATTCGACTCAAAATTGCTGTTTTAGACTTGTCCAGACAGTTTCGGGGTTGGTTTTTGGCCAACTTTGAAAATTCGGCAAATTTCACAGAATGCAAACTAGCCATTCAAATTTGGAACTCTATTAGACTTACAATCAAAGTTTAAAACACAATAAACGAAACAAGAATCGGAGTTTTGAGCGGCAAAATATAGCAGATCAAAGTTGGCACAAAAATGAAATCCACTGGGCAAAATTCCATATTTAAAACTTGAACCTTCGGGCTTTAGTTGGGCATCAAAACGGACTCGGAATGACACGAAATTTGGTAGTGTTATTCTACCATATGAGGGCTATTCCTCTGCCAATTCTCATACAAAATTTCGTTCGGAAAGTTAGTTAAAAAAGTCACTAAAGTTTCCAAATTTCCAAGACAAAGCTGCCTTGTATTTCCATTCTCCTTTTCTCAAACATTTGGCCTATGAAATTTTCTCAAACATGGTTCATTTATGAAGATAAGGTCAAAAATAACCTCCAAGATATATTTGGTAGGTGTTCAACACCAAGAAATTCGAAATAAAAAGCCCCAAATCAAGATTAGTCATAAATCAGTCCAGAATTAGGGTTTTCCTTCACTGAGATAGTTTCGTAATTTGGCCATAACTCACTCAATTCAAGTTGGAATTGAGCGTGGTTGATGGCGTTGAAAATTACATTCATAAGGCTATAATTTCACAGAAGGAATAGTTTTAAAATTCTTCCTACAACTAGCTCATATTTGGGCATCAAGTTGCCGCTCATAACAGGTTTCCCAACCCATCCAAAAAACAGGGCAGGTGATTTTGAAAGGCTGGTACGGTTCACTCAAGTGGAATCAGGGAATGAATTTTATACCGTTAGAAAACCGGAAGTGTCTAGTTTCTAATGCCATAAAAGGGACTCGATTTCGACAGTGGAGCAAAGGGTTATGGTCGAAACAAAATCACTGCCAGAGAGACTCTGGTCACGTTTTCCAGTTTTGGTGAAATTTCGAAATCTCAACTTTTACCCAACCAAATCAAGTAATTTTTTGAGAAACTTTCTACACAACCCATACAACATATTTACATCAAAATTAAGTCAATTGAACCACAAAAATTGCACTAAAGAGGCTCGGCAAGCACAGGGGCAGAACTGTCCCTTTTCTCATTTCACCTCCTTTGAGTCTTCTTCCACAATACAACTTATATCCACTAGATTAAACACTAATCCAACACAAATAACACCTAATATCATCAAATCAACTCATCAAATCCATTGTGGGATTTCATAGAGCCCACTCACAAGATTTCCAACAATATAGAGCTACCCACATGCATCTACAAACTTATAAGTACAATATAACGTATATAAACCAAGATTCAAGAGGTTGATCATCCATTACCTCCTTGGATGACTAAAACAGAAATTTTTGACCCTTTGATGCTCAAGAAAACCGTGAGAATGGTGCCTCCCTTCTAACTTAAGTTGATCTCCAAGTTATTTGCAAGGTGTAGTGTGAATTTGAGGTGATTTGGTGAAGAAATGGAGCAAGAAAGTGAAGAGCTCTTGGTCCTTCTTCCTCCTATGGTGATGGCCGGCTGCTATGAGTGAAGAGAGAGGGAGTGTTTGCTGAAAATGAAGCTTCCTTGAGAAGCTTAATGTGTGGCCAAAAGGTGCCCCAAAGTCAACTCTTGCTAGTGCGCGCACGCGCGCGTTTCGTACTCATTTCCTCTCGAGTTTGTTTTACTTGTGCATTATACCTCTAATGCACTTCCATTCATATTATTATTATTCACTCTTAATAGTCTATCAATAATTTCTAGAATCCTCCAATTAGTCGCGCACGCGAAAACGCGAACTTCCAACTTGTGCGCTATAAAGTGAAATTTCTAAGAAATTCTTATAACGATAGTATAATTAACTATTACTTGAGTATTTAAACATAAAAATAACCATCTTAGGACTAATGCATGAGTCCTTACTCTCCAAGCTCACTGTACTCTCGAATCGCTTATTGTCTCCAAATGCGTATTCACTATTCTCACTTAACGCGATTTCAAAAATTAAATTTTGAAACGAGTTATTTTAAAAATATAAGTAAGTCATAGTTCCATGTAATTAGATCTAAAAAAGTTGAAATAAAATATTCGGAGTAAACGGGCAATTAAATATTTAAATAAGCTAGTAATAGGAATTTAAAACAAATAAATTTGCGAGTTCTCACATGATCATTGAAAATTCACATTCACTTAGGTCGAGTGCGGTAAAGTACACACTCGCCCATTGAAAATCCATTTAACAATCATTGAAAAGCGTTTAACACTCAAGCAAACATTTATAACATTCCACATAGTCATTGGAAACACAACATGCAAGGAACACTTACCAATAGTCAAGTAAGCAAGACAAGAGAAAGTTTTCACAAGTTCTCCTCGGGGTTTCTCTCAAATTCCTCTTGAATACCTGAGACATGTACAATCAACAATTACCTATAATCATTCAACCAAAGCCAAACAATTTCCTCTTAACCCTTCACTCAAGCATGCTCAATTTCTTGTCAAATTAAGAGAGAAACTCTCTTCACTTAACCTAAGATAACACTCAAGGGAAGATTCAAAAGTGCTCCATTTGTAAGTCAAAACGTGGCAAGAGTTTTCGATTCAAAAATTAGCCAAACCGCTCAAAAGTTTAACAAAATATGTGACAGCCCCACCTCTCCTTAGGGCGAACCCTAAGGTATCAGCGGACTGCCTGCCCAACTCTCGCCGGGGCTCGGTCGATCAAAGAACTAGTAACTCAAGATATCCAGTGGAATAACTTCAAATCAAAGCTTACAAACCCTAATGGCATACAATCGTCAAGCCAACTTTCCAAACTTAAATTGTCAATCTAAAGTCACACTTACCACTCCCTACTACAATTACATAACATGAGTCAAACTTATGAATTCAAACTTACACGAATCAAAAGTAAAGTCATTTTAAACAAAAAGTTACAAGCCCTAGGCACAAGTTCAACGCAAAACAAAGCTAAGGAAGCTCTTGATCACAAGTCCATCCCCAATCTGTTAAGGAAAACAAAGGGAGTGGGGTGAGCTAAATCTCAGTGAGATTCCAAGTAAAATAAGTAAGCACATAGCCAAATAAGGGCATAATATAATCAAATAAACACCATATAATATAATAACAATTTAATCACAGTGCAATTCAAGGATACGGGTGGCTTCCAAAAGCCAAATTCCCTTGAGCTTGATCATACCAAAGTCCGTTGACTCTCCATCAACGTTTGCATTCAAAGAATATAAAGTCCGTTGAACACCACTTTCTCCAATCTCCATCCACCAGTCAACCCCCTACCGGGCCCGCACTCCATAACAGTAGTTAGGTAATACTCGAGTATACCGGTTTCCAGTGATCAGTAAATAGTCCCCAAGGTTTATCGGCCGTCTCGACCAAGCCCTTGCTGGCTCAATCCAACCGACTCACCTATGAGGTTGGGTACCCAAACAGTAGCAGTAGTTGATGGGGTATCACCCAAACAACTCAAGTACAGTCACATATAGGGAATTCATATCTCATAATTGCAGTATACAGAGCCTCAGTGGAAAATGAGGGAGGTCGAGTGCGATAAAGTACACACTCGCCTCCATTTTATCAAAACATGGTTTGGCTCAAACAGTCGTAATTCAAGTATTCAGATATTTCATATAAGCAGGTAGCAGGTAGCAGGTAGTGGAACACTCATCTGTCAAGCAAAGTTGAGTTCAAATGTCAAGTCGTGCAGTTATGTTCACCACCGTTTCCCAATCCTAGGGCAACGAGTGAAATCGTTAACAATTTGGATTCATTTCTCACCCAATCATAGGCTCATTGAGAGACCAAGTGAGTGGTCAAAGCCACACAATTCATCATGCAAATTTGGTCCAAAATGCAGTAAAATTTCATGAGAAAACAAATTCAATAAGTGCACGAAAGTTGGACGAAGGAAAAGTTTCATTCAAGCTTAAAATGTTCTTTGCGGGTAAAACAGTCGCGACCGTACAGTCTGGTAGAACGGCTATATCTCACTGTATGAAAGTCAGAATCAGGTACCATCAGTGGCGTTGGAAACTAGACTTGAAGGGCTTTCCAACGGTACCAATTACACATTCTAGTTCATCTCCTAGCATTACTAGTAGCTCGGAGAAGTCGGCTGATTTTCCAACCCTGGATCAGCCCTAAACCCTAACAAATGTACACTAGTTCTTCATGCTATCTTCATTTGTTTTGGTTCATATTTACCCAAATCAGTCCTCTAATGATCATATACAGGGGGTTGAGTCATTTAGTATCATTGGAGTTCAAAAGACAACACAAGTGTAATAACACAATCGAAAATCAGCTTTGAAGACAAAAGCTAAACACCAAATTTGACATCTTATAGTATTTTGGTCACAATTGAAGTTACATTTATTGGATTGCGGTGAATCTTATACCATTTTGAAAATAATACATAGGCCTACATTTCTTGTGAAGATATCAAGATCCAATTCTCACACTAACTAGGTCGAATTTACCAAAACAATTTCAGTTTCTCAGTTTCGAATCTTACTGTCAGTTTAACTGGTAGGCCTGATTCAATTACTCATAACTCAATGCACACAAGTCCAATTCAGGTAATTCCAAAGGCACATGGAAGCTAAGATATAGGGATATAATTCTTAAGAGACATCAACAGCTAAATCAGTCATCTTCTCGGTCAAAATGGCCAATTACAGAAGCAAAAGATCAGTTCGGACAGAAACAGGCATCAGGGGTATTTTGGTCATTTCATATGCTACAGTGCTTCGATTAAGCTGAAAATTTACAGGTATAATCTTCATTCAATTCTATACAACTTTCATGTTTTGTGCCAAGGCTGATTCTGCCTCTAAATAGATCAAAGATTTCGGGTGATATAACCAAGATAAAACTGAAATTTTCAATCTTTTCAAACTTACAACTACACTAAACCATTAACTAGCTCACATACCACACATTAAACCATAAAGCCTCATCTTCTATCAAAGATTCACCAAGTTCTTTATATATCAAGTGTCAATTACAAGTTCTACTAACTCATGGTCATATCAAGGTCTATATTCACAAATATCTTTAGATCTACCTAGATCTACAAGAATCAAACCCAAAGGTTCAAGAAAATTCAAGTTCCCAAGATTACTTACCTTCTTAGCTTTTCAAGTAGACAAGATAAGCTCCAAGCTCCTCTCTTTCCTCCAAGATCTTGGTTCACAAACTTAAGATTGGTGATAGAAGTTGTCTAGTCTTGAATCTCTCAAGTTTTCTCAAACTCTCTCAAGTTTTGGGTAAGTCTCTTGGTAGAGAAAATTTTGTTCTCCAACTCTCTCTTCTCTCTCTTGAGTTTGGCCAAGCAAGGAATAAAACAAGACAAGAAAACTCTCCAAGCTTCAAGTTATATCTTGAAGGTTCTAGAGTCAAGTCAAACCCTAGTCAAAAGTCAACTAAACTTCAAGATTAAATCCTACGGTGACAAGTGTCACAATCTTGTACTAATCCAAGATCATTTGTCTCCCTTAATTGCTCTCTAATCACCTCGTAATCATGCTTAAATCTTAATTAATCATTGCTTAAAAATTTCCCTAAACAACCTCAATTCTTGAGATCATTCACTATAACCCTTAAAATTCCAACTAAAAGAGATTTACTAAACATTTGGCTTTAAATTCTTGCTTATCAATATAAAAGGACCATATCAGTAAATTCCATTTTTAAACAAACAATTAAATAACTAAATCATGAAAACTATGAATTTAATCAAAATCAATTAGAATTGAACAAAGAAAGTTTGAGTGAAATGCATGTGAAAATTAGGGTTCTTACAAAACACACGTGGGAGGGAAAATCACTTTCACTTCCTTAACTCCTAATCTTTTGCCCAAGTTTTGATCTATATAAATGAGCGTTTAAGTTTACTAAAACTTATGAAGTCAAAATGTGACAGCCCCACCTCTTCCTAGGGCGAACCCTAGGGTATCAGCGGACTGCCTGCCCAACTCTCGCCGGGACTCAGTCGATCAGCGATCTAGTAACTCAAATCATCCAGTGGAATAACTTCAAACAACTGGTATAAACCTTAATAGCAATTAATTGACAAGCCACTTTCCAACTTAAAAGTCAACTAAACGTCTCACTTAGTATTCCAAACTACAAATACATACCACAAGTCGAACTTAAGTATTTAAGTTTACAAAAGTCAAAAGTCAAAAGTTATCTAACAAAGGGGATTACAAGTTCAAGCAGAAAGAAGCTAGTAAGACTCTTGATCCTAAGTCCGTTCCCGATCTATTAAGGAAAACAAAGGGAGTGGGGTGAGCTAAAGCTCAGTGAGGTTCCAAGTAAAACAAGTAAGCAGATAGCCAAATAAGGACATAATATAATCAAGTAAATACCGTGTAGTGCAATAACAATTTAATCACAGTTCAATTCAAGGATAGGGGTGGCTTTCAAAAGCCAAACTCCCCTCAGCTTGATCATACCGGGGTCCGTTGACTCTCCGTCAACATTTGCATTTAAGGAATATACAGTCCGTAGAACACCACTTTCTATCATCTCCATCCACCAATCAACCCCCTACCGGGCCCGCACTCCAAATCAGTGGTTCGGTAATACTCGAGTATACCAGTTTCCAGTAATCAGTAAACAGTCCCCAAGGTTTATCGGCCTCTTCGACCAAGCCCTTGCTGGCTCGATAGAACCGATTCACCTTTGAGGTAGGGTACCCAAACAGTGGCAATGGTTGATGAGGTATCGCCCATCAACTCATGTACAGTCACATATAGATGAATCACATCTCATACAGTCACATATAGAGAGATTATATCTCACAATAACAGTATACAAAGCCACAGTGGAAAATGAGGAAGGTCGAGTGCGATAAAGTACACACTCGTTTCCATTTTTAACAAAACAGGATTTGGCTCAAACAGTAGTAATTCACGTATTCAGTTAGTCCAAATAAGCAGGTAGCAGGTAGCAGGTAGTGGAACACTCACCTGGCAAGCAAAGTAGCAGTCACGCGTCAAGTCGCGCGATTACGTGCACCACCGTTTCCCTCTCCTAGGGCAAGGAGTGAAAACGTCAACGATTAGGTCTAATTCCAAGCAAAGTGAGCTCATTAGGTGCCTAAATGAGCGATTAACTATACTCAATTCACCCTAAGATTTAGGCCCAAAATTCAGTAAAAGTTCATGAATAAACAAGTTTAACAAGTGCATGAAAGTTGGGAAAAAGGAAAGATTCATTCAAGCTTTTAAAAGTTTCTCGCGGGTGCACAGTCGCGGTCGCGCAGTCTCGGTAAAATGGCCGTATCTCACTGTAGGAAGGTCGGAATTAGGTTCCGTCAGTGGCGTTGGAAACTAGACTCGAAGGGATTTCCAACGGTACCTCACACACTTTCTAGTTCGTCCCCTAGAAGAAACCGTAGCTCGGGAAAGTTGGCTGATTTTCCAACCCTGGATCAGTCTCAAACCCTAACAAATGCACACTAGTTCCTCATGCTATCTTCACTTGTTTTGGTTCAAATTCACCCAAATCAGTCCTATAATGATCATATACTGGGGTTGAGTCATTTAGTATCATTGGAGTTCAAAATACAATAGAAGTGTAATAACACAATAGGAAATCAGCTTTGAGGACAAAAGCTAAACACCAGATTTGACATCTTATAGTATTTTGGTCACAATTGGAGTTACGTTTATTGGATTAGGGTGAACCTTATACCGTTTCGAAGATAAGACATAGGCCTACATTTCTTATGAAGACATCAAGATCCAATTCTCATACTAACTAGGTCGAATTTACCAAAACAATTTCGGTTCCTTAGTTTCGAATCTCACTGTCAGCTTAACTGGCAGGCCTGATTCAATTACTCATAACACAATGCACACAAGTCCAATTTAGGTAATTCCAAAGGCACCTGGAAGCTAGGATATAGGGCTATAATTCTTAAGAAGACATTGAAAGCTAAATGAGTCATCTTCCCAGTCAAAATAACCAATTACAGAGGCAAAAGATCAGTTCGGATAAAAACAGGGCATCAGGGGTATTTTGGTCATTTCATATGCTACAGTGCTTATATTCATCTGAAATTTTACAGGTGGAATGCTAACTCAATCCTCTACAACTTTTATGTTTTGTACAAAAGCTAGTTTGACCATTATCATGGTCGAATATCCAGTTGAAATAAGTGCAAAATGTGACCTTAACAGTCTAGTAAATAAGAAATCCTAAACCAGTCCACTAATGGTCCTTCTAGCCACTTTGCTTGTTCCAAATCCATTTCAATTCACACATGAACTTAACCAATCTCTAGCCAAGTTGTTTAGGCATGCTTAAGATGTAAATAAACCACAAAAATCAATGAAAACCCCTTCCTTCAAAGGCCGGTCAGTCAAGCATTGAAAACAGTCCATAATCTTTTCATCATTTCACCAACCTTCATCTTCTAATGATTCTTGTTTAAATCACATATTAAGCATAGATCTAACTCAAAAGAGGTTTAAAACATGTAAATCCCTCATAAACAACCATGAACAAAGGGTAAACATTTCATCAAACACTTGATGTGCATACTTTCTACCTCAATTTCCTCTTGCTTAATTCAAGAGTTCAACCCAAAATCTTGTCCAAACAACATGTAATTTGCCATGGAAACCTCAAATACATGTTAAAACACTATAAAACCAAAATTTAAGGATTACTTACCTTTCTTATATGAAGCTTAGAACACCAAATCAACCAATCAATTGAAGCCTTGAAACTTGAATCTAGTACCAAGATTAGAAGGAAAACTTTCCCTAAGTTGCAATCTTTCTCTTGGATTTGTTTTGCTCTAAGTTGCTAGTGTTTGAAAGCTGAAATTTTTGGAGCTCTCTCTCTTCTTTTCTTGTCTAAAATTTCGGCCATAAGGGGGTTAATAAGAGGGCCAAAGTGTTTTAAAATTTTAGCTAACCTTTAGTCAAACAAAAGCTTGGTTAGGGTTTTGCCACATAGCTCAATTTTTGTCCATAATCTCTCTTGATCTTTTGACTAATGCTAATTCCACCCTTCCAAGTGTACCAATACTTAATTAACAACCCTAACCTATCTTTTAAAGTCCTTAATACAAAACAAAGCCACTTGGAAACAAATAATTGGTGGATTATAAAAAAATCAACTCAAGCAAATGTTTTTCTTCAAGTAAAAAGGGGTGAAATGCAATGTATGAAAAATGTTGTAATACATGGGAAATGTCATGCAAGGGTATATAGTAAGTGGTCTAAATCTTAGAATAAAGCATGTACTTAAGAAAAATTAGGGTTTCAAGTGAGGGTTCTCACACAAAACTTCATCAAACCACCATTTATTTCTTAGCAAAGACACCAACAAATCCTCCAAGTTTTGAACATCAAGCAAATGAAATTTTCCCACAAAACTCTCGGCATGACGCTCCACTTTTCACCCCTTTTTAATTCACACTTGTTGCTCCTTTTAAAAGCACATTCGAGGGCAATTGAATAGCAAGCTATGTTGAGCAAAATTTCACTTTAAAGTTAGAGGAAACGAGACAAATTCCAATCCAAGATTCGGCCAAAACCTTCCAAAATTTCCACCAAACAAGGTTCAAGAAAAACTCCTCATTTCACTTTTAAAATGAATCTTGAGATCCAATTTGGTGCTTGAGTGAACCATGAGAGTTCACCACTAAAAACACATTTTAAAAAAAAACTAATAACTTTCAAGATTGCAACCTCTAGTTCTTGATCCAAAATGTCAAGTTTTCTTATTCAAGTCAAAAGAAAGCTCATATACATAATAAATCCATGATCCAAGTATGAAATAGAGTGCAAGTAATCAAGAAAGTTAGGTTTAAAAATCAGAAAATGTTTCCAAGACCCTTCCAAGTTTTGTTTGTCATTTCATAAAAAAAATCCCAGTTTTTGTAATGCTCTTTCAAAAGTCATAACTCGGGTTTCGTAAGTCCAAAAATCATAAATCTTATACCGTTAGAAAATAAACTCAAAAGTCTACAACTCTCTAGAAGACACCTTCATAAAATTCAGTCCATAAATTAGTCAAATCTCAGCCTCAATTCACTGCTCAACTAAGTGCAAAAACAGGACAATCTTGGATTTTTAGCCCACTTTGAAATTTTGCTGGTGTTTATAGAAAGTGAACCAAACCATGAATTTATGTGGTTAAAAGAGCTAGGAGTCTAGTTTCAAATGCAACAAATGGGACTCAATTCGGATTTTTCTATACCAAGATATGACAAATTTCCCAAGACTGCTTAGAGTCTCATGCGGGAAAAATTTTCAGCAACACTTGACTCAACCTTCCTACTTAAGCTCATGATTTTTTGTTCAAATCCAACTCACAATTAAAGTTTAATGTCTAACAAAGTTTGTGGAGCAAGATTTCCCCCAAAAGTTTTGAAAAAATTAAGGGTTAACAGCACTCAAAAGTTTTGGCCAGCAAAAAGCTTTCAAAACAAAAATTTTCCTCAAGTTATCTACCTAAATCAAGGTTTCAAAGAAACCCATCATCAACCTATCAAAGATCTAATCTTTCTAACTACAAATCTACTAGAAACTTGAAGAAAAGAGAGGGTTTCAAGCCAATACCTCTCCTAGCAATTTCAACCAAGCAACAAGTTCAAGTTTCCTCCAAGAGTTGCCTCCAAGCAAGACTTCTTTCCAAGCTCAAGTAAGGTTCCAAAAATCAACCAAAGTTTGGGGAAGATTTGAAGCAAGAAATAGAGGAAAAAAGTTGAGTTTTTTTGTTTCTTGTTTTTGGGAGTGAGGAGCTCGGCCAAATGGAGGAGAAGATGAAGTGAGCTTTGGCCAAAATTTTCAAGATAAAGACCAAGAAAATCTTGGTCAAAGGATGAATGAATGTCCGACAAGTGTCGGCTTAGGGTTTAAGCCTATCTTCTTGTCTTTCCTTTGTCTCCAATGGCTAGTCTATATTGTTTTCCTCTAATCTACTCTTAACAGTTCTAATCACATAACCCCTCTAGTAAAATACCCATTTTTATCCACTAAATTTATTAAGCAACTCACTAATGGGTCACTTCTATAATGCACTACGAACTTAGCATACACTAATTTATAGGAGGAAAATGATTAAAAATCTTAACTCACTAAAAAAATGTATTCAATAAAATAAAATAAAGTAAAAATAATTTGCAGGTTCTCACAAAAAATATCATTAGGAATATGAAAGTCATAAATCAGATAATGGCCACAACTCAAAGCAAACTTGGATATGATTGAGAATGTAAAAACTCATCAAGTAGAATCGCCACTACTAAAAGCAGACAAAAAGAAAGGATTGCGTCACCTCATGATGTGACCAAAGAAGCAGTTACGTAAGAATAGTTAAGGCAAAAATTAACTCCTATTTCTAAAGAATCACTAGAGATACTGGAGCAAATGAGGAGAGTTTCTATTGCAAGAATGAATTTTGCCGACAAAATTCTTTTAAGAGGGGAGAATGTAACACCCCACTTAGATCCCCTAGTTTTACTACCCAAGAAGGATTCATGATATCCTAACTCTTAAATATATTATTAGCAAGTTATAATTATCCAAAAAGTGAATCTAGTAGAAAAAACTATATATTAACAATAAGTATGATCAAGTTTAACTAGTCTGGAGAGACTAAATACCTCAAAGAATAAGTATTTGGAATACTAAGAAAATAGGAATAAAAATGCTGATAATAAATTGATACGAATCCACCTTAAAGGCTTGAACTCGTATTCTACAAGAACCCGGATCTAAATGAAGAAATCAAGTTGATGTTGGGAAAGAACTCTTGACTCTTCTAAACCTCAAGTTTACGAACTGAGATGAATTCTCAACCCACAACTAATGATTTAGAGAATCAAGGTGTTTAGGTAGATGACGCCACAACGAATTGTGGTTTATTCATTGATAAGTCGAGAACACTCAAGAAGAATTCTCAAGTATTCAAGTGAAGATCTCTTGGGTAAGAGAATTGCAAAAATACAAGAGTTTTTTGGCTGGAAATTTTGTTCTTATTAAGCTCCAAATAACATGACTAAAGACTGTACTTATAGCCTTTTATAAAACACAAGAAACCTACTCAAATTTGGAAACGAATTACTTTCTTGAAACCCTAATCGGTTGGAATAGTGGTCAACATGACCTGAACTTTATTTTCTGATTCAAACGACTTAACTAACTCTTAACTAACGACTAATAATGCTGGAAATTAACTAAACAAAGTGACAACATGAATTAAGCTTAAATAACCTTAGATCTGCCAAGAACTTGTAACCCAATTGCAATTTGACTCACTTCACTTTCATCAATGACTAGAATAAGCATATAAAGTGTTGAATCATCTTGCTCAAACCCTTGATTGCTACTTGGTACACCAACTTGCGTTTAGACATTTTGAACTAAGGATTGAAACGACTCCCGAAACTTCTTAGCACGCGCTCTTGGTATTGGACCGCTTGAAACAAGTTGAAGTCACTTGAACTTGGAATGTCCAACCCTTGAGGAGTACGATTGGCCATGCATCCATCATCATTCCCCTCTTCTTAAGGGCGATTTGTCCCCAAATCAAGCTCATCATCTACAAGATAAGGGCTCAAGTCAGTGATATTAAATGTAGCATGCACACCATACTGACCTGGCAAGTCAAGTTTGTATGCATTATCATTGATCCACTCTACAACTTGAAATGGCCAATCCCCCCTTGGTAAAAGCTTGTTACGCCTTTGAATAGGGAACCGTTCTTTCCTCATGTGAATCCACACCCAATCACCAGGTTCAAAAATCATCTTAGAACGTCCTTTATTAGCAAGTTGCACAAATTGGAGTGTGTATTTTTCAATGTTTGCTCGAACCTTAGCATGAAGGTCTTGCACAAACTCAACTCTTTTCCTTCCATCTAGATTAACTCTTTCAAACACAGATAAAGGTGATAAATCTAGTGGAGTAGGAGGATTAAAACCATACATAATTTCAAAAGATGAATATTGTGTAGTGCTGTGAATTGTGCGGTTATATGCAAACTTAACATGTGGTAGACAATCCTTCCATGTTTTCAAGTGTTCTTAATGATTACACACAATAAAGTAGAAAGAGACCTATTAACTACCTCAGTTTGTCCATCAGTTTGTGGATGACTAGAAGTAAAAATAGAAGTTTAGTTCTAAATTTACTCAATAAGGTTTTTTCAAAAGTAACTTAAGAACTTAACATCTCTATCAGACACTATAGTGCATGGCATACCATGTAAGCGAACAATTTCTCTAAAGAATAACTCATCCACATGTTTTGCATCATTAGTTTTATGACATGGAACGAAATGTGTTATCTTATAAAATCTATCAACTACAACATACACAGAATCATGACCATGTCTTGTCCTAAGTAAACCAAGTACAAAATCCATAGAAAGATCAACCCATGATAAACTAGGAATTGGCAATGGAGTATATAGTTCATAAGGGTTTACCTTTGATTTTGCATGATGGCAAGTAACACACCTTTGAACTACCTTCTCAACATCTCGTTTCATTGTAGGCCAATAAAAGTGCTCTTATAGAATAACCAAAGTTTTAGCAACTCCAAAATGACCCATTAATCCTCCATCATGAGATTCATGCATTAGGAAACTTCGTATGGAACAGCTAGGAACGTACGACTTGTCTTTGTAGAACAAATAGCCCAGCGAACGTAATAATGCTCACGAGACTGTTGTGGCAAAGACTCAAAAATTTCTCCAAAATCTGGATCATTAGAGTAATATTCCTTAAGGAGTTTGAAACCAAGAAGTTTACAATCAAGTGTAGTGATAAGAGTGTACCTTCTAGACAATGTTACTCTTACCAACTTTGTACTTGATCGCGAATGAAAAGCTATCTATGAACGCAATCTATCTCGCATGTCGCTTACTCAATGTAGTTTGAGACTTAATGTGCTTGACCAACTCGTGATCAGTGTACAAGACAAACTCCTTTGGTCGCAAATAATGCTGCCATGTTTGAAGAGCTCGAACCAATGTCAACAACTCTTTGTCATAAGTTGAATAGTTTAATAAATCCCAATTCAATTTCTCGCTAAAGAATGCAATGAGTAGAATAGCTCCAATACTTATATCAGAAGCATCACACTCAACTTCAAAAGTTTTGTCAAAATTAGGTAAACTAAGTACGAGTGCATGTGTTTAAGCAATTGGAAGGACTTAACTTGTTCTTCTCCCTAATGGAATGGCACATTCTTCTTGATGATAGAAGTAAGTGGTGCAGCAATTGTACTGAAGTCCTTCACAAATTGACGATAGAAACTAGCCAAACCATGGAAACTTCTAACATCACTAACGTTTGTAGGGATCGGCCAAGTCTCTATTGCCTTTACCCTGTCTTGATCAATATGTATATCCTGTGAACTTACAACATATCCTAGGAAGATAATTTGATTAGTGTAAAAAGTACACTTTTTAAGATTAGCATAAAGCCTTTCCTTCCTAAGTACATCCAAAACAGCTTGTAAATGTTGTACATGTTCATTAAGACTCTTGCTATAGACCAAAATATCATCAAAATACACAACAAATTTACCAAGAAATGGGCGTAAAACATGATTCATTAACCTCATGAATGTACTTGGTGTATTAGTTAAGCCAAAGTGCATTACTAACTACTCATACAACCCATGTTTGATTTTGAAAGCAGTTTTCCACTCATCTTCCTCTCTCATGTGAATTTGATGATACCCACTCTTTAAGTTAATTTTTGTAAAAATGGCAGTACCATGTAATTCATCTAACACATCATCAAGTCCAAAAATGGGATACTTACTATAATGGCATTTATAACTCTACAATCAGTGCACATCTTCCACGTTCCATCTTTCTTTGGTACAAGTAGAACAGGCACAATGCATGGACTTAGGCTCTCATAAATCCATCCTTTCTCCAATAGTTCCTCTACTTGTTGTTGCGACTCCTTTGTTTCCTCAGGAATTTGTCCTATAAGGTAGTTTATTTGGCAATGATCCAAGGATGAGATCGATTTGATACTCGATTCCCCTTAATAGAGGTGAACCACTAGGAATTTCCTTTGGAAACACATCTTGATATTCCTGCAAGAGACTAAAAACAACACTTGGCAAAGGAACATCAAGATTGTTAGTGACCAAAACCTCTTTACATATGAGTAATAAAAGGGGTTGGTTGGAAAACAATGCTTTTCTCACGTCTCTAGACTTTGCAATTAGCAATTGTTTCCCCTTGTTTTTTATTTCTTTGGCCGAGGCTACTACAGCCCCTTTTCCCTCAATTTTGCTCTTGGCCAGCCCCTCCTTCTCTCTTCGGCCTTTCTTTTTTGCACTCTCTTTTCTTTTCTCACATTCTTGCTCATACTTCTTTTGTAAGATAGTTTGATCCTCATGCACTTGTTGTGGTGTAAGAGGTGCAAGTACTAGCTTTCTATTACTATGAACAAATGAGTATTTGTTGGTAAAACTATCAAAAGTCACCCTCTTATCAAATTGCCAAGGGCAGCCAAGAATAATATATGCAGCTTGCATAGACACAACATCACATAAAACTTCATCCTTATATTTACCAATTGAAAAAGTAACAAGGACTTGTTTATGGACACATACCACTCCACTGTTGTTGAGCCATTGCAACTTGTATGGTTGTGGATGATCACTTATTGGCAAGCTCAACCATTCCATCATCAAGGCACTAGTGACATATGTGCAGCTTTCAGGATCAATCACAAGGATGCATACTTTATTTCGGACTTGACAACGTGTATAAAAGATGTTTCCATGTTGTAATTCCTCTTGACTAGCTTGAGTAGTCAAGGCACACCTTGCCACCATTGTGACTCCCACGGTTCCAGTTGGAACCTATTTGGCTTCCTCCTCATCTTCTCCTTCAACAAGGTGGCATTCCCTCATAGTCGGATTCATTATTGCCATCTTCTTCGTCAGTCAACACCTCACCATTCGATAGCATGATCATGGTCCTCTAGTTAGGACATTGAGAAGCCATATGGCCAAAATCTTGACACTTAAAGCATTTAGTGTCTCGATTTCTTAGTTTATTAGCCTCTTGATTCAGTTTGGTTGCCCTTTGTGCACCATAGCTTGCTTAGCTCCACTCGGCTTGAAGGAATGGGATGATGCAGAGACTTTGTCATCCTTCCTAGGGGTCAAATTTCTCCAATTTCCAGTTTGGAAGTTGGAATTTGGACGGTTACTACCCCTCCTCTTGAGTCATTTTTCTACCTTCACCGCTTTATCTAGCAACTCGTTCTTATCAAAGTAGTGTTGTACCTCTACAATATTCGCAATTTCAGCCCTTAATTCTCTTAGAAATTGTGCCATGGTTGCTTCAAGATTTTCATGAATATCGGCTCTCATCATGGCTCTCATCATGGCCATTTCCATCTCCTTGAAATAATCCTCAACCAACATACTATCTTAGGCGAGAGTTTGCAATTTGTGGTGCAAATATCTATAGTTGTAAGATGGAACAAAGCGTTTTCTCATCAATCTTTTGAGGTCATCCCATGTTCTCACGGGACGTTCATCGTTTCTCCTCTGATTTGTGCGAAATTGGTCCCACCAAACTACTACGTAGTCAGTGAATTCAATAGCTTCTAGTTTGACCTTTTGGCTCTCCGAGTAGGAATTGCATTCAAAGATTAGCTCCATCTTCCTTTTCCACTCTAGATAAGCCTCGGGATCGGACTTACCTTGGAGCGAAGGAATTTTGAGGTTAATTCGTTTAATTTCACCATCTCTTCACTTGGAATTTCGCTTTGCTCCCCTCAACCGGTTCTCATACTAATCAAGGTCATCCTCATAGCTCGAATCACTTAATTCCTCCAAAGGAGGTTGTTTCTTGGAGGCACTTTTTGATAAATTTGATTGTTCCACTTTATCCTCCAAGGCATCAAACCGTTTGTTCATCCGGTTTAACTCTCCTTTTAATGCTTCAAGGATGAGTTTCATGTCATAAGAGTGATCACCCGTTTCATTGCTTTGAGCCTTTTTTATTTTTTAACCTGCAAAAGAACAAAGGTTAGTAGTAAAAATTCCTCACTTCACTCCCTCACGGTGTTTCCACTCGCTCTCGTGTATCACTCAAGTGTTTGAACACTCTAATGATCTCACCAAGCAACCCTCTACGCTTTGATCTCTTCACTTGAAGAAATCAGAATTTTCTCAAGCGGTTCAATGACTTTGACCAATAATTCACATAGGGGAAGTGATGTTATGAGCTGCAGTTCACTTGGGTTTGAGTTGATTTTAATGACTCAAATTTGCAGAAACTTGCTGGAAAATTTTCAGGTTTAGTTTGGACAAGAAGACACAAGAATAGGAAAGTAACTAACTTGGACTCGATTAGGAAACTATGACTTTTTTAGTCCAAGACTCATTTGGACTTATTGGCACTATAAAGACTCAACTATAAGCTGGAAACAAGACTCAAAATAATTTATTTTTGTCACTGGACAAATAGAAAATAAAACTGGGACGTAAGACACAAATGACAAAATTTTTGGGATCCTAGAAAACTTCTACCCAACAAGGAGTGGTTGAAATTTGGAAACTTGTTTGGCGACCAAATTTGGAAATTTGTTTGGGAAACTTAGGTTCACTTTTGGAAAAACAAGATATTGGTCTAAAAACTTTCCTAAGTGAGGCTTAACAAATCGAAGTTGGATGAGGTTAATGTGACCAGATTTAGGTAACAAACCAAGTCAACTTAGGATTCCACTTACAAGCTATTTCTTGAAATCTTTGATCCGTTTCCTTTTTCTTTCGTGTTTCACTTTTTTTTTCTTCCTTTTTTTCCCCTTCTTCACAGATCATATTCTCTTTCATTTTTTTTTTTTGTTCAAGCTCACTCAATCAAAACACAACAACAGCCGCAAGTTATCAACTTCAAGAAGTTGAACTAAGGTTCAAGATTTGGAAAGTTGGTTGCAAGATTTTCAAGAACCCAAGAACTTCAAGGTTTGTTACTGGGAATTAGTCAATGAGCTCAAGAAATTCAAGATTTCGTCCAGAATTCAAGAGTTTCAAACATTTTTTTACCAAGAAAACAAACAAGGTTAGCCACGAATTTAACAAGAAACTAGTAAACAGCCATGGTTTTTTAGGCAACAAGTACGACTAGATTTTTTTAACTCTTGACAACACAGGACTCCAAGAACAATACGACAAGACACAAATCAAGACAAAATATGACTCAAACGATGGAGACAATATACAGACAGCAAGGGTGAAACGCGAACAACAAGAAATGATACTACAAACCCTAGCGACTCAACACAAAGGCACAGACAAATTTGATAAAGACACACGAATAGATTTGGGAAATGAGAAAACTTACGAGGAAAGACACAAAAGAAAAGATATACTTGATACCGTCAACTAGCTCTGATGTCAAACTGATACGGACCCACCTTAAAGGGTTGAATTCGTATCCCATCAAATGCCAAATGAAGACGAAGAAATCAAGTTGATGTTGTGGAAGAACTCTTGACCTTTCTAAACCCCGAGTTTACGAACTAAGATGAATTCTCAACCCACAACGATTTAGTGAACCAAGGTGTTTAGGTAGATGACATTGTAGACACCAAAATTTTAGTTATATTTATTTTTATTTTATTTAGTTGATTTTGTTTTGATTTTTGTTTATCTTTATCTTATTTTTATTTTGGTTAAGAAAATCATTTTTATTATTATTAATTAATTAATTGGAAAGAAAAAAGAAAAATCATCAATCAGACACCAAAATTTTAGTTTTTTATTTCATTTTAGTTGATTTTGTTGATCTTATTTTTGTCTATTTCCATTTTTGTTAAAGAAAATCATTTCTTTTATTCACTAATTGGAAAGAAAAGAAAAGTAGAAAAGAAAAGAAAATCAGTATCTTCAAAAAAAAAAAAAGTCCACGCGCGCGTGCAAGGTACCCGCGCAATTTCCTTCAATATTGGCTTCGGATAGTACAGAAAAAATTGCAGAGGCCATTTTTGGCCTCCCATTCCACTCATTTTGTGGTTTTTTTTTCAACCATTTACCACCTCATGTCCCCAATCTATATCATGATCTTTCTAGAAACATGCCATCCGATGGCTCAAGTTTGCTGTAGAAACCCACCCTTCATCCTCATCTTTGAGGTGAGGGTTTTGGGGTTGTTGGGTCCTATAAAAGGGATGTAAAGAAAAACATAATAGGGGAGAGCATAGAGAGGTGGCGGCTGTAGGTAAGAAAAATCGAGAGAAGAGAAAGGAAGGGAGGAAAGATCTAAAAAAGGGTTTCGGGCAGAGTTTTTCATCGAAAAAAGGAAGGAAAAAATTATGGGAAAGGGTAGAGGGAGGAACCAAGAGTAAGAAACCAAAAGAGACGGCGGCTGAGGAAAAAAGAGGGGTCTTGGGCTAGAAAAACGAAGAACAAAGAAAGCAAGAAAACTAAGGGAGAAAGAAGGAAGGGAGAAACAACAGGAAAAGAAAAAAGGAGGAAAAAAAAAAGAGCTTTGGGTTGGGAAACCAGACGAGAAAAGCTAAAGGCTGGAGAAAGAAAATTGGAAGGAGGTTTCGGCTAAGAGGAGAGATTGAGGGAGAGAAGTTCAGGGGTTGAGCAAGGAGAAGGAAAAAGAGGGTTGGCGAAGCAAGAAGAGAATCGAAAAAAAGAAGAGAGAGCAAGGAAGGGAGAGGAAATCTGGGGAAGAATCTAGGGGAAAGGAGAGAGCTTGGGAGACGGAAAAGAGAGAAAAAGAGAGGAGATTGAATGAGAGGAAACTGAGAAAATTGCTGCCGAAACTTATCGCCACGGGCTGACGAACTGGCATGTTTTGGAGTAAAATTTCTGCTTCGATTTGAGCTCTCTGAGGGATCTTAGGATTTCTGTACTTTCTGGGGAGGAATCTGAGCAACTGTTATTCAGAAATTGTTTGGAAAGAACATCTCAAAATGTGTTGAATCGAGGCTCTAAGGTCCAGGTTCGTCATCGCTAAATTTCTGCCACAAAGTTCCATTTGCTTCGTTTCAAGAGTTGGCACGCCGTTTCTTGGATATTTCGTGTTGGTTTGATGCCATAAACATACTGAGGTGACCTTTGCTTCTCCTTTTGTTAATTTTATATGATTTTCATGAAGATTTGAGCTTAATGGACATGAAACTCTGGAATGTTTTGTTATCAGTTTGATGAACTTGTCCCGCCCCTTTGTGTTATTGTTTTGAGACATTTTTCTTGCTGAATATTCTTTGTTTGGATGATGAATCTTTGATGTGTTGGAGTATGAAGATAAAACACATGAAGTACATGATCTTGTTTGGTGAGATGATTTGTTTCATGCGTTTGCTGGAATGAAACCCAGAAGATTGCGGAACTTTGGTTGCAGTAGTTTTGCGTATTTGCTCATTGAATTTCTATGTTTTTGCCGTTTGTCCTGCGATTTTTCTGGTCAGACTTCATTGCATGGTGTTAGGATAAGTTTTGAGTGATGTGGTTGCAAAATTTCTTTGCTCCTGATGATACCGCCATTAGTTTCATCAAAAGCCAACTGTGTTTTCTTTCCTTGCGTTTTCCGCATGAATTTTCAATGGTTATGGTGTTCATCAAAGTATGTTGAAGGTGTCTAATGGTTCTGGGTCGATAAGCTTGTTGGTTCTGGGTAGAGATAGTTGTTAAGATTTGCTGAAGTTCCAAAGCATAAGACAGTTACAAAGTTTTTCCAGAATTGCATGTTTCCATTCTAAGTTGTTTGGCTTGTTCAGATATTGAGTTTTGTGATTTTGTTGTTTAAGATCAAAGCTTTAATGTTTGGTTGAGCCGTTAGTAATGTTTGAATGGAAAAGATTACATTTAGAAACCCAGAAATTGCAGCTCAAGAAATCAGCAAAAGAAAGAAACGAGCGAAGTTGCAGAGGGCTTCTTTGTGAGCTTGCATGAAAAAAAAATTTCCAAAATTACACTTTAGCCCCTTAATTTCTCCATAATGCTGCTTTGGCCCAGAAAATTGGGAAAATTAATCAATTTTGCCCCTTTAACATGTTAATTTTCTTTGGCATGCTTTAATATGATTTTTGGACAGATTATGTGTGAGTTTAGGATGCAATTCAAGGTTTAACATTTTGTATAGAGTGATAATTTTTTATTTGGGTTTTATCAAAGATTTAAGGATTTGGGTGATATTTTCATGGGTATTTGATTTACTTTAGTGAATTGGGTGTGGTAGGCTTTGTTTTGAGTCCTTAATTTTATTTTAATTTGGGAACCCTAATATTTGTAATAATAATGATTTGACCCCTCAACTTCTTTAATTCTTTTCATTGGGTCCTTGTTTGTTTTAATTTGTCAAATATGGGTTATTTACTTTTATTTGAATGCTTTAATTGACTCAATTTTGTGCTTATTTTCATTTCATGTAATTATTTGTTAATTAAAGTGATGCCTTGACCTTTTCTTTGATTTTGGAGGGTAAATAAGAAAATTTCACTTCATTAGGATGCCAATTCAAGGGAGGTACACTCTACCCCTTATTTTGATTGACTCTATGTGCCCCTATGTGACTTTATGTGCTTAATTACATGCCTTTTTTAATGTTTTTTTTATTTTATTTATTTATCTATTCGCTTTATTTGTTTTAATTTTGTATATTTATTTTAGCTCAATTTTGATCATTTGAAAGGCATTTAAATGCCAAGTTGTAATAGTTAGGGGGTTCAAGACCTGTATTTAGATAGAATATGTAATAGATAGGGATTTATTTATTTATTTATTTATTTATTTATTTTATTCCTTTTCCCCCCCCCCTTAGATTGTAGTTAGTCCCTAATGTAATGGTTAGGGCATTATTTTCTTTATTTGCCCTGTGTGTTTTTGCATGCTTATATGTTACGTGTTACTCGCTTTTTAGGGCCTTGCATCTAAATATTACGCTTATGTGTTATGTGTTTATGTGATCTTATGTGTTTACTCGCTTTATTATGTTTTAATCTAGTTATAATCAATGTGTGACGTCACCATACTAGTCCAACGCTAGTTGTGGTCCATTTCCCGAATCCATACTAATCCAATGCTAGTTGTGGTCCCTTTGCTCCGACTTTTCTCACTAGTCCAATGCTAGTGAGAATTCATAGACATGGGTTTGTCCAAAGCTAAACCCTTAGGAGCCATTCACACGCTAGATCTTGTTTGTGTGACTACACTACATTTTCATGCATATTTTTTACTTTCTAGGTTTGTTTTTATCATTTTTGCTTGACATTTCCCTTGTATACACATCCCTTATCCCATATTTCTCCTATATACACCTCTTATACCATATTTCCCTCTATATAACCCCATATGTGACACATGACATTAGACTTGCATTTCATATAAGAAAAATTAGAGATAGGCTAGTACACTTGCTTGATTAGATTAGAAAATACCCCTTAAATATGGGATATGAACGAGTGTGGCTTTTTAGCCTTAGCATGCTCGTATTCCCTCTATAAAAGGGAACATTGAAGTCATGAGTATTAGTCTCCCGCACCCGTAATGTTGCATTCCTCTAGGTCATATATATTTGTATAATTACCAGTTTCTTTCTTTTCTTAGAGTCTCATATTTTGCACATTCGTGACCTCTTCAAATAATTACTTTTGGGCATCGTAATTAATACGATTTGCACCATATAAAATTCGAAAAAATATGTTGACCTCGATACATTAGGTTTAGGGTTTGCACTCATATAGTATATCCAAATGTGATAAATTCTTAGGTTAAAATAAGAAAATCTTTGACTAAATCACACAACTAGCCTTGGCTAGGTTGAAAGGGTGCCTTGGATTTTATCCTTGCCTTCCCTTTCTTCAAATGTGACTCCCGAACACTTTTCTCTTATTTTCGAAGATTTGAAGTCGTTTAAAAAGGGTTTTCTTTACTTTTAATTCAAAAAGTTTATTTTAGGTGACTTGGTACACCTTAACTCAATACCAAGTGGCGACTCCGATTTTTTTCAAAAACCCTTTTTAAACTATTATTTTGGGTCAAAATCGTCGCATTTTTAAGTCCCATTTAGACCAACATTTTTCTTTATCCATTTTCTTTATCAAAAACTCATTTTCACTCAAATTAAAACAAAATTTCATTTTTCTAAACATTTTATTTTTCATTTCAAAAATGGGGCTCGACAGACGTCACAACCAATTGTGGTTTATTGGTTGATAAGTCGGAAACACTCAAGAAGAATTCTTAAGTATTCAAGTGAAGATCTCTTGGGCAAGAGATTTGTAAAAGCACGAGAGTTTTTTTTGTTGGAAAATTCATTCTTATTAAGCTCCAAATAACGTGAATAAAAGCTGTATTTTATAGCCTTTTAAAGACACAAAAACCTTCTCAAATTTGGAAACGAATTACTACTTTCCTAAAACCCTAATCACCTGGAATAGTGGTCAACATTACCTGGACTTTATTTTCTAATTCAAATGACTTAATTAACTCTTAACTAATGACTAACAATGCTGGAAATTAGCTAAACAAAGTGACAACACGAATTAAGCTTAAACAACCTCGAATCCGCCAAGAACTTATAACCCGATTACACTTTGACTTGCTTCACGTTCATCAACGACTTGGATAAGTGTATAAAATGTTGAATCATCTTGCTCAAGCCTGTGATTGCTACTTGGTACACCAACTTGCATTTGGACATTTCAAACTAAGGTTTGAAATGACTCTCAAAACTTCTTAGGATGTGCTCGTCATTGGACCGCTTGGAACAAGTTAAATGTCACTTCAGTTTGGAACGTCCAACTCTTGAGGAGTACGATCAGCCATGGATCTATCATCATTAATTCCCATAACTAAATTAGGTTGAGACTATTTTTCTACAATTTTTTCAATCACCGAACCCTACTAACTAGACTTCTCAAGATTAAATCCTAAGCTACAAACTGATATTTATTCTTCAAGTGAAAAGTTGACTTTTTATCCATGAGGAATTTGGCCTTAAAACTATTTTTATTGAACACAAATAAGGGACATTGCCTTATTTCCGTGTAATATCATGATATTACATGGAAATAAGATCTGAAAGTTGACACCTTGAACCTTCTATAGCCTAAATGTTACTCTCTAGAAACCAAGGAACCAATTTATAAATAACGAAACTTTTACGATCCTCCTCATAGTGATATGTAGCAGGACACATGTCACCGGCACTTGACACGTGTCGTGACCCGTCCCACCCCCTACTGACTCACTATTTTTCTGAATCCTACAAATAAGCCATTCCCTCTTTATTTTCAACATCAAAATCAAAAGAACCACCTACATCTTTAGTTGTAGTAGAATGTGAGATGAAAGGGTGAGAGCATGAAAAGGAGAAGTAAAAGAGTATAAAAAAGAAAAATGACAATGGCATGGAGTCAAGGCATTGACAAACTAAACTAAGATAAGAAAATTCAAGTAAGTGTCCACTGCATTCATGTAGTAATAATATTACATTCATATAGTTATCATAGGATAGCCTTCTTCTTACATATTAAACATGTAGTTATAGATCCGCATCCATAGTAATAGTTATGTTAGCCTCATGCTAAAATCAAATAAAGCAAAATTAATGATTGCAACTTTTGAGTGTTTAAAAGGTACTATTACGCATGCTTTTGTCCCATATAAATGATAGTTTCTTGTTTAAGGTGAACATACTTTCTATATTGTTACTTATCAAGCATAATATTGTTTTGTCAATCCAAGTGCGTACTTTATTGCACCAAAAATTTTATTTACTTGTCTACCTTGCTATCGTCCTCGTGAATTTAGATGTATATTTATCACTCTGAAAAGTGATTGATTGAATCGGCTTGCCAGTGCAATGAACTATTTGTCGGTTGTGTACTTTATTGCAAAAAAAGTGCTCAGGACTTGTTTGCCAAAGAATTGTATCGTGATTGCTTGTGCTTGATCGTGCTATGTTGTGTATTTTATCACACTGGCACTAGTGCTATGCCAATAGTGTGTCCTAATCTGTCAAGCAAGCAAAGGGTTATGTCGAACGTCATTTCACACACTGATCTGCAAACAACTAGTTGGACAGAAAGTTGTCCAATTATTTGGTTGAGAATGAAAGATAATTCCGAAATTGACCTAAATGATTGTTAAAGTAAGAGGTTGAACTCATGATAGTGGTATAAGGTGGAATCAAGCCGTCACGAAATTCAATGCTGTATCCTTCTATTGTGTTATGATTTATCTATTTTATATGTTTCCTATATACCTGAGTGTATGTTCTCAAAAATTTAATTGTACCTGCAGACATGGAGCTCACTAAGGTGTCGAATTTACATCAAAATACAAACTTTTTTTAGGATCAAAGTTCAAGATAAACACAAGTAAGAGATTGTCCCAGCATAGCAATGGTACTTGTGCGTATTCAAGATATACAAAATCTAGTGAATTTGAGTAGAACTTAATCTTCACTGCACAATGATGTAATGCCTTCAAAGGCATAGATTATGAATTGTAAAAATGGCTTTACAGTAAATGAAAGTTATTGTTAATCTTTAAATTAGTGATTAAGTAAGTTTTGATGCAAATTAGGCAGTTCATCGCCAACGAAACCCTAAGGGGGGTGGAGTTGGGGTGTGAGTGACATAATTATTTATCCATAAAACTAACATAATAATCATGTTTACAAATAATTCACATAAGTAGCATAATCATAATTATCTACAACAAATAAAAATTATTTGTTATTAAAAATATCAGTGTAACTTAAATAAATGCTTCCCTTTAAAGCTATAAAGATATGTTGCTCCAAACAAGAAATCCCCCAAATTTGCTGATTGTCTGCAATAATAATAATCACATTTAGTAATATTGTTATACTTAATTTATTAGATTCTGAAAGTAATAATATTTTAATAATTCATGAAACCGAAATAATAAATAAAAATGAAAGGCTGGCAGAAATTGAAAGTGATAAAGGCAACAGTAAAATCACCATCAACTGTGGAAAAAGAAAGGCCGGAAATTTTTTCCAAAAATAGAATCGGAAATAGGGACTAAGATAGAAAGATATGGAGGAACTAAAAGTACATCCCAAAAATGGGAATGGCGCGAATTCTTCGTTACAAAGAGGGGGTATTCATCGAAAGTTTTGTCATGTCCAATGACTATAAAACTGTTGATCCAATGAATAATTTTTTTTTATTATTATGGTCCAGCCACACAATTCCTCTTTTTGAATCTATATCTGTCGCCGCACAATGCTGTGCAGTGACAAACACATTAATATTTAATGTATCTATCGCTGCATAGCATTGTGCAGCAACAAACAGGTTTAGAATCAAAAAAGTTTTGTCTCAGTCGTCGCACATCTTTGTGCAGCGATTGACCGGAAAAAAAAAATTTTGGGTATCAAATTTGTGTCTGGCACTTTAAAAAAATCAAAAAGAAAACTTTCACCGCATTTCAATTTTTAGCTAACGTTAACATTAGAAAAGAATCCCGAACACCCCCACTTTTGAGATTTTTTTGTGGATTATTCCTAGAAATTAGCCCATTTTCGATACTAGGGACTGATGGGAAACAAAAGGTCTGTCTAGGCTTGTGGCTAGTGGAACAATTAACAAAGCTTTAAGTTTAGGCTTGTGGCTAGTGTAACAATTAACAAAACTTTAATTTTGTGTCTAAAAGCCAATGACATTATCAAAGACTTAATCGAAGTTACTTCAAAACATATGAAACATGTGATTCGTACTCAATCCGGGGAAAAAAAAAATTTTATTTTCTAAAAGCCGGTTCTATGAACTGTGGGTGGGTACTAATTCCAACCCTACCAATTTTATTGTGTGCTTGGAGTGAATTATGCATATCGATGATGCAGTTGTAAATAACTATTTTGCATTAATGAGCATCTGCTAGCTGCTGCCATAACAGTCACATGCGGACCAGCGCTCGTATTGGCCGATAAAGGAAATCAATTAAAGTAGGGATAATTTCATAAACCTCCCCTGAGGTTTTATGAAATATCACCTAGTTCTCTTGAGGTTTTCAAAATTTCACTTAGCACCCCTCGAATTGACATTTTGGTAACATTGGAAGCCCTTCTAACCAAAAGTAATATTAAAAAATTCATGTTTGAGGAGAGAGATTATTTTAGTGCCTTTAATACCCTTAGGCTATAAAAAAAATGGACATTTTACAAACCAAGAAAAAAAAAAGTACTAAATCAGAACCATCTTAAAAGAGAGGAAATGAAAATTGATAAGATTTTATGTTACAGTCAATAGTCACTTCTACAGTAAGAAGAGATAGTAAAAGCAAATATTATTTTTTAAAACCATTTCTACAAATAGAACCCTTCATAACATTGAAGGTAATTAGCATGTAAAATCATACATTTGAGTAAAAAAAACTTAGTAATAGATGAAATTCAACTTCAATATCATACAAAGAATTTACTCAAAATAGACAGACTTTTTTTATGGGTGTGAAATATGAAATTTTTATTATAGAAAAAGTCAGAATTTGAAAAACTGTAGTCCAGAGTTTCAATTACTTTATTTCTCTTGCGCTCTACATGAATAGGAATAAATAAATAAATAAATAAAGTTGTGAAACACTAAAAAAGGGAAAAAAAATAAAAAGAACCTGCAGCTATTCTTCTCCAAATGCGTTGAATATTTCATTGATTAAATCCTATATTTCATTGATATTTGCAATTCAATTATACATACATACATATATATGTATGTATGTTTGTTTGTATAGACATTGTTAAAGAAAAGTAGAAAATTTAGGAAAAAAACAAGTTTAGAAAATTTAAATATGAGGGTATTATTGACAATTCATCACCTTTGATATTAGTATATGTCCCTACTATCACTTCAAGGGTGCTAAGTGAGATTTTAAAAAGTTTAGGAGAGCTAGGTGATATTTCATGAAACTTCAAGGGAGGTTTCTGAAATTATCCCATTAAAGTATGTTCATCCTTAAAAGTTAGGGATAATTTTAGAAACCTCCCCAAAATTTCTTATAATATCACTTATCTCTTCTGAGGTTTTAAAATCTTACTTACCTCTTTTAAATTGACATTTCTTATAACATTTTAACCCCTTTGGAAGAACTATAAGAATGATAAAACTTTTGTTTCAATACAGCCCTTGTGTTATTCTACTTATGAAATTTATAACAAGGATAAAAAATAAAATAAGGTTAAATTTTTATAAGGTGTAAATATCTTGACATAAACTATTTATTTTAGTTGTATTGGAACAAAAGTAAAATTTACACATTGAAAAATTCACACATATGAAGAGATTATTTTAGTTTTTAATACAACTTAAACCACACCATGAATTAAGACATATTTTTCCAAAAAAAAATATCTTGACTTTGTTAATTGTAACTTAACTGTGCACGAAATTTTTTAACGTATTAATTACTCACCAAAATCCTCCTGTGGTTGTCCTTGATTAGATTTAATTTATCCCGTCCTTGGCTAACCTACCACGATCCCAATGTAAAGAAATATGAACATTATTAGTTAGCAATTTTTTTAATTTACATTTTTTGGTTTTAAATTTTTATTGTGTTTTAGCTTTCTGGTTAAACGGTTATTAAGAGCAAGGGTAATGTTATCAATTTGTGACATTTGATAGAAATATTTAGTCTTATCAAGTTGATAAGAAAGATAAATGAAATTTTAAAAACTTCAGGAGAGTTGATTGATATTATAACAAACCTCAGAGGAGGTTTCTAAAATTATCCTTAAAAGTTATGTCACATTTTGTCGGGAGACTCGGGATGGCAAAATAATGAAGTACTACTACCAAAAGAGAGGAAAGGCTACCAAAGCTAATCAAAATTAATACTATTGACTAGAAGTCAAGAAACTTTTCAGACTTTAAATTTGTAGCAATGATTGGTTTTTTCAGCATTCCACCTTCTTGAATTAGGGACAGGAATGACTGCAAGTTTAAAAAAACGGTAGCAATCGTTCTTGAAAATTAAGGACTAGGATTGGCCAAAAAAATAAGGTCAAGTTAAAAAACGGTAGCAATCGTTCTTGAAAATTAAGGACTAGGATTGGCCAAAAAAATAAGGTCTAAATCACATTAACATCATTTGTGGGCTTCAAAAAAGAATTGTTCTATATTTATATTATGTTAAAAATGACTTAAAGCATAGTTGGATGAATATATTTTGTCAAAATATTTTTTTTATATTTTTAAATCAATTTTTTACTTTATATAAATCACATCATTACAGCATTTTTACTTTGAACAAAAATGTTAGGCCTTATTTGGATTATAAATTTTTGGAGAAAATGTTTAAGTGTTTCATGTATATTTGTTTATATTTTTTTTTTATCATTTTTTTATATCACATAAATTATATTTAAAAAAAATGCTACATTACTTTTTTTCCCAAAGACTATGAGAAAATGCAATTCAAACGCGCTCATACAATTCAAACGGGATTTTACTATATGAATAAACCAACCTACATTTTGTTGGACTCTGGATCCTCGATCCCTGCCCTTTCCCCTTCCTCGCTCAGCTGGAGGCTTCTGCATGCATTTATTAACTAGGCAGAGTTATTTCTGTTTTCGTGCTGCAGTAATTATTGTACTACCATTGTACCCCTATTTGCTATTGGACTTTACTTGCGTGGAAAGAGAAAATCTTAACAGCTCCAGGAAGAGAATCGTCCGGCCACTGATTCGATACTAAGATAGCATTGGAATGTGTGTGGTAATGTGTATTATACGTGTAGGAGGAGTTAATAGATTTGGTCGTTGTGCACCTTGTGGTTTGGGAGGAGCGAAGGAAGCAGCACCTATACAGCTATGACCCTTGATAGATTGGTGCTCCAGTTGGTTGAGTATTGAGTGCGAACCAGTCCCCAACGAAACAAGTTCTAATTTCGATACACTTCATAAGACGAGCAAATTGGCTTTATAGTTTGCATTTTTGTGTGTTAACCTACCGCCCCGTTTGGGGTTGCTGACTTACAGTGAGTGTGTTTGGATTGTTAAATTATTTTAAATAATATTTATTTATATTATAAATTTATATTTTATATTTTTAATTATTTTTTATTTTATATACATTATATTAAAAAAAGTGTTACAATAATTATTTTAAATAATACTTTATCCAAAACACTGTTTTTATTAAAAGTATTTTAAAAATGTTCAATAAACATCGGGTTTGTTTGGATAGTGAAATTATCCCAAATAATATTTCGCTTGCATCATAAATACATTTCCCAACCCACTTTTTTATATTTCCAACAACCTTTTTATCTCACATACATCACATCACAAAAAGTGTTACAGTAATTATTCCAAATAATACTCTATCCAAACAAATTATGAATTCTACAAATTATGAGTGGAACTTTTACCGTTAAGAGCACACTTTTAACAAAAACTCAAATTTGGTGCTTTTAGAGTAATTTTTATAATTTAAAAAATAAAACATCAAATTTAATTATTCTATCCAATATTATGAACCAAATAATGAGATAAATACATTTAAAAATTTTCAAATTACACATTATTCAACACAATAAGTACTTATTAAATTATGTTTTCAAACAATATATTTAAAAGTAGTTAAACAATTAATAAGTACTTTTATTAAAAATTCTATTAAAAAAATACTTTTTAATATGCTACTGCAGCCCAATCAGTCCCTAAACCATCTCTAATAAAGATGATTTGCGCGTTGCGCCCCTGAATTATTTTGTCATCACTTAACTCCCGAGCTTCATAGTCTAATATATTGGGCCTTTATTTAATTTATTTTCTAACAAGAAAGAACTAGAATTTAAGAAGCAAGTAGCGGACAAAGAGATTAGAATCCAAAACTTAACTATTGGTCAGTTTTTCCTTTTCAAAATAAAATAAAAAGTCTTATCTAGTGCGTGAACCGATTGGCTTTTCTTTTCATTTTCTTGTTTCCTATCACTTTTATCTTGCCAACATTTTCTCTCCTTTCAATTATTTATTTAACGCACTTAGATTATTTCTTTTAAATTGCTTTAATTGATTTTTTAGTATTTTTTAACTATTCATGTTGTTAGTTTCTTATTTTGATTTGAAGTATGAAATCCTCATTACATAATAAGTCAAACTTGCAAAGTATGGATAGCAAATATGTTCACATGGAAGTAAACCAATGGTATTAACCCGTAATGCTGATATTTTTTTCTTCGATAATGCTAATTCTTTTCACTAATATTCTTCTTCAAAGACTTGAAAAGAAACCATACATTAGAAACATTCTCTAGTTTCATGTTCTTGCTTTTTTTTTAAGATGAGATAGAAAGTATATACACAGTAAAGATGCACGACTTCTAATTAAAGGACAATCAAAAAATAATTTATTTTATGAATTCATAATGATGAATCAATTCATTTAGATGAAATTTCAAATCTATGATTAAGTAAAAACTTGGTAAAAACAAAAAAGATATTTGTATACAAATAATTGTAGCAAAAAAAGTTAAGAACAAATTAGTTGATGCACTTAATATACAAATGGTATAATAGACTTCTTGTCATATCTTGGATGGTAAATTTGATGAAATGAAAATTAACGATTAGACTTAGGGTGTAAAATTGTTGCGAAAATAATTTCAAGAGGGCAAAGTGTAATTGACCGTTGATTACAGGAGGCGGTTGAGCACAATTAAGACATACGTTCATGTTTCATTTGTTACTAAATTGAGAATTCTTCTTTTTCTTTTTGTGGTGTTACATTTTTAGAATTTTTTTCTTTTTTTTTTTATTGTAATGGATTGGGGATGTTTCCTTTTTTTTCTTCTTTTTTTTTTCTTTTGTAATTGATTGGGAAATGTTATTACAACATTACAGTTTCTGTATGATATTCTTGTTGAAAAAGTATAGCTTTGAAATTTTGGGACTATCCTATTAGTCACAGTGTTTCCGTGACAAACATTAGTATTCTTTCTAATCCTACAAGTTTAAATTTCTATGCGTGCAACTGCAGTCAGAAATTTTACGAGTGCGTTGTGTAATTTTTAAGAGTGTGAAACTGTAGTATTTGGTAAAAATGTTCAAAGACTCTCGTGAATAAGATATATCTAATGATGTCTAAAATAAGGGGGATTTTACATATGGCTAAGGTGATATAACTATCTCAAATTTGGGGACCAAGTTTCTGTGCATTCAAACTTTACCGACCAAAGTGAGATTTCATGAAACCTTCAAGCACCGTTCCACTAATTTATCCTTTTGTTGTTATTTTTTCATTTTTCATAAAACCTTCAAGTATCTCAATCATAAAATCTAGCCATGAGAAAATGGCTCTCTTGTGATTTTCCATTTGGTAATCCCTACTTTCTAGCTCCTAGGCAAAAAATGGTTAACACCAGGATGAGCCTCAAGTGTATTTCATGTGTTGTGAAATCTAAATACTTTATTATTGCCCCCAACACTTCATTTTTTTTCTTTTGTGTGTAACAAATAATCCCAACAATTTGTATGGTTTAACTTTATGGTGTACAAAAGCTGGAAAAGAAGGTTTAGGATGATTAATAAATCTGTAGAAAATTAATTGTGATAATATGATTGATGGTAAATATGCTAAAATATATTGGTATGACACAAGGGAAATTTTCAAAAACCTCCCTGAGGTTTCTAAAAATATCATTTAGTACCCTTAAATTTTAGAAAACCTCATTTGTATTCCCTACAAATGTTCATTTGGGAAGAGAGGATATAATTTCATTTCAAATCTACCCTTTTGTTGTCTTACATTTTTTGTACAAAAAAAGTAAGTATATTGATAATGATTTAAAAACAAAAGCAAAAGGCATGAAAGTTTAAATTTGATAGGACAAGATATAGTGTATTTTTAAAGTACAAAGAGTTAATGTTTGAAAGTTTATTTGAAGATTTTGAAAGTTACAAAATTTATTTTATTGAGTATAAAGTGTTTTGAGTTAATTTAAGGACTTTTATAAATTATTTATATCTTTTGAATTTTCTAACTTTTTTGTCTAAATCAATGGCTTGAAAACTACAAAATCTCCTAAAATTTATATATAAACTTGTTTGTGATATTTTTCAAACTGGTACAAAAAGTTATTTTTGTTATTGTAACTAGGGGGGAAGTACCCTCCTCGTACGCCTATTAGGTACCTATGACTAAAGAGAATTTTTCCATGGTTGAAGTGAATATCATTTCCATATTGACCAAGAAGTTATTTTTATCAAGAACCTATCGGTATGTATCATCAATATTTTTGCAAGGTGAGTAAGTGAATAAAGATTAAAGTAGGATAACAACGCATATTAAGTAATATTAATAAAATTGTTGCAGATAATAATGCATATTAACCGAATCCTACTTATATGAGTAGAAGGAAATGCATGGATAATGAAGTAGTTTAGAGGGCATTAAGTCTAATCCTGGAAGCCGAAAAGGGGAAAACGGAAGAATGTGAAAAAGGAGGCAGAACAACCATAATCGATACTTAGATATTAAATTATCAACATACCTATGCTTTTGGCTGTTTAATTGAGATGTAAATAGTGGTATATTGCTAGTGTGGAAGCTTTTTCAAAGATAGGGGCTTTAGACATGGGAACTCATGTGTTGGTATTATTATGAGTTGTTCCAGACAATTGAATGAATAGCTGCAACGTCTCTTTATTTTAATTGCACTATGACACCATTTTTGTAATTACACCAACACATATGCTTATATAAGTTGTATCCAATGCACCAACGATTCCAAAATAATCTCTCATTCCAAAAATACCCAGATGTCCTTATACTATATAAGAATGAGTTTTAGTTAATTTTGTCAAATGCTATTGTATGATAACATCTAACAATCATTTCATTTGGTGCAATAGCTAATAAATTTAGTAGGTAAAGATTTTACAAATTATTAGAAATAGAAATTGAAGTTATTAACTTGTATAAATTAAGATCCTTTTTAAACTACTTTGGGAGCTTTGTTTTTGTTAAAATTGTAATAAAGTATTTATAAGGATCTTCAAAAGATAAGAATATGTTTGTCCCTATAATTTTTCGGTAGTACTAAATTTGCTATAGTTTCAGTCGATTGGTGATAAAACAACTCCAACTTCAATCGAATTTCGGAACTATTTATCTGGCATAATTTGTGGTGCAATACTGATAAAGTATGTACCTAAATTTATGTTGAATTCTAATGCTTTGTGAAGGAAGTCAGGAATGAAAGCTTTAACGAATTATATTCGACCACTATGGACTACTCAATTACCATAAGTTTAGTAAGAGAAAAAAAATATTGTCAAACAAAAGTTTAAGACAAGCCATAAGTTTCATAGCAGAAGATCAAACTACCAAAATCAATTATCACATGACACATAAATGAATCAACTTTATCACCATAGCAAATCAGTAGTACAAGATCAAACTACTACCAAATGAATCAAGTATTCCTAGAAATCAGACAATCATATATATAACCATATACATAAATGAACGAGCTCTATCACCAAACCAAATCAATATCACTAAGTACACACTAACACAAAATCAATTCCAGAGCTAACTACGTGTATATCAAAAGAATTTAAAAGATTCAGCAGAAAGGATAAAATTTTGGTTTCCTTATTCCAAATATTCCCAGCAAAACTTTTCCTCACACACGAGGCTGACATTGTTAATGCATTAGTATGAGCTAATTAAATATATGAACATGTGTATAAAAAGCAGTTATACATATATCACAGGTTATTTGCAAATTATGACAAATTCAATGTGAAAAAATACAGCTTCAACATACCTTGGCTTGGAGATTCTGATTAGTAGATGTAACACTCTTCCTATGAATCCTGTTCCTACCACAAATACAAGCAAAGAAAAAAAATACAATTCAAAAAGCAAAGTCAATTGATTGTTATGATTTGTCTTCAAATGGATGAAAGATGGTTCCAAACAACAATACCTTTGTTGAGCAAACCCAAATTTTGAGAAAAGGGGATGAACTGATGGCCAACACTTGACGCTTTAAATTTTCCAATAATTAGCATTAATTTTGTCTTAACCATCCTGGTTCTAGAATGGTTGGAAACGGTAAAGATAGCTACAAAGACAATCTTTTAACTTAGATCTTAAACCAAAATACATGAAGTTGAAGCAGCAGAATTTGAATAGTAACACCTATCTAGCCAACTGCGTCCAATTATCCCTATTGATTGTGTCTAATAAATTATTTGCAGTAAGCCTTTGCAGTGAATGGAATTTAGCCAGCCGAGAAGTCTAATCAGTTAGATCAAACCATGTTTTTTGACCTTTAATTTGCAACTCACCATCTTTATGTAATTACACCAAGACAAAATCTATTATGAGTTGTACCAACTGCTAAAAAGACCAGTACGACAAACTCACATTCCCAAAATACCCCTTTCTCATTAATTGCTTTCACTAATTACCTACTAAACCACATTCTCCCCACTTTAATAAGAGACTAAGGACATTTAGGTAATTACAACCACACAAAGGCTATTATCACTTGTACCCACAGCTAAAAAGACAACCAAAATAATCATACATTCTCAAAATACCCATAAAAAACCCAACCCCATTTCTGGAAATGTATGACAAAAGAATTCACCGTAAATTGTACTTTGTGTTGTACCTACAATACAAACTTTGAATGTACAAACATGAGGACATTTCTGTAAACATATCCAAACACATGTTGCCATGCGTTATACCAAAAGATTTAAAAAAGCAACACATTATTTCACATTTTCAAAATGTCCTTATCCATGCAGTTGAAATTCAAAACTCCTTTGATCAAGACTCATTCTTATATAGTATAACGATAAGGAAATATTTCAAATTATTTTTATAAGTATTGTAAATTATTGGACTAACTCCACTTTGCTCCCTTGAACTTATACCACTTACCCACTTTGTACCTTAAATTTCAATTTTGAACATTTTACATCCAAAACTCTTAATTTTGGACACTTTGCACCCTAAATTCTCAAGTTCATTCTATTTAAATCCAATTAATGACAATGTCAACAAAATTGATAGGATATGCATTGTTTTGTTCTATATGAGATCCCTTAACTCCTTTTGACCGTTTTCAATACATTGTCATTGATTTATATAGTTGCAATCACTAATATTATTAACAAGAGATAAAAAATAGTGTAAATTAATGATAATGTATCGTTTTGCTCTAGTTGCAATACCTTAGTTCAATTTGACCACTTTTAGCAGATTATCATTGATTTGTAGAGCTCTTTATGCCGGTTAATTTTACTAACGTTATCATTGATTGAATTTAAATAGAAAAAACTTGAGAGTTTAGGTAGGGTGCAAAGTGTCTAAAATTAGAGTTTGGGGTGCCAAGTGTTCAAAATTAAGGTTTAAGGCTCAAAGTGAAAAAGTGATATAAGTTCAGGAGTGTAAAGTGAAATTAGTCCTAAATTATTTATAAATTTAAAAACTTTATGATTTTTTATCCAAACCAATGCCATAAAAAGTATTATTTAAAAAGTTTCTCGTACTTGTTATAAAATTTCATTAAAGAGTCACAATGACCCAATTTACAAAAGTCAAGAGATTAAATTGGTGCATTATGATAATTAAGATACCACAAGGAAAGAATAAATTTGGAATGAGGTTATATTCTCTTTCTTAAAAAATGAGTTTTAAATATATATATTAAAATAAGTTGTAAATTTTACAAAAAAGTTTAAAATAAAAGAAACAAGTGAGATTTTACAAAATTTGAGTGTCAAGTAATACTATTGAACTGAAGCGGAGGTTTCCGAAACTATCCCATGAAACAAATGTAATGCGATTTGGCATCGTTTTGCCTATATGGCCTAAAAGATGTACGTCATACATGATCTACTGTTGGCTTCACTCTAACGTACATCCTCTTCCCTAGAAAAGGAAAAATACCTATACCTAAAGCATATGGTTCACCGTATAATCCACGTTCTCCTATCTTCTAACTAAGGGTTTGCTTGTAATGTTAGGGGATTCTTAATAAACAATATTTTTTTACACTTTATCTATAGAAACCTTCTAAAAATACTTCAAAATTAGTGTGAATACCCGTGCTATGTACGGTGCTGACATTATTGAAAAAAATAAAAATAAAAGGGTGGATAAAAAAATGTTAAAAAATTGTACCAATACAATTAAAATATAATATCTATCTAACAATAGTTGGAAATATGATAGAATATGTATATCATTCAAGAACTGCCTTTTTCGGAAGATAGATCCTGAAAAAATAATAGAAATTTATATTAGAAAATGAATGATATATGAATAAAAATGAATGTAATTGAATGTTGTTAAAATGAAATATTTACAAATATTATGCATTCGATTTGATAATCTTGCATGAAGATGCAAACACTCTTCACACCAACCAACTTTTAGTACGAAAACCAAAATTGGTGATTTAATTAATTCTATTGAATTTTGTGGAGTGCGTACTATAAATGAAAATGCACGATCTTTGCATGAATTGATTCATTGGTTAAACAATCTATCACCATTTTCCTGAGAATTAAGTACGTACGAAATTCAAAATTAATGTATTTTTTTTACATAATTTATAAATAGCATTATAAAAAATAAATATATATCAAGAAATTCTACCTTCCTTTGTAATTCTCTGAGATAAGAAGCATCACAAGCAAATACGAATCGTGCATGTCGATCTTGTAGATTAAGATACATGTTACCACTGGAATCTTTGATTTGTATGTTAACATTGTATCTGTTTCACAAATAAAATGTTATATACAATACAGAAAATATGTTGAAATTAAAGATACATGAAATTAATTACCTAACAACAGTGTCGACCACGTCATTACAATGCATACACACTGTTTTTGAAAAATGACCTTCATATGGTTGTCCACAATTTTTGCATTGCCCATAGAACATGTACGTTTCGTTTTCTAAACAAATGTTTTCTCCTTTGCAATCTTGCAAGTTTAAAATTTAGATGTCGTTGAAATGCTTGTAGGCGGGCATGTTCCATAGTGAAATTAGGTTAAGGGCTAAGATGGATACCATAAAAAAGTTGAAGGAGATAATAAGTTCTTGGGGAAAATGCAAGAAAGATCTCCTAATTGGAGTGAGCACGCAAGAAAGTTGAATGAGTATACTGTGTTATGGAGGACTTTTAATTGGAGTGGAATTCTTAAATTGGAGGACTCTTAATTGGAGTGGGAAAGTGGGGGAAATGTAGGGAAAACGTGAGCATGATTATAGGATTTTTAGGAGCAGTTATAGGATTAGTTAAGAGATAAACATTTCTTAAATTGGAGGACTCTTAATTGGAGTGGGAAACGTGGGGCCATTGCAAGTTACAGCAACCTGCCAGTGGCATCTAGTCCTAATTTTTTTTAATTTTTTTGGGTCAAAATCTAGTTCTAATTGGTTCTGTTGTTTTTTGATCATATTGTATGCTTCCGAATTCTACTTAGCGTTTAATAATTGATAATGACTTATTCTATTCTTTCATGGTATTGGACAGGCGAAAACCACACCAGAAGTGTGGTAAATTTACTATAAACTCCTAATATTATCTCCCCTAATTTTTGTAAACTTTTTAAAAAATTTAAACTTTTGTCAACAATAGGCTGGTCACGCAAATTAAAAAACAATGGGATTGGTCACACATCTCATTCTTTGCCCTAAAGAACTTAATTCAATAAATTTCTTAGAATAATGGTGAAAAATCATAACAATGGAGGAACCTGGGTTTGTTTCTTTTTTTTTTTTTTTGGGATCTGAAACAGCCCTATTCATTTTGAAAAAATAAATAAATTGGCCATCTTACGTTCATTAAGAGAGGGAAAATTTTTTGGTCATTGCACATGGATGTCCGCCATCCTAAAGGGAAAAAAAAAATCAATGGTTCCGTTCTTGCGATTTTTTTTAGGGTTTAATATAGTAAACCCCTTAATCTTACATTTAGTTACACTTTACCCCCTCAACTTTACATTTAGTTGCACATTTGTGAAGTAGATAGTGGGAAAGTTTTAAATTTTAAATTTGACTGGTGATAGAGTTGGTTATAACGTTACATTTAGTTGCACTTTACCCCCTCAACTTTACATTTAGTTGCACATTTGTGATTTTTTTGAAACGTGATTGTAATTTGCAAAGCTCATTTGTAGGGGTGGTTATAGGATTAGTTTAGTGATAAATATTTCTTAATTATAAAAATATAAAATTGTATTAAAATAGCATAGAAATGAGCATTTGTCTTTAATTAAGGAGTAAAAAGGATTTAAAGTATAAATAACAAACTATAAACGGTTTATGAAGTAGTTAGTGGAAAAGTTTTAAATTTTAAATTTTTCTAGTGATAGGGTTGGTTATAATCCACTACTTTTTATGTATTAAAATAAATACAAAAATCTAGAAAAAAGAATGGAAAGTTTGGAAGCCATTGAGAGGGTCTCTCCTAAAAACCCAGTCTGCAATACATATAGATATAGATTTTAAAATACACATCTCAGAATATTTCAAAACACAATAAATTTTTTCTTTCTTCTTCTTCCTCCTCCCTCGTTTCAGCCACTGATTGGGACGTCTAACAGCATCTCTTCTAGTGCCAACTTCTCCCCCCTCCTCCCCTTTTCTCCTTCTTCCTCCAACTCCTCCCTCTCTCTCCCTCCCTCCTCCTCCTCCTCCTTCCTCCCTTTCCCTGCCACCCCTTCTCCTCTCTCTCTCTCTGTCTCTTTACTCGGCCCTCTTCTCTCTTTCTCCCCACCCCTATGATCTTTGGTCTTGAGACCAGATTGTCGTGTAATCATCTCTAGTCGCAAGAGGTCACGAGGGTGGGGAGAGGGAGGGGACGGGATGAACGGAGAAAGGGGGAAGAGGGTGGCGAGAGAAGGGGAAAGGAGGAGGAGGAGGAGGGAGAGGAGAGGAAGGGAAGGGACAAAAGATGGAGGGGAAAGAGGGAAGGAGCGAGAGAAGGAAAAAAATGAGGCTGCTAGTTGATGGGCTGGCAGCAACAACATTGGTGGGCAGTGGTTGCCACAATGGGGGAGGAGTAAGGAGGAAGAGCAAGTGTGGGAGGAAGAAAGAGGAAAGAAAAGGAAAAAAAGAAAGAAGGAAAAAAAAAACGGAAAAAAGAGAGTTTTTTAAAATTTTTTAAACCCTAAATGCACAAATTTATTTTCATAATCTATTTATATATATATATATATATATACATGTATTGGAGGGAGGATTTTTAGAATAGTTAAATCAGAATACTTATAACTTCTCACTTTTTTTTTAAAGAATTTTTAAAATTTTAAATTGTTATATATTTTTTCATATCTTTTGAATTTAAAAAGTAAGAAGTAGCCAACTTATATAGGAGTTTGATTTGAAATCTATTAATGTGAGGGCAAATAAAGAGGAAAACATCACCAACCCTACTAAAAGTAAAAAAGTAAATAACACTAATTTATCTTTCAACTTAGTAATCCTAACTAAAAGGGCAAATTATAAGAGAATAATTTGGTTTGGATAACAAACCTATTGTCATGGAATAATGAGATAATGCAAGCGAAATTCATTGGCCATGGATTTAAAAAATCAGGAATGGTACCATTTGTGAATTCTAAATTATGAAATCACTAAATAAAAAACAAAAGTACTATTGGCCTAAAAAACAAATTATGGATTTAAAGTGTTTGGGAGAATGGTGAAAGGAAAAGGAATAGGAAATTGGGTGGCAAGAATAGGAAGTTAGAAGCTAACTATAGGTGAGGGAAGAGAATAATAAGTAGTTAAAGAGTGGTGGGAAAAGTTGAAAAGAAAGGTGAACTACTACAAAGTTGGACAGAGAGAGAGAGGAGAAGAAAGAATGGGATTATGAGAATATGACAGGGAGGATAGCACCATGGTAAGAGGTCTGAAAGTTATAGAAGGCAGTGGATAGCTAGTTAACAGTTAAGAGATGAGGGAAATGGTCATAATTTTTAATAATTTTAAAAACACATCGTATAAATATTGTTTTAAATCTATATTAAAATTTATGAAAAAATTATTCTACATAAGCACTCAATAAGTTTAGGATTATAAGTTGACAGAAAAATTTTTCTAAAATTGTGTAAAATGAATTAGTTATACTTTATATTTGTAATGTTAAAAATTTTGAAAGATGGGCATAACATGATATATTGATAAATAAGTTTACAATTGCTCTTTCATGTTATTAAAAATGAAATTATTTTATGCAAATTATTATCATATATTGAAAGACAATAGGCAAATAAAATTTGGTTTCAACTTATATAAGATATTAAAATTAAAAAAGTCCATTTTGTACTTACGAAATAAACTTTTTTCTTATCATGTTAAGCATACACTTTTTGAATTTTTTTGCCTTTTTTATATACTTTATCATATACTATAATATAAGTATATATATTATTGTTTTGAATTTAAATATAAACCCCGTATCCTATAGGATATAAGTATATATATTAGTATTTTTTTGAATTGAAATATAAGTCTGTATATAGCACAAGTTAGAATGCTAGTTTTTATAATAAATTATAGTAAAATTTTATACAGCCACCTAAAAATCTCACCTTGCAAATGAACCCTAAAATAGGGAATGCATTTGTTTATTGGCCTAAATTTGATGAACCAAAACTACTCGTACAAGAAAGAGTTAGTGGCTGAAACTTGAAAGATCGGCTGCTGGAGAATCCCTGGGTCCTAGGAAGGATGCTTATTCGACCGGTGGGTGGGGGGCAAGGATGAAAGAAATTGAGACGCGTTGGACCCTTACCTGTCGGCGCCATTTGTGGTCAAAATGGGTCAAGGAGCTGATATATTCGTCAACTTCATTTATTTATTTATCTATTTATTTTTATGATTTTGAAAAAGCTCTACCTAAACTTTTTCCTTTTCTATCCCTTTTTTAACTCATTGAAAGGGAAGAAATTGCCTTCTCTTTGCTATACTTGCAAATAATTTTTCATACTGGTAGAGGATATAGGGATTGTTCTGTAATGTTTCTAATTTTCGGATTGGAATCAGAATTAAAAAGCACATTTTTCTCTGCCTCAATAAGATTTAAAAGCAATTGTGATAAAAGAAAATATTTTTTATAAAAATTAAAAGCTAAATTAGCTGTCTAAAATCATTTAAAAACAAGCCTACAGAGTTGACGGCCAACCTAAATTATATTTTTTTATGTATGTGATTTTATGAACTCATCAAAACCATCACATCTTAATTTTTCTTTTTCTCTTACGTACGATGTAAATTAATTTATAAGGCAACTTGGTTCCCCTAATTTCTTTTTACATGTTAATATTCTTTTAAACCCAAGCTAAGTATACTTTACCTATTAAGATCCAAGTCAAATGGACTACTAATCCTTTTTTTTGTCTTTTAACAAAATAGGACTAGCACTCAAGTTACAATTGTGACCTTGATTTTTGCATCCTTTTATTTTTTGTATTTTCTGGACACTACTTATTAGTTTCGTTTCTTTTTTTTTTTTGTGATACGATAGCTTTTCACATTACTTATTAATCTCGTGTCTTAGAAAATGGTGAAAATGAGAGAAACAAGAGATTCTAAAGTCCTCGGGGAAGGTTTGAATTCCAAAGTCCAGGTGGATTGTAACAGTAAAGATGGCCCACTCCTCTATTACAATACCCGGTACTGTTGCCGTACTAATTATACGAGCAAATGAGACAACGGAGACAGCACGCAAGGATCGTGGTCGTGCGATTTCAACAGGAGACCTCCCAACCCCATCAACTTCAATATAACAGAGTAGTTCTAGCGCCCAGAATGAGAGAGAGAGAGAAGGAATGCGCGGTACAACTACAAGACCCGTCAGTTTGGGAAGGCGGCGCCGTAACGCGGCAACGGTCCTCTCAATGCAATATTTGCCACTGTTGCTACGACTGTACTAACAGTCGTATGTGCAGTGTGCGAGAGAGACGCCGAGGGAACCCTGCCTCAAATGCAATAGTTGGTGTGAGCTCAAGCGATCAAACTCTGATTTTCACCATTGGTCACAAAATATGTCAAGTTACTGTAAGTGATTTTCAGACGAGTGCGCACTCATATGCATTGATAAGTGGTTCAGTCCCTTCGATTTTTCCTCTTTTCTTCATATTTCCTTCTTTATAATATAGAATAATTGTAAATCTATCGTATCGAAAAAAAAGAAAGAAATGCTGAGGGGATTAATGTGAATTGTTAACAATAGTGCCACTTAATGAGGCATTCACTTCAGCCACCACGAAAAACTTTAGGCTACGGCTTCCACTGCAGCCATTAGCTACAAAGTTAGACTCTTGTTATTTTTAGAAACTTTTGTAAAAAAATATATTATAACCATTTGATATATATGTGATAAAAAAGTAATTAAAAAAGTATTTATGAAAAAATAATATAAAAATTTTTCATTAAAAAATCACATTCCAAACAAGGCTTAGTCTAGATTTGACTATGTCAATTTGATTCAATCTAAGTCGTTGATTTTAAATTTAAAAAGTAAATTATTTTAGTTTCAAGGTTAGGTGAGTTTAATTTGCAATATCTAATCGCTAAGACACTTGAGCTGCAAGAATGTAAGGAGGAGCGGGACGGAAAAAACACTTGTTGATGGCTTTGGAGCAGTTGTGGTGAGTTGTGATTATAAATGCTAAATAGTAAATAGCAATCTAGATTAGGACAGATTTAACTCAAAGGAGTCGTAGTTGATGTGGTTTGATTTGGACCGTACAAAACTAAGGTCTAAATTTAAGTGACTAATTATTATTTGCAGCTGAATGAGTAATCCGACACAGTTGGCCTAAGAGGAAGTCTAAAATAGTACTGTTAAACTCAGTAGACATGACTCAATCAGAACCTCACTATCTTAGTAATAAATTAAGAATAAATTTTATATATACTGACAGTATATATAATTTTACCATTTGATCCATAATATATATATAAAAATTATCATTCTACTAATGCTAACAGTGTATACACTGTCAATATAGGAAAAATTAGTACATAAACTAATAGGATAGTTTGGATTGAAGATTATTTGAAAATTTTTTAAAAGTATTTATTTTAAAAAATTTTGTGATATGAAGTTCGTGAAATAAAAAAATAATTAGAAAGTCAAAGAAATTATTTGAAAACTTTAAAGAAGATTGTAAAACGCTTGTATGATGAAACAAAAAAAATTTCCAAATAACTTGTAATCAAACAGACCAACTCACAAATTGTGTAAAATTAGACACAATTTGATCCCAAATAAATTGAAGCACAATATAAATAGGTACTAAATGAATTAGTTCGTGAAATAAAAAAATAATTAGAAAGTCAAAGAAAATTATTTGAAAACTTTAAAGAAGATTGTAAAACGCTTGTATGATGAAACAAAAAAAATTTCCAAATAACTTGTAATCAAACAGACCAACTCACAAATTGTGTAAAATTAAACACAATTTGATCCCAAATAAATTGAAGCACAATATAAATAGGTACTAAATGAAGTTCAGTTTTTACAATTACGACATGGTGGCCAAAAACCTAATAAACATCAAAATTTGCAAGAAATGTTAATAAAAAATATGATAAAAATGCTATTATATAATTTAATAAATAAAAACTATATAATAAAAATACTAACGATTAATATTCCATATATTACTGGCAGTGTATATTTTTTATCATTGGATGCATCACACATAATTCGAATTTAAATTTAAAATTCAAATAATGCATATATATTATACATCTAACCGTGATAGTGTATACACTGTTGGTGTATAATAGGTTTACTCAAATACTCGTGGGAGTGTCATTAACAAATAAAGTGAAGCGCAGCTAATATTTACCAAATTTGCTGATGAAAATTAACCTTGTACCATAGCAGTTTTTTTTTTTCTACCGTATCACCCGCCACAATTGTAGATGCCATTAGTCATTAAGTAGCAGAGCAGTTTTAAAGCTTCGACCATGGGCCGCGGCAGGCTTTTTTGCTTGGCATGTTACTGACATAAGTGCTCTGTCAAAGAACTCCGTATTCTTCTCTCGCATTAATTCAACGTTGGCACTATTAATTTTGCTGTAAATATCCCCCGTCTATTCACGAAAATAAGTTAATTTCACTTTATATCCTTTAACCATATAAAAAATTTCACTTTACACCTTAAACTTTAAAATAAAAACATTTTAATTATTAAAATATAAAATTTATTTCCCTTTAATTTTTAAAATATAAAATATGTTTCACTTTCATCAATGATTTTATTTAAATGGAATAAATTTTATATTCTGGGAAATAAAATATTTTATTATAAAATTTAAGAACCAAAATGAGAATACAGATATAGACGGAGGAGACAAAGTAAAATTGACCACACGAAAATATGCAATTCCAGAACAAGAAAGCAGTAGACGACAGCCACGTGGACGAGGGGGCGTGATAATATGACCTGGTCATCGGCATGACCAGGGGTAAGTGAGCATCGTACATTTGTACTACTAATAAAGCAAGGCCGGATGGCTGGCTGGCTTGGTGTCCACGCTCTCTGCTGCTCCCTACTCCCTGGCCGCTGCCGCTGCCGCTGCCGCCTGGATCTTCTCACTCCTCATTACTCCCTAACACGGCACCCTAGCTCGCTATAGTACTACTACAGCCTTTACAGTAGTGCATACAATGCCACTTCTGTATTTCTTTTTTGGTAATTTATGTACTAGTACTAGCACAATTGTACTTTAACCATGGTTAGTTCATTTCAAAGGTAAAGTCTGTCTGTCCGTTCCATTTAACGCCACTACCAATGCAGTTTTTACCAATCCTTGGGGGCCTGCCGTCCAATAGGGTAGAGTTTGCAAAATGGTAATTAATTAATTAGAATCAACAAAACGTTATAGGGTTTGTTTGGATAGAGTATTATTTGAAATATTATTTGAAATAATTACTGTAATACTTTTTGTGATATGATGTATGTAGGATAAAAGGTGGGTTGGAAATTGTGTTTATGATGCAAACAAAATATTATTTGAGATTAATTCACTAACCTATTATGTAAATTCTAGATTTTTAATTTTTTTGTTATCAAAAAATCCAAAGTTATAATTTTTAAAATTAGAATTTAAAATCATGCAAAAGAATCGATCATACAAGGACACTCTGAAATTTTTACCTTATATGTAACATATCGTTACAGTAGTGTGGGTTTGTTTGGATAGAATATTATTTAAAATATTATTTGGAATAATTACTATAACACTTTTTGTGATGTAATGTATGTGAGATAAAAAAGTGGTTGGAAATATAAAAAGGTAGATTGAGAAATATGTTTATGATACAATCGAAATATTATTTGGAATAATTTACTATCCAAATACTCCCGGTACTAATATATTTTTCTACATAAACTCCAAAAACTTACAATCCAAACGGACTCTATATCTCGTTGAGTCTTTTTTTTTTTCATTAACTAAATTGTGTTTGAATAAAATGTTTAGAACTTTTTCTGAACATTATGATGACATAAATTGAAGTAATGCTGGAATTGAAAAAATGTCACGCAATGAAACCTGCACAAGGTCTTGAACTGACAATTCCATATTGCTGAATTTCAGTTTCCTACAAGAAGTTAAAGATGAAATGTTTTTTCATTCCTCCGATTTTTTTTTTTTTTTTGGTATTACCTTTTTTCATTTCAAAGGACTCATAGAGGGTTAGTGTATGACAGCTGATGTGTGGATTTTTGCAACATATGCTACATGTGAAGCATATGTTTTCAATTCTTCGAGCAAGTCCTTCAAAAGAAAAATTCTTCGAGCAAGGACTGTGAAAATAAAAAAAAATCACAAAATAATGTTTTCAATCTATTAATATAGGCAGACCATCGCAAATGCATCTCCATGAGTTCAGCCACAGCTGGTATTCTTGCAAATTTTGGTCGATTGCTTTCGATGTTTGCATAACTAATATATAATTTTTTTTAAAAAAATCATTGCTCTGTAAACCTAATTTGGGAATATATTATAAGAAAAGTACCTATATATAATCTTCAAGAAATTACATAACAGTCAAATGTATAAACATTTTAATTAGAAGTGGAAGAGTAGAGAACCTTATACGTACCATCCTCCAATCAAATTAGCATTTGGTATCCATAAAGTACATAAATCTAAGGCAACCTCAATCTGAAGATTTTAATAATAATGTAACCGCATCACAAGTAATTAAAGTATTAAACTATTTTAATTTTGATTATGCTTGTAGTGTATGTAGGGGTATAATTGAGTTTCAACAAACCAAACACCCTAGTGTTCGAAGTTATTTGATGATTTTGATGAGTATAAAATTATATGTTAAAAGTTGATTTGTTTATTTTTTGAACCAAAGTCAAATGAGTGTTTATCAGGTTAAATTCGAGTCGGACTAGAGTAGTTTGAAAATTTTATATGTAAATTTTGTTTATATGCTAATCAAGTCAAATTTAAGTCGAGTTTGAAAGTTTATCAAACACAAATTACTATTTGATATTGATTTGATTAGTTGACGAATTAAATTCAATGAGCTCTTATGAGTTGAACTCGATTCAAATATCCAGTAGTTTGATTTATTTTTCAACTTTACGTGTATGTCAATTTTTGCTCATGTCGTGAATAATGTCTCCTTCTCTCTTTCTGGAGTATTCCCTGTAAAGATGCTAAAAATCCCTTTGATTGCATGGATCAGAGGTTAAATTATGGACCGATAATTGAATCAAGAATTGACATTGCACCATCACCTTTGTAAGAATTCATTATGTTGCCATTTAGACCATCATTATTCCTTCCAAATTTCAAATTCTAGCACTTAGAATTGACATCGTACCTCAAATTATACCAAATGCTTCAACCTTTGTAGACAAATTTTCTGAATCCCTTGAGCTAATGGCTGCTTAGAAAGACAAGAACCAATTTTAGGAAACGATATCCTAGCACGTGATTGCCGCATCAAAAAATGACCCAGCATTGCCTTAAACTTAAGAGATCTTCAAATTAGACAGATACAATGTGTTATTTGTCCAGACAATTTTGGAAACGAATTATTCTTATGTCTCGAGCTGGTTATGATTGGACTTAGGGAACAACAATAATTGAACTTGAGTTAACGGCTGTGGTTTTCTCTCTCTTTATTGGCAAGAAACTGCTATGATTTTCTTGTTAATTTAATTGTGGCATCATTTTGATCCTCTAATATTCCAGATTGCACTCTCCAGTCACCAACCCCACATGCTTTCCCAACTCATAGTTAAGGTCAGTATTTAAGGTTTAAACTCCACCAAACATATACGTACCGAACAACATAATTTATAGGTCCCAAAATACCACTTCAAAACAAAGGTACACTAAAGTACAAAGTTGGGTTTGTTTTCATTTTTATTTGCCTCCCAATACCCGAGGGACCGCCCAAGTACGAAAGTTGATTCCGAGTTTTGTAGAGAGCTCCCCCGGTGCAAATCCAGCAAAAATGGGAAAAGCCACATGTCAAATTCTACCTACAAACTTTAGTTCGTATGTTGTTTCATTGCACCCACTCCCCGCCCCCCCTAACGCGGTCCCCAAATCATTATTTATTTATTTATTTGTTACGGGATCTTTCTAGTTACAAGTTGTGTAAATTGAGAGAGACTTTCGATATAAATTGATATAATTTTGGCATAAACATGAATTATAAATGAGTAGATTCAAAATTCATGATTAGATCAAAAATATATTTATTTACATTAAAATTATGCCAATTCATACAACTAAATAAAATTGCACAAAATCTCAATTGAAGAGACCCGGATCCCTTCTTTTTTGGGTTTGTTTTAGTTGGAGAGTTGCACATGGGTCAATCTAGTTATATAGCAAGTAAATAGAGTAATTACGAAGTTTCGAAAGTAAAAATATGTTTCAAAATTGTAGTCCGATAAACTTCTGATATATGTGATTTTTTTCGTGTTAATATCTTGTGAATCTAAAAATAACTTGAATGTTGGTTATGTTTAGCAAAAGGTATTGAAAACTTCACACAAACGGCTTTACAAGCCAATAAACAAAGGAAAGGACAAAAAGCGTCTGGAGGCTAGATTAAGAGTTAAACATGCGAAGATACAATACGTCTTCATCAAGAAGGACAAAGCTATGGTAATTAATCACAAGAGCAAAGAGCAAACAACGGCACGGGAGGTTCTAAAAATTTATTCAATGAATTTCTCAACTACAAATGGATCACTTTAAATCCTTAAATAGACAAATAAAATCATGTAATCTACTCCTATACTAATACCTAAATATAATTCTAAAACTAATAAAATTTTAAATAGCTTGGTTTATTTTTTATGTCAACGTTGCTTTCTTTAAATCAAACTTTTCATGTTTTCATTTCTAATATCATCACGAGTTTGAAGTGTCATTGTAGCCTTTGTAACAGTATAACTCACGTGCAACTCCAACTCAATTTTTATCTTTATCCGTCATGTACGGAAGTTGGGATGGAGCTTTTTTACCATATGCTTCTTGCTACTAGGTCGAAGCTTAAATTGTGGAATAAGGAGGTGTTTTGGTCATATGAATGCTAGGCTTCAAAAGGAGGCTGACTTTATGAAGATGTGTGAGTTGGATTATGACCAATTGCAGACTGATGAGGCTAGGGAGAAATTACATGAATCTAGAGCTTAGCACATGCGTGAATTGGCTTTGGAGTGCAATTTTTGAAAATAGAAAGTAGCTGTCAAATGGTTACAAGAAAGTGACGCGATCACAACTTTCTTTCACTTGTGTAAAAGCGATTGATACGAGTAGCTGGATCATCACTGGCGTGTGTCAAATTGTTTGAAAGTCTTTTCAACCCAATCCATGATGTTCAAGATTCCATTAGAATACATGAAGTCGTGGAGGAGATGGAGCGCCAGCTATGTGATTTTCGAGTTTTTTTATTTCTTTTGTTTTGCTTGATTTTTTTCTTGTTTAGTTATTTAGTTAGTCATTATTTGAATAAATGTGACCAGATATGTGAGTTATTTGAGCCATATAAAGTAGTTAGGGAAATAAGTGACTAAATTCTCATTCAAATTGGATTAGTTTTAGTAGTTTAGGTTTTAATTATAAATAGGTCTTTTCTATTCCATTGTAAGACAACTTTTGAGAGATGAATTAATAAAAGTGAGTTGTCTCCTTTTATGGAGTTCCTTGATGGAATTTGAGTTTTTTCTTGAACTGTATTAAGTATTTAACTTGGATACTTATAGTGTTCAAGGCAAGATGATCACATCATCTTGTTCTTTCAAGTCAATAACCAATCTACTAAGTTTCTAGAGACGGATTCTCTTTAGGTTTAGCAAGGTAGTTATTGTTCTACAATCTGATCAAGATAGATTCTTCCGCCATCTGATCAACTTGGTTTTTCATGATAGGTACTTGTTCGATCAAGTTCGCATCAGAGTTTCGCCTCTTGATTCATGTTAATATTCTTTTTCTTTTTCTTGTTTTCCTATTTGTTTTTCTACCAAAACCCTAGCCATCTTTTGATTTAAAAGAAAAAAAAATTTGACTCTTAGTTTTTTGATCGTTTGAATCTAACCTACCCCCTTGATTGATCGGGTTTGAAGTTTCTTGTTCTGATTAAGTTCTTGAAAACATGTTTTCAAGGGTTTAACTCCCATTAAATTTCTTCCAAGTGAAGTTACAATCTTGTATTGAGTCGTAAAAAAAAATCGTATTGTTCACCATCACTATTCATCATAATGTTCACTATCACTGTTCACATTACTGTTATGCACTGTTCATCCGGTTACTGTTCATCCGAATAATAAAAAAATTTCTGTTTGGGTCTTAGGATTTTGTTTCCTTTCACTAGTTGTGTTCTTGGTTGCTGCCAGTTTCCAATTTTGCTTGTTATTACTCGAAATTCAATATGTGTCTTATTCTTATTTTTTAATCGTTGTCTTGTTGTCTCGAATCTTGAGTTGTTAAAAAAAATCAATCGTACTTTGTGTTTGTTCTTATGTCAAGTCGCTGGAAATTATTGATTCTTGAACTTTGTTTGAGATTCTTAGGATTCTCGGTGAAAATCTTGAAAATTCTTGGACTTTCTTGATTCCATTCTTGATATCTTGAAGTTCTTGAATTATATTTTTGGATTGTGGTAAATCTTGGAATGAATTCGGATTACTCTTTGAGTTCTTGAAACAACTATTTCAAGTTCTTAAAAAAGAAAAAAAAAACCATGGCTGTTATGGCATTTCTTGAAGCTGCGAATTGAAAAAAAGAGGAGAGAAGAAAAAACGCAGCTATCATCTTGAAACAGCCCTTTCTTGATACATTTGTCCATCAATCATCCAAGTTACATTCAAATAAGGAAGAGCGTGAAAAGGCTGTGAGCTTGTTTCTTAATCCAAAACGTACTTGGATTTGTTTCCTAAATCTGTAAAATTTGGAAATTTATTTTCCAGCAATTACGAAACCACTTCAAGTCCAAATACCACTTGGAAACAAGGGATTTTTAACCACTTTTACTTCCTAAATAGAAAATCCCATCCCCAATCAGATTTTTCTCAAATTTCCAGCCTTGGGTAGAGTAAATTTCTAAACTCCTTTAAATTTTAGCATTTGTGTCTTGAGTCTTAGTCCTTAATTTCAAATCTATCCAACAATAATTTGAGTATCTTTGAGTTCAATTTTCAGTTTATTTCCATTACCAACTCCATCCCCCTTCACCATATGAAAAGTCATCCATTATTGCTATACTTGTGTGTTTCTTTTGACCAAATCTTGATTCGAGAACAAATCACTTTCAAAAGGAGGGGAATGATACGAGTAGCAGGACCATCACTAGCTCATGCCATGATGCTTGAAAGTCTTTTCAACCCAATCCATGATAATCAAGACTCCATTGGAATACATGAAATCTTGGAGGGAATGGAGCGCCAACTATGTGATTTTCGGATTTTTGATTTCTTTTGTTTTGCTTGATTTTTTTCTTGTTTAGTTGTTTAGTTAGTCATTATTATGAATAAATATGGCCAGTTATGTGAGCTACTTGAGCTATTTAAAATTAGTTAGGGAAATAAGTGACTAAATCCTCGTCCAAATTGGATTAGTCTTAGTAGTTAAGGGTTAGTTATAAATAAGCCTTTTCTATTCCATTGTAAGACAACTTTTTGAGAGATAAATTAATAAAAGTGAGTTGTCTCCTTTTATGGAATTTCTTGATGGAACTTGAGTTTCTTCTTGGACTTTATCAAGTATTTAGCATGGATACTTATGGTGTTCAAGACAAAATGATCACATCATCTTGTTCTTTCAAGCCAGTAACCAATCCACTAGGTTTCTAGAGACAGGTTCTCTTTAGATCGAGTAAGGTAGTTATTGTTCCATAACTTGATCAAGATAGATCCTTCCGCTACTTGATCAACTTATGCCAATGTTTGTTCTAACAGAGCTAAAGGAGGTGGCATATTAGAGATGAGAATGGAATGATGATTTTTGCCTTCTATATAGAATTTGGGGATTGTGAAGTTCTTAATGCGAAATGTTTTGCTTTGCTCTATGGGCTATTGATATGCAAATCAAAGAGGATATGTAATCTACATGTTGAAGTTGACTCGGCCATTTTAGTCCAGCTTATTACTATGCAAGTAGTTGGGAAATGGTCTTTGTGTCATTTTCTCGGCAAGATTAGAGACTTATTGAGAGAGCTTAATGGGTCTATAAGTCATATTTATCATCAGGCAAATTCTGTGGCAGATGGATTAGTAGCTTTGTCTATGGAATCGGATGCAGTTTTTCAGACCTTGTAGCAACTTCCACTTAGTATTAGAGCTTTAGTTAATTCGGATAGGAATAATTTTTTAAATATTAGATTGGTACTTGTAAGGAAGTAATACTCCTTATTGAATTTTAGTAATTACACTTTATGTATAATGGAGGTCGAGTTTATGTCCCCCTCCTCATTTTTCTTTTGATTATTTTAATTAATAAAATTTAAGGCTAGCATCTCTCCCCATGTATGAGATTAGCCAAAAAAAAAATGTGAGTAGGACATGCTTGTACTTTACATACAATTCGTCAGCTAATTTCATTTGATTGAAAAATTCCTTCATATTGATCCATTCACCAATGAAACCACCATTATTTCTCACATGATAATTATTTATACAATTTCTAACCAATAAATTATGCTTTTCTTTTTGGCAAATAATTTCCAATTCCATGATTGCCAATGGATTCATCCATCCTTCAATTACCAACAATATCTTTTACTTTTTCATCGACAACCAAATTAACATATTCACTGACAAGTTTTTCTTAATCAATCACCCCAAATGCAAATCATAATTTTCAACCATATAAAAAATTTTAAAAATCTCTCCCACATCAATAAATATATCTTCTTTTCAATTAACTTCCCATGTCAAATCAAATTTTGACTTATAATCAGACTCATAGTCAAGTTCCATCAAAATATAGCAGAGATTTGACCAAACCACTGAGGCGATTGAGAGTCAATAAAGAATCTCATAATTTTTTTCAACCATGGATTTCTACATAATCTTGAAAAACAATTTTGTCTTTTTCTTCTTATCTTCTTTCAACAAACCATAGAAAGAAATTATTTCAAGAATATTATCCAAATCACACCTTTTGAGATATTTCTTCGTTATTGCCTCCGATTCTAATCTTTAATTAAAAGTACTCAATGTGTGCAAAATTTTAAATGTTCCACCATTAACAAATTCTCTATTCAGTTGCAATTTAAAAATAATCTACGTACGTTCACAAATATTTTTCTTCCCTATTTGAATTTCATGGCTTTCTTAGCCTCCTTGACTTCAGGCTTGATCAAACTTCATTATGGACAATAAAAATTTGGTAGAACCTTTTTTTCTTGATCTTCGCACAATACAATTATTTGACAAGATTTTCTTATTATTGCTAACACCAATAATTTTGAAAAAATCCCTTTTTTTAGGCCTCTATCCAATTAGGATAATTTTTTTTTCTAATTGTCAATCAATGAATAAGTATTCCAAGACCAACTCTTGTGGTCTAGTTTTTCAATATATGAGTACTTTACCACAACACCTATACTCTTTCATGGGACAAGTTTCTCTATCACAAACTTTGTATACCCTTCAGGTATCAAAGACACCCAGGATCAAACTCTTAAACTTATGGTTCTAATATCCCTTGTTAGTACAAAAAATCATGCAGCGAAACATATTAAAAACTTCACAAATGCCATCAAAAGCTAATAAAAAAAGGAAAGGACAAAAAACATCCTCAGGCCAGACCAAGATATAGACATACAAAGTTACAATATATCTTCATCAAGAAGGACAAAGTTATGGTTATTGATCCCAAGAACAAAGAGCAAAAGAAGGCATGGGAGGTTCTAAAAATTTATTCAATGAATTCCTTAACTACAAATAGGGATGCTATCAAGTCGAGTTGAGTCGAGGTCGAGTATCACCATACTCAAATGTCAACTGGACTTATATGAGGTGTACTTGAGCTCGAGCTCGGACTCAAGTGAGTAATGGAGAGGGAGATCAAGCTCGACTCAATGATACTTTGCATAGCTTAACATCTCATATGTGGAATTCCACCTTGCCCTACGGTGATGGAGCAATTTTTAGGTATTTGTAGTTGTTGAGCAATTTCAGCAAATAGCAACTCCTTGTTGGACTTGTAAATATAATCCACGCTGCCATTAGGTTCAAGACATGGGCACAACAATGAATATGAAACAATTTGCCTCTACCCAATAACTTCTTTGTTTTCCCAAAGTCATCTTTCAAAAGCTGATCGACCAGGTCATTATTCATGGCATTGTTGACTGAAATTGTACAATTTTTTTTTGCTCAATACCGCACTCTTTTGTACACATGAAGATTGCAACCGAGATCTCAACTTTGCATCGAGATGATGGAATATGAATAAAATTCAATACCCACTTCTAAAGTTTCCAATGTGCATCAATCCAATGCTTGGTTAAAACCATTTACTCAATCTTCCAGTGCTTTGATTGTCATCTATCAGTTGTCAAGCTCACTTTCTACATGTGTCTCAACATGTTCACTAACTTCTTTTTTTCCAGCTCATACACTTGGTAATTGTCATTTTTATTTGTCTTTGTGAGATCTTTTGCCACTCAGGAAACCCACATTTTATGATAATGTTGAAGCCCTATTCCTCCAAAATTGTGAAAGGATGCTCGTGCATCAAGATCCAATTTGCAACAGCCTCCCTCATTTTTTTCATATCGAACTTGCTCATATGCAAGACTAGTACAATTGGAAAACAGTCATCCACCAGCTAAAAGTTGATTTTTGTTTGTTGCTCGGCCTTTCTAAGTTTGGTTTTTCTAACTAGATAATTATCTTTATGCCTCCACGTACTACTAGTTTGTTTAGTTTTGCCTCGGGATTGTTTCTTCTGACAATGTTTACAAATAGCATAATGTATCCTATCGAAATCCTCCCATGCCTCAAATGTTTTATTTCTTTTAGGCATACAAAATTGACTCCTTCATTGGCCTCTCCTTATTGAACATTTCATGTCCCTGGTTGCCACTTGTTGAACATTCGTATCCCCGATCACCACTTGTTCATTTCCTACAGCATTAGTGGAGTGAATGAATCACCAATGGACACACATGGCATTGAAGAAACATCAGGCAGACTAGTAGACATGCCTTTAATACAAAAAAATTCAAATTATGAATGAAAAAGTCTCAACCAAATCTCTGGTATCTTTAAGATCATCACACAGTTAACAAGTGTAAATATACCTCTATTTCTACCAAATGATCCAATTAAAAATTTCCTTCCACAACTCCTATCTACTAAAAAAATAAAAAAACTAGTCATTACATTGGGCTGTCCAATTTAAAATAGTAAATTCACGTTCTAAATACTACTATTAGAGTAGTAACTCTTTCAAAAGTCATAACCAAATAGGGATGATGTCCATAATTTGCTATTAAGTTACAATATTACGCATAATTGTCCAAAAGTCATAACTCTTTCAAAATGATAGATAGTAAAAAAATCTTGTAACCTTAGGAAGTTTTTTAATTGTTATCTTATAATTTCCTATAGATCTATGTTTAGATGTATATGACATTATATGCATACTAAATAAGAAGATTGATTTTCATCAAGTGTGTCAAAGAATAACACAGTGCCATACTTGCACCTCTATCATTCCTAAGATCCTTGAGAAGATCGAAAGACTAATCTTATTGGATTAAGCACCATACTAAATGAGAAAGCCAGAGTATTTGCTGCTAATATACTCATCAAAATTAACAATTTTCTTGATGATCCTATTACTTCTACTAAAAATCCGTTTCAAGATGCATATGCCCTTATCATTGATGCAAATTATATAGTTTATGACTTTGATTTTTCTTCACTTAATCACCAAACTTATCTAGAATTTAAACTAGACCTTGAGTAAGCAAAAGCAAATGTTACTCAAACTGTACCTTTTTTAAGCCAACTACAAGCTAATATATCATGATCATTGGTAGGCCAAAATAATCTTCTACAAAATGTCATCCAGACAACTCTTGAAATTGTAAACATTAATGAGTGTAACAAAGTTGAAAGTTGCACAACATATTAAGATGATCCCAAACATGATATCGGCTGTGAATTTGCTAACATATAAACTCATATCAAATGAAGAATTGATAGACTTATGAAACTTGAGATGATCTTATACAAAGTTATAAAGTGATTCATAGACGAGTATAGTTGAAGGAAATTTCAACATTCATAGAAAATTTACATCGTATGTTTAAAGCCATTTTCCAGTTGCATACTGTTGAAGTTGTCTTTCCTTCTACTGAGTTGAACAAGACAAGCAAGGAGGGAGCTCAATTATATGAAGGCAGAATTTTCTAAGAAACCTACAAGGAAAGGACCAATTCGTGAGGAGCCTCAGCATCAGGTCCCCAAGGTCACTTTGATGCTTAGGTTAGTTTCCGACTAAGGAAAAATATATAAGTTTTTTGAGTGGGTGGTATGTATCTAAAAAAAATCCCTCACTTTTAGGATTGTACCTCTATATATAGGTTTTCATATGAGAAGAGTGATAAAGAGATAGAGGGGTAAAGATTATTTCTTTCTGTTGGTTGAATAGACATTAGTTTAGTTGATAGTTTTCCATCCTTTTTAAAATAAAGATTGTCATTAAAATTTACCAACTGATTTCCCATCCTTTTTAAAATAAAGATTGTCATTAAAATTTACCAACTATGATCATCCTTATCTTCAGGAAGTCAGAAGCTTATTCTATGACCAAGGTTTCGATTCAGGATTAGTTCGATTTATGTTGAGTTGGGATAACTTCACCACATGGCATACATGCAACGTATACCTCTTCACTGGCCCCCCTAAGGATAGATTTTATTCTTATCTGAATGGGTCCGACCTATAATGAACCAAACATGTGGTAATCTATCATCAGTCAAGCTAGATTACCATTACTTCTTGGATGCCTCAATCGGCAATCCAAATGTCACTCTCCTAAGAAGTTGCGTCCATTAATTGCACACATTTTCAAATTTCACATGCAACCACCTTTTTTGAATTTCAAAAGTCCAAAAAAGTCTATGTTCTTTCCCCCATTTTCATTCTATAAATAGGGGGCTTCTTACAACTATTTTACTCTTTTTGGCTTCTAGTATTCTTCTCCTAACTCTAGGCTTTTAATTTCGCATAACCATTTCTCCAGAAAATTCTAACTTTTCTTTTTCAGTGAACACTTCTTTTTTTCATTTTCTTGGCAATCTCATATCTACATCTTAATCAGTAAGTCTCTCTTCTGATTCCTTTATATCTAATCATTTTGATATCACTACATCGTCACCAAGACATAGATAGATTCTTGAGGTTATTGAGGTAGAAATCGTTTCTTCTTCTTTCTCTTCTTCATCTTAGTGCTTTGTTTCTCCCAACCAAAATTGCAGTCCTAAGTATCTCCCGGAACTATCTAAGCCTATAGAAGTTATGAGTTCTCCTATTTCTTCTTCTAAAACCCTATCTGTTGATCTAAGAGCAGATCTTATAGAGTAGGCTAATCTTACTGAGTAGCCCCCTATTGTTTAACATGCTCATTGAGAAGAATTTGGTATCTAGTAGGGAGAGGGTCAGGTTGAGGTGAGCAATCAAGGCCATAACTAAAACGCTTAAGCCGACCTACTTGACCCTGACTTCACCAACATTTGCTACATCCCCAATTTCTCCTCTACTCATTATCAAGGGAATGTGGACAAGTTAGCTGCCACTTATTTCTATTTTGGATTCCTTTGGAGTCCGAGCAACTAACCCTAATGAACGAGTCAACCGATCTCCTCCTGGACACGTTGCCATCCATACGAAACACCTCATCTTGAGGCGAAGACTTCCCATTCCTACTATTCTTTTCGATATTTTAACCTATTGGAAAATTAGGATCACCGAACTTCATCCCAACTCTATTAGAACCATCATAGGCCTTTTAATCTAGTGTCATACTTTTGTAATTTCTTATTTTCTTTTTTTATTCTTAGCATACTATACTCTTAAAACTTCTCAGTTCAGGTGGTTCTACTTTGCTAGACATTGCTCTAGCAAAGATAGTAAGGACCCATGTGATATTTTCTACAGAATTTCTTCTTCTACTAAAAGATGGCAGAATGAATTCTTTTTTTTTCAAAAAACAGCTTCTTTCCTCCTAATTTTTGGAAGATAGGGAAAGTTGAAACCAATCCCTATCCTGTTGATGTGAGGATCCAAAATTTTCATACCTTTCAATTTGGCTTACTTGCTTGTATATATAGTGAATGATAATGGACTGTTGTACCTTATTACTTCTTTTAATTAATTGCCTAACGTTTTGTGGCATGACATATTTATGGAAAGAAAGAGATTTTAATACAAGAGATTTCAAACCCTAGCTTTGACCAAGAACAAAAAAAAAAGTTTTGTTCATTTTTACTCACTTTTAGATGTTTGTAAGTTGTGTTGTGACCCGACAGTTAGTTACATATTTTCTTTGATTTTCATTTACTTGTCCTGAATTCTTGGTTGTTTTATTAGTTAAATCATGATTTTGACCTATTTTTTTTATTTTATTTGGTGCATGTTTCATTTGATGTATGTTAAATTTTATAGTGCATGATACTATTGTGATTGACTAGTGAGGTGTGTGCGATAACTTTGGAGGATTAGAGGGAGTTTTGTGCAAATGAAATTGTTGGAATAAAGGTGTTAATAGATAATTAGGAGAAAGAGAGATATTTGGAGGCAATTAGATAGATATCACTTGATTTCTTGCCACTTATCAATTATCTAACTAGGGTTGACCAAGACCAAGACTAATTCTCTTATAACTAAGCTTCCATTTCACTTAACAAACATTTCTTTTTCTTGTGCCTAGGCTGGACGAAATTTGGGGAGAAAAGGGAGAGAAAACAACTCCATTCCTGACCTTGATTCCTTGCCTATTTAGTGAGAAAACAAGAGAGAAACCTAAATCTACTCCATCAAATTCTGAACCAAGCTTGGGAGGAAGCTATTGGAGGAGTTCATGGAGGAAGAAACTCTTAGTACTTCTTGGTTGCTTTTCATCTTGAGTTTGTGGGAAACAAGAAGTAAATTTGCTAGACAATCTATCTTTCTTTTCCTATACTTAGCATATGAAGTTTTGTGAGCAAAAAGGAAAAGACTTTATGGAAGATTTTGTTTGTTTTCTAAGCTATTCATGGCTGATTTTGATGCATGAAATGATAGTCTAGGGTAAACTTTTATATTTGCAATTGTGATGAAATTCTTTACTAAGAATACCTGCTATATAACTCATGACATATTAGATAAGATATATTGTGTATTTACCATGGAATTAAGGTTGGAAGTCGAAAGTTTTGTTAGAAAAACTTGGGGAAAATTTGCTGAAATTTCTGCTAGAGTTGGCCGATTAGGAGAGAGAAATTTTTCAAATTTACTTTCCAGAATTTTGTGATGATTTTGGCAAGGTTTTTGCTTAAGATACTTTGTTAGACCTTAATCTTCATATGTATGGTGATTTTGAGCAAAAAAAAAGAGGTTTAGGAAGGGAAAAACCTAGTTTTCCAAACTATTTGCTTGTTGGAAAATTTTCGCAGGAATCTCTGTGCAATTTTGGGAAATTGATTATAACTTCATATAGAAAAATTGGAATTGAGTTTCGTTTGTTGGGTTTGAAACTAGACTCATAGAGTTTCCAACGGTATAAAATTTAAGATTTGGTTCAATTTCTATAAATACCAATAAATTTGCAAATTTTCTTGAAAATCATGACTGTTCTGTTTCTGCACTTATGATAGCAGTGATTTTTAAACTGAAATTTGACTAATTTATGAGTTGAATTTCATGAAGATGTCTTCTAAAGCCTGTTAGTGTTTCAAGTCTATTTTCTAACGGTGTAAAATTTGTGATTTTTTGACCTATGAAACTCAAGTTATACCTTTTTAAAGAATGTCACCAAAAGTGAGAAATTTATCAAATGGATTGAGTGGGACTTGGAAAGTTTTGGAAAACTTTTCTAGATTTTAAATCTAACTTTCTTTGATTAAATCCTATATATTTTGATATTTTGGTAATATACCATATGTTTCACTTTTGGTTTGTAATTAAATTTGAATTATTGGTTGAATTGTAGAACTCCAGTGCGCATATGAAGGTTTGAACGGTTATTTTGAGAATTGATTGAAGTGAGTCCTTGGGTATGCAGGCAGGCGATCTGCCAAACCCTTGGGTATGCCCTAGGGGGAGGTGAGATCGTCATAGCTGACCTAGACATGGTTGCTTTTGACTTGCTCTTGAATTCTAGAGTCAAATCACACACCAGGGAGTTCTCCTTTAGTCAAATTGTGGTAGCTAGGTTGATCATCCTCTGTCTAGTGACTAAGATAGGGATTTAATCCAAGAGGAATACAAGAATTGCAATTTTTCCTTTCTATTCCATCCCATTTTTTTTGCTTAGAGTTCTAATTCTTATTTTTCTTCTTTACATTGAGATGATTCTTTCAACTTCTGTTCTCTGGAATTGTTGCTTAGCCCTCAGCAGGCCAATAGTAAGGCGGCTCTCCTACTTAACAAGTCAACTCTATTCCTGTCTAACCCTTCACTGATATAGAGCAGAATAACGGGCAAAGTAAGGGCAAAAAGACCACACCCAAGAGGGATCGTCTCGAGTATAACCAACCATCTCCTTCCTCTAAGAAGGTTACTCCCACTACAACCTAGCAGGTTCTTGTAGGAAGTTTTGATGCTGGGGAATGGACCATTATGGGTTTAGCTTAGTTGAGCAGTAGGCATACCATATGCTATCACCAATAAGATGGAACTTCGGGTATGCGACACTATTAAAGCCTAACCAGCATCCCACTATCCATGACTCTCGTCATTTTTGTCCATAATAGGGTCTTTTTATCAACGACTGGGCTCAGTATCCGTACATCACCCACGAGTTGACCAACAGTTCAGTGTTGTCCATGGGCAAGAGATTTATGGAACGGGCTTCCAACTCTGAACTATTAAACATCTTTTATTTTGCTCTAGCTCAGGTAAGAAGCTGAAACCTTTGCACCTTTTTTTTTCAAACAAGTTTCTCATTAAGAAGAATTCTTTCTTTTCCTTATTAATTTAATCATCGTTTTCTCTTCTAAAAAAATCCATCAGCTTGGAAGAACTAATGCCCAATTTAGAGAGGCAACCAAAGGAATCAGACCCTTGAGAAGCAGCTCGGCACTGTGCAAAAGGAGCTCGATATCGAGCTCAGCTCCTGAAGGCAAAAGATGAACTCAAGACCTCCTATGCCTAAGTTGCCTCATTTCAAACTAGCCTACAAGAGGCTCAAAATAGTTATGCCAAATTGGAAGGGAAACACAATATCAAGCTAGTTAATTCTTTTCAAAAGAGGGAGAGAAAATCCATCAGAGAGTTCATTTGCTTCTCTAAATTTGAGAAAGACCTAACTACTCTTAGCAGGCCAATCTTCCAGTATGGCTACTCTAAAGTATTGGCTGAATATGAGGCAATGAACCTCCTTGGCTTCAACTTGTTAAAGTTTCTAGACTATGATCTGAAGGCTAATTAAAAGATTGACAGGTTGGTTGATGGTTATATCAAAGGCTACAAATTAGAGGAAATGCTTGCCAATCTTGAGCTAGAGCTAGTCAAGCAACCCAAGAAGAACTTAGAGAAGGAACTAAACCAGGGCAGCACTGTCCACGAGGAAGAGGTCACTAGCAATGCTATTGAGAAACAACCTATAGTCTAGGGGTTTCTTCCTTTATACTCTATATGTAGTTGTACAACACATTTCTACGTTCAATGAAAATCTTTCAATGAACTCGTCAAATTGTTGCCTTATTTTATACTTTTCTGTAATATTTCTTGAGATATCTTTATATTGCTCCCCTAGTATATTTAGAAAATTTTTTGAAATATACTAAGTTAAAAGCATAGATTTATCTGTTTACTGGATAACTAAAAGTTTATTCAATTTAAATGACAAGTATTCAAATATAATAAGAATTTAGGCCAGAAAGGATACTTATATTTCAAACAAATGGGAAGTATAAAATCAAGATTCAGTTCCTTATTACTAGACAAAAAGTTTCAAATTAGTTGCTTGCCAAGTTCGTGGAATTTTTGTCCACTGCTTTCTCCCTCTTTTGCTCGAGCATATCCAAGTTATATCTCATTTATTCATTAGTTACGTTCGAAAGAAAATGTTGAGTTCTAGATGAAGGAAGGCTCACTTCTATTGGTATAAACTACTTCTGTCCCATAAATAAGTGCAAATGGAGTTTCCTGAGTTGGTTGGTAAGCCCATAAAAAAGCTAGGCAGTTTATCCATTCATCCTGACCTTGCATGGTTCAAACCTTATTCACATTTCTACCTACCTATTAGCTTATGGATGTCCTATCAAATTGAAATGCTATTTTATTTTCAACTTTTCACGCCACTCCTTAAAGGGATTCTCCATGAACTATTTCCCATTGTTCAAGATCAGCACGTGTGGCATCTCAAAATGCACATGATATTCTTCTAGAAGAGTTTTTGAATTGTTCTCCCCATTATGGAACTCAAAGGTTCAGCAATAGCCCATTGGCATACACTTCTTTGCCAACATTCTTGATCTAATATAACTTTGCATATCCCTTCATGATTTTTTAGCAGTATATAGTTTTCTTCTTTCGGGATGATGCACCTTAGCCACGGATATAAATAAAACCTCCTATAAAGAGTTCCTTGAGAGTAGATATACCTAGTTGGTCGGAGTTCCATTTTACATGCTTTCTCCTTATTTTTTGGTAGCACTTTTTAACTGAGATATTTAGTTATGGGTGATATCCATGAATATGAGCTAAAAATCACTTGAACTTTCTGCTATTTGTAGTTACACTGCTTGAATACTTCTACTAAGACATCCTTATTGAGATGTGAAGAGGTTGAACAAGTTAATTTATAGAGCATCTGCCACTTTGTTCTAAGAATGCAGAATCTGCTCCACCTCAACTTTTTCAAATATTGTCATCATTTTCTGAACTCTCACCACGTACTTCTTTATTGGATCTTCTTTAGCCTCATAGTTTCCTTTTACTTGATTAACTATGAGTTGAGAATCACTGTAAATTTTCAAGGAAGTTGCTCTTACCTACCGAGTTAACTTCATTTCAGTTTTTAGTGCCTCATATTCAACCTCATTATTAGATGCTTTAAAGTCAAACCTTAAATCATATGTCAACTCCTCTCCCGTTGGGCAATCAACAATAGGTCTACTTCATATTTTTTCATAGTGGAGGCCCTATTCATGAATAAAATCCATGTTGATCTAGTTTTATCTGGGCTATTTGCTTTAGTTTGAGATATGGCTACTCGTTCAGTTATGAAATCGGCTAAAGTTTGTGCTTTTATCAATGTTTTTGACTTGCAAGAGACATCATGCTCAACTAGCTCAACAACCCATTTCCTCATCCTTCCTGACACCTCCAATTTTGTAGGTATCTATTTAAGTAGCTGATTTGTTACCACTACTATATTGTGAATTTGAAAGTAAGGTCTAAGCTTTCTAACTACATGAACAAGAGTCAAGACAAGCTTCTCTGCAGGTGTGTACCATGCCTCAACTCCATGAAGTGCTCTACGGATATAGTACACTTGTTTCTGAATACCTTGGCTTTCTTAGACTAAGCATTGGTGGCTTCTTTGTATAGATATAAATAGGCGAGTAAGATTTCTCCCTATTTAGATGAGGTAAAAAGTGGGCAGCTCTGCCATATACTTTTTTAGCTCTTCAAAGGTCTTCTAGCTATTCTACATCAATTCAAAATTGATGTCTCTTTTGAACAATGTGAAGAAGTAAAGTCCTTGAATTGTCGATTTAGATAGAAGTCTATTCAGTGTTGCCATCCTTCCTGTGAGCCTATATACTTCTTTGACATTTTTTGGAGAAGTCATTTCCATGATAGCATTGAACTTATCGGAATTAGGTCGTATTCCATCTCTGGATACCATGTGTATGCGATTAAAATTTCAGGTCTGCAAAACGACAAGAAAAAAGAAATACACGACAAATATGTAATATATAAATTTGGAAAAATATGTGAGTACAATCTCTAGAATTTTCTCGAACTTATAGAGAGCTTCCTTCGATTCTTCTTCTCGAACGCCAATCCAAGGGTTTCGCAGCTTGTTCTTGGATCAACCACCGATTCCTTCAAATCTTGATATGGAAGATTTGAAGAACTTTCAAGCCTTGATATATGGAGGACTTGAAGAGGTTGAAGACCCAGACCTTCGTAGCTTGGAGTTTCACTACTTGAGTGTATGAGATGCCTTCTAATGTGTGTGTTCCTGACTTGGTAGAGAGACCCCTATTTATAGCTGTGGTATGAGGTAGAGGTTGAAGACCTGTATACCACTTTACTTGTTTTGCAAGACGTGCAGTCATATTAGAACTGTGCCAGTCAAATATTATCTCTTCATTTTATATTTATTAATAAAGAGATAGGTAATTCCTCGATTAGCCAAACTCATGGGGACACGTGACGTGGTACCGTTTGATTGGACAAGCTATTGCAATATACAAGAAATATATATGGATTAAACAACTCTAAATATTATCTCTTTAATAAGAAATAAATATTTAGATATTCATCAATAATTTGCCAAGTCATAAAGACATGCGACATGGTATAATTTGGTTGGTAGAGATATCCCGACCATTTCAATTGATTGGGACACCTCAACTTGACACGTGACAAAATATAATTGGCCATTTAATAACCAATTTTTCCAAGTGTTCATGACATATGGTAACATTCGATTGGATAAAAACAAGCCATAAAAATAATTTATAGACCAATGGTAATTTTTAGAATTTAATTAAAATTTCATTGCCTACAAATGCTCCCTCGAAACTTGTTTGTGAATACTAAAAGAAATTGACGAGGTATTTGAACGAACAAGTTTTGACTTTCTTTAATTCGCTTAAGTTCCTTTCTTGCCAAATTGGACTTCGAAACTTCGTGAATCAAGTCATCTAAGTAGGAAGCCGGCCACACAAAGACTTCAATGACTGAATAGGAATATAAGTGATTAATCACACTTCACATGGAATTCAATCTTGTAAGTGATTGATCAAGCTTGTGTGCACCTTACATGCAAAACACCTTTTCATTGGCCTAGAAAGTCTCCAACTCCAACTATAAGACAAGGTGCCTTGTTCTTTGATCAATCATGAATTCCACCGCTTCACAAGATTCAAGGTCCGAACCAGTTAGCTTCTTGTCAAAATTCTAAGGATTTGAATCCTTGATGAACTTAAACATTTGAGTTCCCTTTTTTTTTTTGTGATAAGACCAAAGCTTGAAGAGTAACCCAACGCAATTCTTCAAGGAATTAATCAGCCTATAGAATTTGGTTGCGAAAATAATTCCTTCCAAGGCCAACATGAATTGAAGCTTTGTCCTTTATAATCATATGGAGAAGGAAAAAAACCAGCAAGCTCCCGAGGTCAGATTCCAAGTAGTATTTGAATTCCAAGTAATATTTGATGTTGATGATGATTAGGAAAGTCCTGCGGCCAGATTCCATGCAGTATTTGAATTCCAAGTAGTATTTGATGGTGATTAGGAACCTACGAGATATGCATAGTCAAATTGGAAAGTCCCGAGGCCAGATTGACGTTGGAATCATAATTGACATTGAATTCGAGCTCCCAATTTCTCCACAAATTGACTCCAAACAATAAAGCTTGCACGGCTCCCTTTTCAAGTGTACATGAAATTACATCCTGACAACAATCCATACAGGATTGGGAGTTTACCCTTATCCAAATTGAAACCACCTTTCATCCGGATTCTCTTCGGACCCAGCACAATGCTACTAGTATAAATAATCAAGACTAGAGCCGTAGGTTCACTTGTGAGAAGCTAGAAACAACAATAATTTTCTGCTATTGCCGAGTTGCTCTGTCGCTACTACCCATGCTCTCTTGCAGCTTGTAATTCGAAGATTTCTGTCAAGAATTGCTATAGTTGCTAGTGCCAACCTTTTGTCACTACTCGTGTGGAATTTTACTACTAAATACTACTTTGAGCATGGTAGATACTTTTGTCCACTTTTCATAAATATTCATACTTTGAGTATGGTAGTGATTTCGCATGCAAGATATAGAAGATTTCGTACCGTTGATTTGCACGCATGCTTTAATTTGTTTTGGCACTTTACATGTGACTACTACTTGCATTGTTGCATACCAACCTGCCACAGTTTGAACTTGGAAAGTTGAATCATCAATTTATCATAAAATGACATGATTGACGGGTCTCATGGCCTGTAGCAAATTAATATATGAGTCCTTACATGTTTTGATTACAAGTATCTCTACCAAGTTGCATCGGACTCTCGGCACTTCATGATTATCTAATAAAGCAAAGTGGTTTTTTAAAGTTGCACCGTGAAACGGATTAATACATTAGCCACCATAATTACCCCCTACAATTGAGACCTCACCAATCCATATTGTCGACCTTTTTGACATCCAAACTTGATACTTGATTGACCTGTCGAAATTGTAACCTCTTTATTAACTATTTGTGGACATCTCATCTCACTTTTACTTGCCTTTTATTGTCAGGTCTAACTTCAATAGGAACTCAACATCCTGCTCAAGGAATTAGAAACTCAACCACGAGGTAGCTTGATTGCCAAATTTTCATAGAGAAGGAATTTTTTTTTTTACCAACTCAACCATTCCTTTTTTTCTTCAAATTTCAGCAACCATGCAAATTAAGGACTACGCCACGCCATTGCCGCATATTTCATTGACGGATGAGAGGGGAGGGGCTCAAACGAAAAGTTTATCATGGTATGTGAACAAACTAGCGGTCGGCACCTTTGCTGAGCCTTTTATACCCCTTGAAGGATGCTTTCATCTCGAAAATTGGACTAGCAAGTGGACTAAGGAAGTGGTGGCACCATCGACTTTCTTCACTATGTCGAGGGAAGAAGAAGTGGTCTTATTAAACTCGTCACTTTACAATGGAGATCCAGAAATAGCCAAATTCACGCTTCCGTTCGTGGGATTCAATATTGACAACACTATATGGAAGATTCCTTCGTCCTTCTTTGGCGAGACGTGCTTCACCTCTCATTATTGGGAGTGGGTCGAGGACATCCTTGGAAGATATAAAGAAGTGCTTACACGTGTTGGCATATTTGAAACCGTCTACGCATCGAGATTCTCCTACGACCGTTGTGAAAATATTTTGCGATCCTTCTTCAAATATTGGTGTCCCTCGACAAACACACTCCATACGTCCATTGGGGAGTTGTCCATCACACTTTGAGGCTTTTATCGATTTGGTGGTCTTTCGATCGATGATTCGTTTTTTGATGAAATTGTCCATTCAGCACTGGAACTTCTCACTCGTGATAAAGAAGGGAAGCCACTTCTCCCTGAGAGCTGCAGGCATCTCTTTTCGGCTTACTGCCACATCTGGACGAATGACCAAGAAGTGTGGATGAAAGACTGGATCCGTTTCTAGTTCAAAAGAGAGGCTAGGTATAGGGCTTCTCCGAACAGAGCGAATAGAAGAAAAATCACATCTAAACAAAAAATGACCTATAACCCCTTTGGAAGCGTAGCGCCTCATGACCTTTGCCGATACAAAGGATTTCAATGTCCCTTTTGACACGTTGGATATCCCAAGGTCTTTAAGAAAGGAAACATATATTGCGGCCTTCATAGTGTATTGGATTTGCAAGTTTCTTTTATCAAGCAAAAAGGTCGATCGCATCCGCCCAAGTGTCTTCAAGGTTGTATGCTTAATAGCCACAGGAAAACGATTTTGCCTTGCCATTCCCGTACTTGTGAGTATATATCATGGGTTGAGAGAGATCGTCTACGCCCCTAACATTGAAAAATGTGGGGTGACTTTTCCAATCCATTACGTCTATATTTGGATTGGTCAATACTTTGACATATATTATGAAAACAATCAAGTGAGTAACCACCACGCGTGCATGACAAGATTTAGTGATGAGAAAATGACAATATTTTATGATAAGTCAGAAGTTGAGGAAATCTTTAAAGAAGTGAATTCCTTGATACTTTCCAAATTGTGCTGGGCTGAGAATGAAGAGAAAGTGTTGATCAACGATGGATCCTTATCATCAAGACTTACGATTTACTTCATTAGTCAACGCTCTTGTCACTTAACTCTACGTAAGGACAATATTTTTATTATTGAAAAATATAATCCTTGTAGGTTTAGCAGACAATTCGGCTTCTGTCAGAATATTACAAATAATTTGAAAGAGATCACTCACACTTATACTTTGGGTGAGGCTATTCAATTATGGAATTCCTCAGTTCGCACGCAGATGCAATCTTAGATGACTATATTTACGCATAGAAAGCATCCATTGATCACCAAAGACTATGATGCCTGGTAGTCAACACGTTCAAATAGCGTCTGTTCAACTTCCTTTAAATTTACGATTAAGATCTCCCAACAGTCGTCGAAGAAGAGCAATGTTACTTCTATCAATGAGCCGATACATCACAATAGAACTATGGAGATTGGAAAAGGTTTTACTGCATTTATCTTGCAGGAAGGTAAAATGACAGGCACTCGCCTGAAAAGTGTTGTTACAAAAAATAAGTTTTCAAAGAATTCTCAACGGACTCTCAAAGAGACGAATCTAACGATTTCAGTAAAGAAGGCATCATCCACCATTTCAAAATCTTTAATCATGACTTCCATGGAAGAAAATGTTGAAATTGAAATGTTGGATGCTTATAATTCTACCAAAGCTATTGAAAAGGAAGAAGCTCAAGCCTAGGGCACCGGATCTACCCAAGGAGAAACCAATTCATTAGCAAGCGGCAGTAACAGTTAAGATCGTCATTGGAACCGATCGAAAAAGAGGACATCTTCTGATTTGGAGGAGGTTTCTTTTACACCACCGTCGGTTGGAGTGTCATCACTTAAGGTAATCATCTCTCCATTTTTTTTGTAACCCTTTTTTTCTTTTTTCTTTTTTCTTTTTTTTAACTTTTGTAATTTTTTCCTCTTTTTTCTCTTTTTTTTTCAACCCTCATTCCTTGAATTCCTCCAAGAAAATGTTGGTATCAATTCACCAATTGAATTTGAAACTGATGATACAATTTCAAATAAGAAAAGTGACAAAATTGTTATCAGCATTTCAAAACAACTTGCCTCTAGTGGAGGTATCTCATCAATGCATAAGAAGGAGTTGAATAGTTCACACGAGATTCAGAAAAGACCTAAGGTAGCATTGGTTTCCGAATTTCATGGCCAAAAATTGATCCAAACGCATTGAAAGCAATACTTGCAAAGTTTGTGGATGAATTTTCGCGAATAGATTTCTTGACACTCCTATTGAGCAAATCTCTTCTTTAAAAGAGTGTGCAGAGAAATTATTGTAGAAATCACAAGGACGGATCCCACTAATGGTCTTCCTTTAAAAGACTACTTGATAGAATTGTTTACCAAAACAGAGATGTATGATATTTTGGCATCTTCATGTGAAAAAATGAGTAGAGAAACACATGCAAAACTCCGTTCCAAAATGACCGTTCAACTTAAGAGCCAAGGCAAAGGAAGAAGAGTTAATTTGTTATCTGCAAAATCTGGAAGAAAAGTTGCAATCTATTGAAGATAGGAAGAAAATTCTGCAACAGGAACTTATTGATTTGGAGAAACAAGACATGAAAATCAACTCAACCATCGACCAAAAACATGAAACCTTCAAGAGATCCAGATTGAGATAACTCAAGTACATGATGAGCTCTCTTCTATTGAAAATACTAGTATCTTGATTGAGGACGCAGTGAAGGAATTTAAAAACATGAAATCTGCACTGGAATCATGTAAAATAGTTATAGTGGACTACAAATTTGACATTTAGACTTTTCACTATGTTTTTTTTTCTGAATTTTTTTTCATGTAATGAAATTTTCTATAAATGGTAAAATGCTTTTCGTTCCTTATTTTCAATTTTTTTAAGATAAAAGAACTCAAATGTAGCATTTTATTTTTTTATTTTATTATTATTTTTTAAGAAAAAGCAGATTTTTCAAGGAAAAAGGATTTGGTTTGGAGTGATGTAACTGAATTTAGAAGTCACCTTCTAAACTGCTTACGTATCCCAAAATAAAAATCAAGTCACACGTAGTTCTTGCCGTTCACATTTTAATTTCATGCAGGTCAGGAGTATCTATTTTATTACTACATTAGATTTGGTAGAGCATTTCAACAGTTTAACCACATACTATACTATTGGTGGCTGCCATCTACAGTTTTAGCTCATGTGGGTCAGGAGCAACATGCTGTTCCAATTATTCATAGTACCTTTTAGGTATTTGCCGTTGATGGGGCCAACCCTTAATCCATTCTCAGCAATCAATTTATATGAACCATTCATATACACTTTCTCAAATAACATATGGACCATCCCACTGAGTAAACTTCCTTTGTCCGCCATGAGTGAGAATGATTGGTCTCTGAACGGCGAGCATTAACTCTCCAATTTGAAAAGAGCGAGATCGAATGTGCTTATTGAATACTTTTGCAAAGCGAGGTTGATAGCACTCAATCCGTTGCTGAGGTTCCAATCTCTTTTCGTCGAGTGTTTCTAACTCTTCAAAGCGAAGACGAACATTATCTTCTTCACTGAACCCTTCTTGAATCGCAATTCTTAACGAAGGTATTTGACACTCAAGTGAAAGAACAGATTCAACACCGTAAACAAGCGCGTATGGGGTTGCTTGTGTAGGAGTTCGAAAAGTAGTTCTGTATGTCCAAAGAGCTTCTTCAATTCGAAGATACTAATCCCTTTTCGATTTATTCACGATTTTCTTCAACAGATTACATAATATCTTGTTGAATATTTCAATGAGTCCATTTGCAGCAGCATAGTATGTGAAAGAATTGTATTGTTTGAAATGAAATTTTTCGTAAAACTTATTCATTGCTACATTGCAAAAAGGTTTACCATTATCGGTGATGATATAACGTGGAATTCCATACCGATAAATGATGTGCAAATGAATGAAATCCACTACATTCTCCTTTTTGACCTTTCTTAGCGGAACTGTTTCACCTCACTTTGAGAAATAGTCTGTAGCAGCCAAAATGAAGATATGTCCATCAGAAGATTTTGGAAGCGATCTAACTATATCCAAACCCCAAACATGGAATGACCAAGAAGCTATAGTTGGGTGCAATGGTTTAGAAGATAGATAGATGAAATTGTCATGAAATTAACAAGTTTGACATCTTCTACCAAAGTCGATGCAGTCCTTCACCATCGTTGGCCAGTCGTATCCCATTCTTTTAATGCGAAAGTGTAATATCAAACCAAATTGATGAGCACCACATATCCCATAGTGAGCCTCCTCCATTGCTTGCACAACCTCATTTTTCTCCAACACATAGAAGAAACATTCTATCAAATGACCTTCGGTAAAAGCGTTCCTTTGTAATAAATGAAGCGTGGCGCTCGACGACGTATGTCAGCCCTTTTTTTGGGATCTTTTGGTAACTTTCCATGATTAAGCTAATCTATGATGAGATGACGCCAATCCTCATTTTCAATCTCATGGACCAAAATATGATAAACATTTTCTTCTCCACCATTATCTTTTTCCTTGAACATCGGAGGAATGACCCAATTTTGACATATCAAAATTTGATTTCGATAAGAAAATAGAGTGATCATTGACGCCACCCTTGTCAAAGAGTCAGCTAGTTGGTTGAAATTTTTAGGGATATGTTCTATAGTGACATTATCTAAATATCTCATAAATTATCTTGCATACTTATAACATGGGATCAATTTAGGTTTCTTGACATTATAAATACCAAGAAGTTGATTTATCAACTAATTTTGAATCACCATAAACTCTAAGATGCAACTGTTTCATTGTCTACAACCGTTTCAAGATTGAGAATTAACGCCTGATAGTCGGCCACATTGTTTGAACACCGACGTGTTAAAGTGAAAGAGTATGGCAATATATCTGTTTTAAGAGTATAAAAGACAACTCCCGCACCAAATTCATCACAGTGAGCAGTTCCATCGAAATACATTGACCACGGAGATTCGACCATAAACACTTCTTCATCGGAGAGTTCATCAGTCAACTCCCACTCAGCAGACATGGGATGATCGGCTAGAAAGTCTGCCAATACTTACCATTTGACAGCCATCGCAAGTACATAAATAATTTCGAATTGTTAAAACTAAAGGTACCATCTCGCAAGTCGATCAGATAATACAGGTTTTGCCATGACATATTTAATGGGATTGAACTTGGATATAAGTAGGACAATGTATGCTTGAAAATAATGTTTCAACTTCTGAATGACAAATATAAGTGTCAAGCACAACTTCTTGATGGGTGTGTAATTCAACTCATTAATGTCATCATCTGACTCAAAGTAATACAGTGCATTCTCCTTACCTTCATCATTTTCTTGAGCAAGTAAGACCCCAATCAACCATTCTTGGGCAGAAATATAGATGATCAATGATTTTCTTGAAATTGGCCCAACTAATACAGGGGGATTTATGAGGTACGTTTTAATGCTTGTAAAAGCATTCTTCCACGTTTTATCTCACTCGAAGGGTACCCCTTTTTTCATCAGTCGACTAAAGGGTTGGCATCATCCCGTCAAATTAGAATAAACCTCCGGATGTAAGCCAACTTTCCTTGAAGGCTCTTCAATTCATGGATGTTTCACGATTTAGGCATGTTCACAATCGTATCAATTTTAGATCGATCGACCTCTATTTCTCGTTGATGAACGATGAAACCAAGAAACTTGCCAGAAATGACCCCAAATACGCACTTCAAAGAATTTATTTTCAGTTGGTATTTTCGAAGGCGTTGAAAAAACTCTTCGAAGGTATTGAATATGATCTTCTCGCTTTTTTGATTTCACTACAAGATCGTCAACGTAGCATTCCACATTTTTATGAAGCATATCATCGAAAATTCTTTGCATTGCCCTTTGATATGTTGCTCCAACATGTTTCAAACCAAACAGCATCATTTTATAGTAATAAATTTTCTTGAGAGTGTGAAAGGCAATAACCTCCTCGTTCTCGACTGCCATGCGTATTTGATTGTAGCCAGACGATCCATCGAGAAAAGATAGTGTTTCATGTCTTGTTGTAGCATCTACTGTTAATTCTGTGATGGGAAGCGAAAAATCATCTTTGGGGTAAGCCTCATTTGAGTCTTGAAAATCAACACAAATTCGAATTTGTCAATTTTTTTTCTTACAGGGACGATGTTTGAAATCCATGTTGGATATTTCACTTCTCGTATGAATCCAGTTTCAATTAATTTATTTACCTCATTTTCTATCAAAGGAATTAATTAGGGTCGAAAGCGTTTTTGAGTTTGCTTGATAGGTTTTATTCCTCGCTTGACAGACAAATTATGAACAGCGACTCTCGGATCTAAACCAGACATTTCTGAGTAATTTCAGACAAAGATATCTTTGAATTTGAGCAGCAAATCAACATACTCTTTCTCTTCTTCTGGAGTCATACAAGAACTTATATAAATTGGGTGAGGATCGTCACTTGTGTCAAGGTTAATCTCTTTTACCATATTGACTGTATTTTGTACTTCTTGTTTAAATTCAGAAGGAGCGTCATCCGCATCATCTTCTTTTTCTTCAGGATCACTGATCGTAATATGATGGTAAAAAGCAATACTTCCTTGACCTTATTTTTCAAAGATGGTTTCGATCCTTACATTAAAACAAATTTTCATAATGCATAATGAAATTGGAAACTCGTTTTCTCAAACCATTCTTCTTCATTGGAGTAAGATTTTCTTCCTTGACAACTTGGTATTCTTTGCTTAAACTCTCATAGACGGGCGATTTCAAATTCTTTAATTGCGGGTCTAATCTATCAAATACAAAAGTGCGTTTTGACTTATTTTCCAATCTATCGAAAACAGATATCTTTCGGCTGGTGACCTCCATTTCTTCATTCATATAGTTACAACTTATTCTTTTGATCATTATACGACCAGGAGAAGACGGTTGATAACCAAGACGCATCTATGAACTTTCAACATTATAGTCTCTTTCTTTCAACATTTTCTGCGTAGGTGTCAATCCATAAGTTTTCTCGCCAATTATTTTAGGAGGGAGTTTGCCCAATGCATTCTTCTCATTTAGATTGTAACCCGCCTTAACAAGAAGTCTATATGCATTTGGATCAAAATTTTTTCGAATCCGATTAATTGGTAGTGTGAGTAATGTTCCACTGCAGGTTCTTCTTTGGAACGGACAAACCCTTGTAAGTTCACTTTCTTACTTTTAACAGACTCTATTTTGGTGAATAAAATATTTAATGCGTCATTTCTGATAAAAGAAGACTGACCTTCTTTTCTCTTTGATTTTGGAATATAACACAAAATGGGTATTTTGGAATCTTGACTTTCTTCTCTTACTGATTCTTTTCTTTTTGCTTCTGTTTTAAGATAAAATTTGGCGTTGGCAAAGTGAGTTTCGCCCTCAGTGAAAGGTTTATCATCGGCAGTAACTTTCTTAACTATACCGTCTCGACAATATTTGAAATATTGATGCAGAGTAGACGGTATAATTTCATTCTCATGAATTCAGGGTCTTTCCAAGAGTATGTCATAAGAAATTTTGGCGTCAATAATATGAAACAACGTACTTGAACATAACTTACCAATGAGCAATTCAAACCTTATGAGGCCAATTACTCTTTGCCCCTTTGATTAAATCCTTAGATCATGAGACGGCTCTAGGAGAGTTCATCGTTTGAGATTTTTAGTTCTTTCATAACACATACGGACATGATATTGACAGCAGATCCCCCATCAATGAGTATTCGATTCATTTTCTATTCGCGGACATATGCACTAACAAACAAAGGTCGATTGTGGGTTTTAAAATCAACTGTTAAATCATCATCATAAAAAATAATAGTCGTTGCACAATTCACTGGTGATTTATCATCGATTTTAAATTTTTTCTCAAATTCAGTATTAATTTGTGCGACTGGACGATTTTCAGCCTTGATGACATGACGAGAAGTGGAATTATCATCATCGTCATTTAAATACAGCTTAGGCATAAATTCTCTCAGTGTCATAGGTTGTCGAACCTTTTGAAGGAACGGATGATTTGAAGAGACAGATGTTATGGCCACTTCTTTTTATTTTTTTGTTATATTTCGCTGTTTCATTGTCACTTTAACTTTTGTCGAACAAATGCTTTTCGAAAAGATGTACTTCTTTATCTTTGGTTAGCAAGTCCCCTTTCGAATGACTAAAGTCCATCCTTCATTATCATCTTCACTAACGTTTTCAATTAAAGATATTTCAAACTTTCCTTTTACAGACAGAACACTGCTTGATGTGGATGAAACTTCTATTGGATAACACACAGGCCCAAATATTATTGTTGTTTGGTTTGCCGATATTTTATCCTCATCGAGGAGAATTTTCCTTGACAGGCTAATTCTCTAATTTTATCCTTAAAGACAAAGTATTTTGTGAGAGGATGACCAATCAGGCGATGATAACAACAATAATTTGGATCATTAACTTGACCGGTTTCCTCTGGGCGCTTCATTTCAGGAAGTTCAAGGAGTTTCTTCTTGAAAAAATCATCAAACATCTCTTGTAAATCAGATTCAAGGAATGGGTATTCTTTTTCTTACATCTCTTTTAAAGTGGATTTTCTTATCGATTTGTTTTGGGAGGAGTCTAACTTTTCGATGACCTTTCAACTCACCTTGGTAGCAATTTTCATGGGAGTCGTGTTTATTGTCATGGACTCTTTATTACTGAATTTTGAAGGAAACTTGCCCTCTTTTTTATTTTCTTATTTTTCATTACTTTGATGGGGCGGTTGTACTTGCAGAGTTTGAATAGGAAGTCCATCAGTTGCATTGGCTGTGATACTCAATTCCATATCATGAGTACGAGTAGCTAATTTTTCAAATGTGTTTGGACGTATACCTTGTAGAATGTAGCTTAAACTCCAATATATCCCTCGAATACACATTTCTATGGCAGAGGGTTCAGACAGTCTATCTTTGCAATTAAGATTCAGACTCCTCCATCTATCGATATAGTTGACCACAGGTTCATTCTTCAATTGGCGAGTGTTAGTCAGCTCCAACATACTAACGGTTCTTCTAGTGTTGTAAAAGCGATTCAAGAATTCTTACTCAAGCTGTTCCCAACTATCAATAGACCCCGGTATGAGATCAGTGTACCAATCAATGTTTTGCCCTTCAAGGACCGAAGAAACTGTTTGACTAGCAGGTCACCATAGGTTCCAACATTATTACAAGTCTCGATGAAATAGGTCACATGTTGTTTTGGATTACCTTTTCCATCGAATTGTTGAAACTTAGGTGGTTGATACCCAGCAGGTATTGCTAGATTGTCAATTCTAGCAGTGTAAGGTTTAGAGTAGGTGAAACTTGACTTTGAGTTACCCTCCTTTTTGTCTTTAATCACGTCTTCAACAAGTTTCTTCAGTTGTTCTATGGGAATAGTTTTTTCGGCTATCACATATACTTCTTTCACCTTGTCTTTGCCTTTAGAGGAGGAAATTTCAAACTCTTGGTGCTCCTTAGGGTTCATATGACTTCCTTCAAGAACGTGATCTTTCTGAGTAGCAGTTGAGAGATAAGACCATCTTGGTTCTTGATGTGTTTTATCATGGTTTCCATCATTTTGGACATGTTGGAAACTTGTTCTTCGAAACTTAAAGTGTTTGTCATCATAGCAGGCATTGCAGCAGAAGAGACAGCGGGATCTTCAATAAAAAAATTTTGATTGAAGAATTTCATGGGAAGAGGCTGATTCGGTGCTTGATGAATCATCATCATACTTAGAAAATTTGGATTCGGATCCAAATTCGAGCATGGCGAGAGCCTTCTCAATCGAGACAGGAACGTCTTTGATCCCCACTGTGAAAGAAGAGTTCATTGGTGATGTCGAACCAAAGACGGGAGTTAACGCCGATAGAACTTCCATGCTACTTTGGGTGGAGGATCTCGTTATACTCCTTGTCACAGAACCAATAGTACGGGTATTGATGGCAACATGTGCAACTTCCTGAACTGGTTTAACATCAGTAACCTTGGAACATGCAATCATGATTTTGTTGCTCTTTGGTGTCATTGGTGATATATGTTGTTGAATATTCGAAAGAAAAAATGAAAAGCAGAGATGGTCTCACCGGACGTGCCAAAATTTGTACGCGATTAAAATTTCAGGTCTGCAAAACGACAAGAAAAAAGAAATACACGACAAATATGTAATAGATAAATTTGAAAAAATATGTGGGTACAATCTCTAAAATTTTCTCGAACTTATAGAGAGTTTCTTTCCATTTTTCTCCTCGAACGCCAATCCAAGGGTTTCGCAGTTTGTTTTTGGATCAACCACCGATTTCTTCAAATCTTGATATGGAAGATTTGAAGAATTTGAAAATATTTGGAGGTTCAAGCTTTGATATATGGAGGACTTGAAGAATTTGAAAACCCAGACCTTCGTAGATTGGAGTTTCATTACTTGAGTGTATGAGATGCCTTCTGATGTATGTGTCCCTGACTTGGTAGAGAGACCCCTATTTATAGTTGTGGTATGAGATAGAGGTTGAAAACCTGTATACCACTTTACTTGTTTTGCAAAACGTGCAGTCATATTAGGACTGTGCCAGTCAAATACCATCTCTTCATTTTGTATTTATTAATAAAAGAGATAGGTAATTCCTCGATTGACCAAATTCGTGGGAACATGTGACGGGGCGCCGTTTGACTGGACAAACTATTTCAGTATATAAGAATTATATATGGATTAAACAACTCTAAATATTATCTCTTTAATAAGAAATAAATATTTAGATATTCATCCGTAATTTGCCAAGTCATAAAGACATGCGACATGGTATAATTTGGTTGGTAGAGATATCCCGGTTATTTCAATTGATTGGAACAGCTCAACTTGACACATGTCAAAATATAATTGGCCATTTAATAACCAATTTTTTCAAGTGTTCATGACATATGGTAATATTCAATTGGATAAAAACAAGCCATAAAAATAATTTATAGACCAATGGTAATTTTTAGAATTTAATTAAAATTTCATTGCCTACACCATGTATCCTAGAAATTTTCTAAACTTCACCCCAAATGTACGCCTTTTAGGATTCAAATGCACCTCGCTATTATGTAAGATTTCAAAAACCTTCTTTAGGTCAAGAATGAGCTGTTGAGTAGTTCAGCTCTTCACCAACACATCGTCTACATACACCTTCTTGTTCTTATCGATTTGCTTTTGAAACAACTAGTTCACCAACCTTTGATTGGTAGTTTTGGAACCAGACATTTTGGGACACCTCCTTTTAATATCCTTTACCCCTATTACTGCCAAAATTTGAGATCTCAATGCTACTAAGGGTGTGAGATCCTTTCCTTGGGATAGACTGTTTCTTTTAGAAAGCCAGTCGAAAATGTTCCTCCTGGTCTACCCATCTTTAGGGTCAACGCTTTCATTCTTTTTTTGCCTATCCTCAATGCCTCTCTTGAATTTTCGTTTAAGACAAGCGGCCTCCTTGGCATTAGATATAGCGTGAGCTTTATTCAATAGCTCTTCTAATGTCCTAGATGGTTTCTTGGCAAGTTTATAATATAGCTCATTAATTCTCAAGCCATTTATAAATGCTGCCATCATCACCTTTTCATCTTTATCTCAGTCTTGGAGACTTTCAAGACTCATCATGCCTATCTTTATTGCCATTAAATGTGCTACATGTTTAGAGTAAACTTTGGAAGAGACGAACTTGCAGTACAAATCACCTGGCCAGTTTAAAGAAAGACCTGACTGATCCTAGAGGTAATCCCTGGAACCAAGCCGAGCCCTTCCCTTCAAAAACATAGGAAAGGTCTTGCAAATAGATCTCGTTTGTAACGGTTTGCAGCCGCATATGAGTAAGAACATGAATAGGTGATCCTCTGGATTTGTGGATGCATCATACATATCCATAGAGAAATTTTGAATCTCTTTGGTAGAGAATAATCCTAATTTAATTAACAAAGGGAGAAACTGTGTAAAGATCTTTATATTGATTTGGCTGCAAGATTAGATCGAGTTCATCTTGAACTAGATCCTTAGGCACATGATACTCAAAATGGCTCTTTATTAACCAAGCAAGAGAGCGATGAGATCGACCAACTTCTGAGATAGAAATGTGCTTCCTCGAAGGATAATGAACCCGCTTTCTCTTAGAGGGTTTATCATCATTTGAACTATTATGAAGGACGAAGCATGCCCTTTTTTGCTCTATATCAAAGCTTTTGAATTTTGCACCTCTTCTGCCTTGCCTTTTCTTTTCATCTGGTAGACAATATACTCAAATGAAAGGAGATTATTCAATACAAATTTCATAATTTACTCTCTCTTCTCTTCTAGAATCTGATCATCATTGTCACCCTGAGTTTGCCTAGGGTTGTCATGAGATTCTTCAAGGTCAATTTGATTGGTATTGCTAGTAGTTTTCTTAGAGCATGTCTTTGACATAAGGAAGTTATTTTACTCAACTTCCTACAGACAACGCTAATTTTTTAAGCTGTATTTCCTTCTATTGAGCTAAACTAGACAAGTAAGGAGGAAGCTCAATACATGATGGTAGACTCTCTAAAAGATTGCAAGGAAAGAACCAATTACTGAGGAGGCTTCGGGTCAAGTTCCCGAGGTCACTCCAATACTTAAGTTAGTTTCTGACTAAAGAGAAATATTTGAGTTTTTGGATGGGTGTTATGTATCTAAAAAAATCCCTCACCTTAAGGGTTGTACCTTTATATATAAGTTTTCATATAAGAGAGTGATAAAGAGATAGCAAGATAGATGGATAAAGATTACATCTTTCTATTCAGTTGGATAGGCATTAGTTCAGATGATGATTTTCCATCCTTTTTAAAATAAAGATAGTCATTATTATTTACCAACTAAGATCAGTCTTATCTTCAGGAAGTTAGAAACTTATCCTATGCCCAAGGATCGAGTTCAAGGTTAGCTCGATTTACACCAAACTGGAATAACTTTGGCGGTCATGTGGCATACATGCAATGTATACCTTACACATACCTATTGGTCTCACTTTTGTTGATTTCACATCAATAACCAAATCACTACTTGAAGGAATCAAGCTATCCTTCATGCTCTCACTTCTATAGTCCCACACTCCAGTTGCTGAGCCCTTCTTAGTGCTCAAAAATATGTTTCTAAGCCTATTTAATTGCAGAACCTAAATTGAGATTAGGTTTTAGGATTAACAACTAAAAACAAATGTAGAAAAATTAAACTAATAAAACACATCTTACAAAACCTAGCTATTTGCTGCCTGCAAATGATACTAATAGAACTTCGAAAAAGCTTGAAGAAGGTGGCAGTTGGTTGTGCGAAGTATTAAAAGTACGAAGAAGGCGCAGGTGCAGAGCTACTAGGAGTTAACTCGAGGAAGGAAGAAGAAGAAGAAGAATGAAGAGCAAAAAATGAATTATTTTTCAGTTCTTTTCTTTTCTTTCTATTAATTAATTAAAATTTTCCCTGATGAAATTACTTATTCACCATTCCATAACATTATAACTAAGTTGGTTAAGGTTGTAAATATTGTAACTAATAAGCCTAAAAGAGTAAAATAGTAATTATAATATATTAATTAAATAATATAGCATTAGGTCGAGCTACTTGATGATCTCTCAATCCTAGCATATTTACGCTCGAGTTTGACTCAAGTTCGGTCAAAGCCAAGTTTGAGTGGAATAATTGACTGAGCTACTCATAAACTTGCGTCAACCTACTCAATTAAGGTACACCCTTAACTACAAACATAAGACTTTAAATCCTTAAATAGACATACAAAATAATGTAACTTACTCTAATACTAATACTTAAATACAACTTAACTATATCTTCTAAATTAACTTTGGCACCAATTTAAATCTAGTTGCCAAATAAAAAATATAATTCTAAAACTAATAAAGTTCTAAACAGTTTGGTTTTTTCGTTAATAGGCTAGGCAGTATTTACTCTTTTCTAGCCACTGAAATATTGAAGTTGATGAATCTAGAATTTTTATCTCCTTATTTTTCATCTATAGTTAACAAAAAAAATTCACACCCTTAGACTAGAAAAATCAATCGGATAAAAAATCTTAATATATCATTAATTAACAAATTCATACCATCTTCTTAATTTTATCACACAATTTGAGCAAAGATATACCTAAGAATTGAGTAGATCGAGAAAAGTAATTATACATCATTGTATGTAATAGTCAATATTTTATTCAACAGAAAATCAAATTGCAAGTTTATTTTATGTAATATTGAGATCTAGTTATATGGAAAGATACTATGAACTTTTTATTGGATGCTACTGGGTCTTTCCACCCCAAAAACTAGCTTATGAGGTAAGGCTCTCCCTCATACTTATAACCAAACATCCTACCATTCCAAAATTCATATGGGATAAATTCAACAATCTTCCCCTCACACATTGGAACCTAGATTGTAATAACATCAACATTTTCATCTGATGGGTACAAGTCAGGACAACTCTGAAGGGGCAACATTTCATTTGAGTGTCTATTGAGAGGAGTTGTCATAATCAGCTTCTAACACCAGTATTGGGTGCTATTGCACCTTTCCATCCCAAAAGTGAACTTAAGGGGTGAGACTTTCCCTCACATTTAAAACCAAGTACCCTACTCCTTCTACAATCGATATGGGATAAACTCAATAATCTCCCTCTCACACATTGGGATCTAGGTTGGAACAACTTCAACCTTTTCATTCGATGGGCGACGTTTCATCCGAGTGTCTACTGGGAAGAGTTATCATAACCGGGATCTAATACCAATATTAGATGCTATTGGGCCTTTCTACCCCAAAAGATAGCTCATGAGCTGAGGTTTCCTTCACATTTATAATCAAGCACCCTGCCCTTTTTATAATTGATATGGGGTGAACTCAATAGTTTTAAGAATAAAATAGTTTCCAACTTGAATTTAATTGTGTGTAAGCTAATGTCCGATGTTATAGTTTTTTGTTTATGTAGTGAAACTAACATTTACTTGAATGTTTCTAGCCAATGAAATATTAAACTTGATAACTTTGGGGTTTTATTCCGTTGTCTGATTAATAATAAAAAATCATGGTCTTACATTATAACAATCAATCTAATAAAAAAATATTTTAAAATATCATATCATTGAAATCAAACTATTTTCACAATTTCATTGAAGGAATTGAGCAAATATATATGAAAGAATTGAGTGAAATCTTGAGAACAAGAAAGGTAAGTATATTAGTAAGAATTGAGTGGAAGAACTTGAGAACGATAAAGGTAATTATAAGGTTGAAGAATCATATCAATTTCAAGAGTTGAGATTGCATTCAACAAAAAGTCAAAATGCAAATATTATGTGTAATAACTAAAATTTAGATCTTAAAATGTTTCAATAAATTATAGGGCTAATTACAATTTACTACCATGAACTTGGCCTTTTGTAACATTTTACCTTCCTGAATTTCAAATATATATGAATTCGTCTACGGCTAACAATGTAATAATTAGTCTATTGCAACTTCAAGGTGAAATTAAAAGTAAAACTCCTTCTACATTCTATGTCTAACATCACCTAGGCAATTTTCTTAAGGGCTAAGATTCGTATTTTTTGAAATGACTCATATCTTAGAAGACTTCTTTACTTGTACATAAACTCCTTAAATTAAATTATAAGTAATTAATATTGATCATTTAAGAGCATGATTATGGCATCTTTATGCATGTATGATTATGGCATCTTTATCATTTTTCTATTGTACAGATTGTTCTATTCAATAGAAATGATAAAGCCCCTAGAATAATTACCATATAGAAGAAATCATAAAGAGTTTTGATGATGAGATTCTTAGTATGTTTAAGGTATTATCCTTAAATGTTCCTAGTTACAAAATTAATAACAATGGGTATTGCTAATTTGGATAAACTAGCATGTACTATGTTGCTTTCCTTTGAAGGAAGTAGTTGATCTAATCAACAATGGTATGGAGACACCTACACTAGTATATGAATACTTGTAAGAAAACAAGTATATTGGATTTACCCCTTGAGAGCATCCTGTGTAGATAACTATTCAAGTACTAGTGTACATTCTATTTAGTTGTTGCTTGTAAGTTGTAACTAAGTAACTACTAACTTGTATGATAGAGATTGGGCATAACATGAAATATGGAAGGATAGTGAGAGATCAATAATGGATTCACCCTTGGAATAGTAGATGCATACATCCCTTATGCTCTCTTGTTGAAATAGACTTTGGAATCTCTACACAGAGTGAAAAGTAATATTTGAAGAGTCTTAAATTTCTACTTTAAGATAATTCTATCTTGGGAACAAGAAAAGTGATCAGTCTACATAAAAGTTGATGCTAATTCTATATTGCTTGACTAATGAGGATATAGTCAGGTCAAGTGATAACAATTACATGGTAACTGATCATAGAAAGGTAAAAAGTCAAATCCTCCAGCCATCCACCCTAGCGCATGGTTCTTCTACCAACTGCAGAGGAACTAAATCCGAAAAGATCTATCTAAGTTAGTGCCATGTGAATGTTATTTGTTAGTTTGTTTTTACATAGATAGTAGATGGTGGAAGGAAATAAACATTATCCAAATCGAAATAACTTTCTTGAATTCAGGAGGTGTGGTTTATTGATTATATTGAGAAGATGTGACTGATTGTATCTTGGATTTATTTTATAATAATACAATAAGTGTAAATTTTAAAAAAGAAATAAAAAGGAGAGAGCGTCAAAGTCATGCAAACATAAGAAGAGATGAGATGAAATTAGAAAAATAAGGTGTTAAGACTAAATAGAAAGTTAAGGTATTAAGACTAATAACATATTGCAAATGTGAAGTTAAAGGGCTGATCAACTCTTGACTAATTTGAAAGAATTTCAAAATAAACCCCTTTTTTTTTTAAAAAAATGAACTAAGGTGTATATATTGTTCAAAATTGTCATTACAAAATGAAGGAAATAAGGCAAACATGAGGAAGCTGATTTGGGATTATTTTGTTAGCACAAAAAGTATAAAACAAAGTGGAAAACTAAATAAAGTAATTAATCAAGAAACATTCTAATTCAGCGCTTGGTGAATGCCATCTTGTGTGTACACAGCCAAGTTTTGGCTCTTTGATTCTTGGCTAAACAGACTTGTGGTGGAAAAAGATGATATTTTTGTTCCAGCTAAAACAAAACTATCTATATATTACTTTTAAGTATCTTACAAATTGCATATATTACTTTTCTTGAATAATTTTAGTCATGAAAAATGCAGTACGAGAATAGTTTTTGAATTTTAGAAAGTATAACTATAAAAGTTAAAGAATGCTAAAAGTTCCTTATTATTTTCAATTCATGTACTTTGTTTTTCTTTGTTACTAATCAAAGAGATGTGTATACTTGATAAAAAATGGTATTTTAAGATAATTCTTCTACTTAAATAATTTTACTATTTTTTTTAATTTTTAATAGAAGTTGTTGCACAATTGTAAGTTGTCCAAGGATCGAATTCAAGTGTTGATCAAGGAGTGAGGATTCCAATCGGTCCAATTACGAGGGCTTGCGCTAAGAGAGTCAAAGAGCCACTTCAAGCTTTCATTCGAATTGGTCAAGATTTAGTTGGAACTCGTAAATTCATAGAGGGAATTGGACTTGGGGACCTTACAATCAAAAACATAGTTTGAGCTAAAGAAAAGGCTGATTTACTAGATCCGCAACCCAATCCAGATGCGAATTGTCCTGTGGATCAGGTCCAAAAGGTTGTCCCATTTCATGCTTTCTCCTCATTGCTTCTAGAGTGAATCCGGCCTATAATTCATGAAAGAATCTAGCCGTGGATTCAGATAGTCAATTTTTAGGATTTTTCTTATTTTGTTCCATTTTGCTTAATTTTGTTTGGTGATTGTTTGGTTGTTTAACTAGTCATTATTATGAATAAAATGGTCAACTTTGTTAGTTTATTGGGCCATTAGTTTGGTAGTTTAGATGGAACTCAAGTTCAATTCGAATTTGGCATAGATAAGTGATGTAATTCTAGTCCAATTCAGATTTGGGTTAATTTAGGACTTTGGCCCATAAGTAAGTCTTATTTTGAGTTGTAAGAGAGACAAGATTTGATGAACAAAATTTGGGACAATTTCTCTTGGTTCCTTGGGAACTATTCTTGAATTCATTTTGAGTGTGTCTCGACATCTTTAACTTGGCTTATCAATCAAGAATTGCACTTGATTGCGGTGCCTTCTACCATCAATCGAAAATTCACTAATTTGTTTAGTTGTGGATTGAGATGGTTTCAACACGTTCACAATTACAGGGATTAGAGGGGTCTATTTACGACTGTTTAAACTTTGATACCAATGTCTATATCTGTGCTTGTATGATACGATATTCATTTAATTCTAACGGGGCTTGTTTCAAAAGTTTTTGTAAATGGGAGGTTTTGAATCCAAAATCTCCTATCCATACCACCCAATCCATCTCTCCTCCTGCTTAATAGAAGTTGCTAAATTAAAATGTAGAAATAATTTTCACAACATAAAAATGAAAAGCTTATTAATTTTAACTAAATTTATTTTACTAAACTATTACAATGTAGGTGGTCATGACTCAAATAAATTAGTTTAGTTTCCATACATATTACCTAATTCACACAGTTGATTCTATGGAGAGAATCTTATTAAAAATATGGTTGAAAGATGAACCAAACTATTTGATACTTAAATCGAGATCGGTTTGGCAACTAATCAAGATTGGTTTGGTTCGCTAACTAATCAAGTCAAGATTGAATAGCGTTTTATGTTCAATAACATTCAAATTCGATAAAAAACTTGTTCAAACTTGGTTCGGCAAATAAAAAAGCTTCAAGATCGTTAAAATAATCAAACAAATTTAAACATTAAAGTGCTCGATTTGATTAGGCTTGTTTATACCCCTAATTAAAAATGGGAACAATTTAGCAGGATTCCTTGAACTTTTAAACTAATTAGGACGAAAGGTTTTCAATTTAAAAGTGATCTTGATACTGTTTCCAAATTAAAAAAGGGCTATCTTAGTGCCTAAACTTAAGCTATGAAAAGATAAAATTACTATACATGGCTTTTAATTTGTTGGTTAAAAAAATTTTTGACACAAAGATGAACTTTCTGTTCAATGGAAAAAATTACCTATATATGGTTTTTATTTTCTCGAAAAACTATAGGCTCTGTTTGGATTTCCCATTTTTGAACAAGTTTTTCATGTACAATACTATAGTAGTATACAAATAAAAAAAAAAACTCCAAATACACCATATTTATATAATATATCAAAAATAACTCCAAATATACAAAAAAAATTAAAAATCTACACCATCCTTTTCTTCCATCTATCACCACCACTCGCCACCACCATCCCTCTCTCTTCCTCCTCTATTCCCCTTCCCCTCCCCTTTCCCGTCGCAACGCTGCCCCTCCCCTCCCTCCTCCTGATCTGGTCGCGGCCAGAGGGTCGAGCAATCTTCTAGTCGTGATCTTGCTACGACCAGATCAAGGAGGGAAAGGAAGGGGTGGGGTTGTGGTGGGAAAGGGGATGGGAAGGGGAAGGGAGGTGAGAAGGGAGGAGGAAGATGGAGGAGGAGGGAGGGGGTGGTGACAGTTGTGGATGATGGTGTTAATTTTAAAAAAATATGCTAAAAAGTTTTTAAACTTTAAAAATATCCCAAAATATATCCCAAAAACACCTTTAAAAATACTATAAAAAATATCTACAATAAAAGTTTTTCATATACATTGTTATAATAAAATATTTTAAAAACACCCTAAAAAATAGCTAATCCAGACGGACCCATTTGTATTACTTTGATTAAAAAAATAGTTTCACTCATAAAATGCTATTTAGGCAAAATTCTCCGATGGCCCTCAGCTATTACAAAATTTACCTTTTTGCCCTAATAATTTTTAGCCGTCCAACTAATTAAAATATATAATTCTAGTGTTAACTTGAGTCGTTATGTCAACTTGAACTAAAGAATTCATGATTTCTCAAGGCTCTTAAACTATTATAAAATTTAACTTTTGACCCTCCAACTATTAACTGATAAGTTTTAGTCTCCAATTTATTAAAATATATAATTCTAATCCTTCTGTCAACTTGAGTTGTTATGTTGAATTGAAATATCTCCATGCACGCAGCAAGGGATATAACTGAGAGGTATTTTTGTTTTCATAGGACATGTTCACCAGGTTTAGGTCATATTGATCAGATTTAGGCATGTCTAGGGAGATTAAAACAATGATATATTGCTTCATAGTTGTTGCTTGTTTATTAATTGTGACATTAATGTGCTGTATATTTTTGAGATTTAGACACAAAATGGGGACATCCTAGTATGCCCCCTCTCGCACACGTGATGATGTTTCTATTCGACATAATGATTCAGGTTGGCGGATTAACTAGGATTATACATTTTAATTAGTTAAGGGGCTAAAACATACTAGTTAATAGTTTGATGGTCAAAAGTTGAATTTTGTAATAGTTTGAGAACCACTAAGTCACGTGTCATGCTATTTCTATGACACATAAGGATTCAAGTTGACGGAAGGGCTAAAATTATATGTTTTAATTAGTTCGAGAGTTAAAACTTATTAGTTAATAGTTAAAGGGTCAAAAATTAAATTTCGTAATAGTTTGAGAGCCATTCGATGTTTTGTCCAATGCTATTTTTCTAAATATTTGGAAAGCGCAATTATGAAAACTAAAAAGAGGCTAAAAGTTCCATTTTCTTTTGTAATTTTTGTGTAAAATCCACCAAAAGTTTATATCTGTCATAAACACATTATCATAAGATAATTGTTCTACACACATTATTTTACTTAATAGAGGAAAAGTATACTTTAACGTACATAGTCATGATTCAACCAAAATTACCTATCATCTAATTCATATGATTGAATGGAGAGAATCGTGTATAATAGGAGTTTGGATAGGAGTTTATTTGGAATAATTATTATAATATTTTTTATGATGTATTGTATGAGAGACTAAAAAAAATTGAAAAGATAAAAAGATGTGTTAAAAAATATATTTGTGATGTAAGTAAATAATTTTTATACAAATAATGTCTATCCAAAAACACCAGTGTCCAATTTGACATCGATACTGTTTCAACCAAAAAAAGGGCAAAAAGCAATCTTGGCGCCCAAAACTTTGGCTATAATTAAGCAAAATAAAAGTTCTAGTAATATATATTTGTCAACCCCGAAGATTATGCATAGTTAAATGTAAAACAAAAAAAAATATTAAAAAAATATAAAACAATAATGCACGTGGGGGCATTTGCCAGTAATGTTAATATAGTACATGTCATTATTGTCACTAATACTAAAGCATTATTGTTAAACGTTACTAATAACGTTTGTTTAGGTAAAAAATTAACCAAGATAAAATCTCCGGTCCCATTATTTTAATAGTTTTTTTAACCATGGTTAACTCTTTGAAAAGGTTGGGGTTGGCCTGGAGTGGCTCCTCGCCTCGCTTAACCTCCGTCTATTTAACTGCTCTCTCACACTCTTCGTCTCCTCACTACTGCCACCTTCTCCAGTCCCCTCTCTCTCCTCCTCATCTCCCATTCGACTCGATCCCATTACCAATCTTTCTTCTGCCTACAAAAATATCCGAGAAATAAAAAGATGTCTACTGATCCTTGTTGTGTTTCCTCCTCCATCCCTTTAACTGGCTATCCCTCAACTGTCCTCAACTTTGAACTTGTGCTGTGCTTTCTACTGTTTCTTGCTGTTTTTGCCTTCTGGCTTACCCCAGGAGGCCTTGCTTGGGCACTAGCTGTTTCTAACAAGAAATTGTCTTCCAAAAAAGATGCTACTTCTGCTGCTATTCCAGGGCCATCTGGGCTGCCCCTTCTGGGGTTAGTCCTTGCCTTCACTGGCTCCTTGACTCATAGAGTTCTTGGAAAGATTTCCAGGAGCTTAAAGGCTGAAACTTTAATGGCTTTCTCAGTTGGCTTCACTCGTTTTATCATTTCTAGCCACCCTGAGACTGCCAAAGAAATCTTGAATAGCTCTGCTTTTGCTGATAGGCCTGTGAAGGAGTCTGCTTATGAACTGCTTTTTCATAGAGCAATGGGTTTTGCTCCTTATGGTGAGTATTGGAGGAATTTGAGGAGAATATCTGCTACCCATTTGTTCAGTCCCAAGAGGATTGCCTGTTCTGGGATTTTCCGAAGAGATATTGGGGTGAAAATGGTGGAGGAAATCAAAGGGTTGATGGTGAGAAATGGTGAGGTTGAGGTGAAAAAAGTTTTGCATTTCGGGTCCCTTAATAATGTGATGATGAGTGTTTTTGGGAGATGCTATGATTTTGATGGGGATGATGGTTCTGTATTGGAAGGTCTGGTGAGTGAAGGGTATGAGTTGCTGGGGATATTTAACTGGACTGATCATTTTCCTGTTTTGGGATGGTTGGACATGCAAGGTGTGAGAAAAAAATGCAGAGAGTTGGTGGCCAGAGTGAATGTCTTTGTTGGGAAAATCATTGACGAGCACAGGTTGAAGAGGATGGCTGAAAATCGTGGTGGTGTTGGAAGAAAGCCAGCTGTTGATGATGATGAAGGCTCTGGTGATTTCGTTGATGTCCTGCTTGATTTGGAGAAGGAGAACAACAGCCTGACCAACTCTGACATGATTGCTGTTTTATGGGTATTTTCTCCTTCTTCTACCTCATTGATTATCATTATAATTGCTTATGTTAAGATGGATTAAATTTTTTTTCTGATAACTGGGTACGTGTTTTTATTAACGTCAGTTATTGTTAATTCAGGAGTTTCTTTTTCATCTTGTTTATACTGTAGTACTATTTTGTTTCGGTTACTTGGCAGCTGTGCATTTGAGTGCAATGTTTTGTATGAATATGGTGAAAGCACGAAGAATATGAGCAGTCTATGCACTTAATTTGTTGATACTTGTGCAGTGGTTTGTAATCAGTCATGTGTTTCTTTCCATGTGATATCTACAACTTTTGAATGTCGGTTTAGTTCTTTTCTGTCTTTCCACATATATGATAGTAGTTTGGTAAATGGATTCCGGCATATAGATCTATTAAAGTTTCTCTTTTTGTTTATTCTGAGATATGGAGAATCTGAATAAATGTCACTAGCCCCCTGTGTTTGCCTTTGTAATCATGATAACAAATCGTGTATTGTTCTTATCCTTTTTGTCCGTCTCCATTGTTTTCTCGTCTACTACTTGGCGAAGGAATAAATACATCCTTTTCAGGAGGGTACGATACGTGATACTACTGCATGTTTGTTAGTGATGGAACTTGTTTTGCTTGATATCAGGAAATGATCTTTAGAGGAACAGACACCGTTGCAATCCTTCTGGAGTGGATAATTGCAAGAATGGTCCTGCATCCAGACATCCAAAGCAAGGCTCAGGCTGAAATCGACTGTGTTGTTGGAACATCCAGAATGGTTACTGATGCCGACCTCCGTAACCTTCCCTATCTCCATGCCATAGTGAAAGAGACTCTCAGAATGCATCCTCCTGGCCCTCTTCTTTCTTGGGCTCGGCTCGCCATCCATGACACTCATGTTGGCCATCACTTCATACCTGCTGGAACTACTGCCATGGTGAACATGTGGGCGATAACGCACGACGAAAAGGTCTGGCCAGAGCCTGAACATTTCATGCCTGAAAGGTTCTTGAATGACGATGTTGCCATCATGGGCTCTGATTTGAGGCTGGCCCCTTTTGGCTCTGGGAGGAGGGTGTGTCCTGGAAAAGCCTTGGGCCTTGCCACTGTTCAGTTGTGGTTGGCTCAGTTGCTTCAGAACTTCGAATGGATTGCATCTGGTAATGCGGATTTGTCTGAATGCCTGAAAATTGGTCAATGGAGATGAAGAATCCTTTGGTCTGCAAGGCTGTTGCTAGGTTTTCTTGAAAGTTTTGGCTGGCTACTTCTAATTGAGTTTGGACATATGGCTTCTGGTGCTAGTTGGATCTCGACCATGATTTTGGAAAAGCTTGAATGGGGAGATCAAATATGTTAATTACTTATTTTTAGTACTGCTTGGTTTGGTATATTTTGATTATGGTGTCTATCTATCTTTAGTGGTGTTTTCAAGTTTTTAGTAGATTATTATGAGGTTAACCAAAACAGTAGGGAAGTAATGGTAGTGTTCAAGAAAAAGTCCCAGTACTTTTTTAAATGCTTGCGCTGGTTTTGATGGAAAATTAATGTATTCCTGCGCATGCCCTATGTGTGTAATAGTTCAAATCTAGTGGCAACTAGCAACATTAGCTTGGTGCTAGTATTAATTAATTTGAGGGGGCTCTCTCTCAGTTCAAGAGTTTTTTTTTTTTTTTTTTAATTATTGTCCGGCCACGGCCACTTTACATTCGTAACTGATAATCTTTTCGGCTCGTAAAATTTTCCGGGGCCAGAATGAGAAAATCTTGCAATGGTCGCGAATTCACAGAAAACTATGGACGTTAGCCGCTAATATGTCTCCGTTAGTCACTAATTTGTCTACATCGTTTGTCCCATCACGACATTAAAGCCTTGATTGGATGCAGGATTTTTCAGAAAAATTTTCTCGACGCATCTCCGATTAGGGTAATTTTTTTTTCAAAAATTTGCAATCCAATCAAAAAAAATGCAGTGGTGGCAATGAATGACCGTGTATGCAATAGTTAATATGGTCTAAAATTGATGTACAAACCATCCTAATTAAGAACATTGCTTCATATGGTCTACTCCTAGAGCTTTGGTGGGGGTCAATTTTTCAAGCTTTAATGATAGTAAGCTACTGTGCTAAATATCCTGGAACAAGAATCGGGGGGTGGTCCTGTACTTGAGTTTCTCGCCTAGACCATTAAGAATCGTTTAACTTAATTAATGGGTGATAAACCGTTATTCTTGCACCTTTTTTGATGGAGAACGTGTAAAAGCATGTTGGTTATTCCCTTAATACGTTTTGTTATTTGTTTAACGCAAGCAATTGTAGGTTTCACTCGTCGTTTGCTTTCTAATTAGGTACTTTTTGGCTGGTATTCTAATAGTCTTTCACATAGACAAAGAAGTAATTCTTTGTTTAGTCCCACGTGCATATGCGCAATGCCAACACGCTATATTCCGCTCGAATATGTTCATCTGAAGTGATGAAACTTAAACTTTTCTCCACATTTTTCGATTTGCTCTTTTGGTTGGGGGATTTTTTTTTTTTTTTAAAAAAAAAAGAAACCATGGAAAACTATTACACATGGCCTGAAAAATGAGAAAAGAATTTAAAAGAGCATAATTCCAACAAAAATTGTTGTTAATGGAATTTCAATTGTTTTTAGTAACACTTTTCATTTCCATAATAATTTTCGTTGAAAGTAAAATAGGTTATCATTAACAACACGCGAAATGTTAATAACATTAGACAGGAAAGAAAAGCCAATTTTGTCTTGTTTTTTGTTTTTTTTTGGAGGAAAGAAAAACCAACGTTCCATTGGAATGCAGTGTAATGGTTACCATAAAGAATTTTATCACAATTACAAGATGCCCCTCAAGTTTCTGGAATTGCATTATCTCACCAACCTATTTCTATTTTTTATGTGATGATAATAAAGGGTGTATCTTGTCACTTGCAGTATATTGCCATTTTGTAAGCTCCATTTCGTTGCAGCATAGGGATGCCAGTGAATTTATATATTGTTCTAATATTTCATGTACAGAATACTAAAGCAGCAATTAGGACTTTTTAGCAGAGTTGTAAAATTTCTTTTTCATTTTCAATAAAAATTGAGCTTAATTACAAAGGGAATATATATATGTATGTATATATATAAATTGGCACTGCAGAAGTAGGCAGTAAGGAAGCTTAGGCTCTAATTAACAAGTTTTTCATTGCTAGTGGATCGATTTAACACATCCATTGGACGTAGTAGTGTTGTAATAAACAACTTGTATTCCCCTAGTTTTCTTTATCTTTATTCTTACAAACTTTGTGCTTTATCCCCTGAACAGCCCTTTTGAATATGAAGAAAAAAGAATTAGTACATCGTCGCATAGGTCACTAAAATAATCTAGATTCTCAGAAAACAAATGTGGTAGGCTAGGAATTTTGATAATGAAGCAAAAGATCTTTTTCTTTTGGCTGTCTTTGATGATTGCAATGTAGGCACAATGCCTCAAATGATTGAAGAATAAGAACCTCAGCCGAACGAACAATGATATGGCTCACATTTTGTGGGATCCAAATCCTTCTTCCCTGCTGAGAGAATATATTTCTGGGGAAGCTGTTCACAAAAAGCTTTCCTCCTTTTTTCCCACCTGTAAAGTAAAGACACAGATGCATTTGGGAATTGAATATCCAAATCACCAAGTGAGTTAACATTTCATCCATATGAAACAAGGTGAATTTGCTTTATGTCCTTCTGTTGGTCCTGATTCTTTGTCGCATTCATCTTTTTATTATTATATTTTTGTAATTCCAATTTATTTCTTTAGCTCGTATGTATGGGATAACATATACTTATCTGCGCTTAAGATTCTTTACTCGTATATATGCGATAACATATACTTATCTGCGTGTAAGATTCTTTACTCGTATATATGCGATAACATATACTTATCTGCATACAAGATTTTTCTTTGTACGTATAGAAAATTTTATATAGACCAGATCTATGCGGACAGTGTCTCAAAACGTAAGACTCATCCTGAATCCTTTGACTATGTACAAACACACAATTCACATGAATCATCATCATCTATAGCAAAATCTATCGCAAATAATAACGACTTTAATTGAAATCTCTGATTTTATGCTTGGATGTGTTGCAACTTTATGCCCTAGGATAAATGGATCTCCTAAATTCAAATGAAAAAACAATAATAATCACCCATAACGTTGTTTAAAACTAGTGTAACGCAAATGGTGTAAAGGACGATCTCAATGCCACATATAGGTATCTCTACCTAGTGCCAAATGAACTAAGATAAAGATTATGGTGGGTTACACATACACTTACGTGGAGAACTGATGTCAAATGTTCCAAATCTGTTTCCATGCATGGAAGGAACCCTGAAGGATATATCCTCCTGTGCAAAGATTACGGTGGATACGCGTAAAAGTTTGGGAAAGGATTAACAATTATTAATGGGCATCTCCTGTATTCCACAGGTGATTTATGAATCAGTATTTATCAAAGTGAATTGTTAGTTGGGCCTAAAGGATTGATCAAAAAAATTCAGCATGCTATAGGGATTATTCCTTTGACTGGCAATAGGATTTTCTTTACTCGTCTGGATTGTGCATAGCTTCTCTATTCAAAGATTTTCTTGGGAACATTGAGCAGAGCAGCCACATTTGCTTGTCTGCATGGAATCTTTAGACCCATTAGTTCCTGTATGAATCCTATATTTGCAGTATAAAAAGCATTTTGTTAAAGTTCTATATGTAGAAGATGTGCCTTTTCATTGGTGGCATAGTCAAAAGAGAAAAGCTTAGCAGTTGGTGGAGATTTTTATTCATGCGCAACTCTGGTTAACTTTGAGTGAATTCAGTTTTTTAATATAATGCAGGCATGCTACATACAAGGCAAGATCAGGAATACTGAAAAGGCAAATATTATTCTCAGTAAAACAGTGATTGCCACTAATTAAAGCAATGCATTTTTTTTCTTAATGGAACACCAAAGTAATTAGCCTCAATTTAGCCACTTATTAAGGTCTTCATTTCCATTTTTGGGCAGCTTTCTATGTACTTCAAAAGTGGAGAGTGACGGATGAACTTGTACTCCAGAAACCAGAATTTAGTACAAGGGCTTTACACACACAAGGCTGAAACACAACAAAATTAACCAGTGATAGTAATTTCTTCTGAATGACGCATTCTTACAATTCTCATTTAACTTTAAAGAAATTCATATTAGGATGTAAAGGAAACGAAATAAACTTGTAGGACAAGTTGAACTGATATATCTTTAATGTTGATTCAAGATAACAACCTAGAGAATCCAAAGATGCAAAGTAAAAGTTAAGTTTGGTAGAAATTTTTACCAAACATCTTTAAAGTAAGAGTTAAATATCTTTAATTTTGGCAGAATATCTTTAATGTAGAGATTTTTTGGTAGGAAATTTCTTTCCAAACAAGGCCTAATTTTCGACGGTTTACTCGATCTTTCCAAAGTTTTCTGTCCGGTTGGTGAAATCTGTCAGCAAAGCTGATTGTGAATAGGCTCTCTATTCCTCTCTTAATCAAACTTTCTCTACCTTCTCTCTATCACATATTTGTTAAGCTACTCGTGATTTTCTTAATCTGTGAAATCTAGTCATTTTTCAATTCAGCCCGTATCTCTGATATGTTTAATGTATTTTCTGTCATTAGTGTAAATTTCATAAAATGGAGTATTATATTTTAGATATGTAAAAAAGGCTGATTGTATGTAACATGTACATAATTGATTCGATCGTACGCTGATTAGTGCCAGTCCTGAGTCTCCTTTGTCGGAAGAATTTGGAACCTTTTCAGTGGTAACAACAATAGGTACTATATATGAAGTACGTAGAAACAAGAAAAAGCCGAAACGTGAACGGAAATAATTGCTTTGTTCTTGAGCATATCTTCTTCAAAATTACTAAATCTTTGTTCTGCAAGTTTGATGTGTATGGGCCGTTCCTATACCCATAATCGGGCCGTAAGATCACCTTTTCCCAATTGAAATAGTCGTATCATTTTTATCATTGTTGGCACAATAATGTCGTTAATGATGCGAAGAGATACTACTTAGTGTGTTTGGATTGTAAATTATTTGAGATATTTTTACTGTAACACTTTTTGTGATGTGATGTATGTGAGATAAAAAAGGTAATTGGGAAGATAAAAAGGTGTATTGGAAATTGTAATGGTGATGTAAGCAAATATATTTGAGCAAATAATCTCCTGTCCAAACACACTATTAGATAAGTATAATCTTTTATATTTTGTAACTCCATTAAATTTAATGATTTTGCAGATCAAATATATTTGTTACATGTTTTATATATTTTCTGTCATTAGTGCAAATTGCTTTATCAAGCATATCGTGTTGGACGATTTCCGACTAGTTTATTAATAATAATACACATTTTATGTATTTTTTACTATAGGTGCAGATTGCTTTGTCAAATAAATTGTACTCAACGATTTTCAACTAGTTTATTAATAATATTGGCTACTTTTTCTTTTATCAAAAAAAGAAAATTCTGCTATTGATGATGTGCATCAGAAATAGATTCCTTGATTAACTCTTCCATCTTTTTTGCTATGGAATTTTAATTCCTTTCCCCCAAGAATCATCTCTCTCTATTTTCATCATGGGTTTTCTTTTTCAAGTGAACCTATTAAATTTATACCGAAATTATCATACAAATGCATGCTCATATTTATTGTCCCTTACATTCAAGTACTCCTCCATTTAACTAATTATTTTTTTTTTCAAAAAAGAATGACCCTGAAAATCACAGAGCATCCACTGGACTGGATACTCGTAAAACAAACCCTTCCATCTCTCTCTTAGTAGACTTCTTTTGATGAAGGTAACCGTCAAGTTAATGACGTAATCAGGAATTCAAGAAATGCCGATGCTCGCGGATATCCTATGTTGTAATAAAAAAAGGAAGAGGGAATGGGTATCGATGTTTTTCCATTATCGGGAAAGTCATGTACATGCGTGGATATAAATACTCAGCTAGACAAAGTAATAGACTAATACTTGATTCTGGCTCAATCAAATTTGATTAGATAATCTTGGCCACAAAAAGGCTACAAACACGTATGGAGATACTTTTGAAACAAGAATGAAATTAGTGCTGTTTAGGTGCCTTTCAAAGTTTTTTTTTTTTGGATAGGTGCCTTTCAAAGTTTACTAAGGCACAAATTCCTGCAACGAAGCATATGATTGAATCATCATCTCCATATCTAATTTTGCGTTCTATAATGACAAGGAATCATCATCAGAAAACAGCTGAACTGCTTCATTTCTTCATGCTTCAGCAATATAAAATTTTCAATGTATAGATGGAAGTAATTATGATCCAAAACTAGTCTTTTGATTCAATTCATATGTTGCAAAGATTTTGATCAAGCTCCAATGATTGCACCACATCTATAAAGAAACATTCAGATTCACACGAGTAAAAGGTACAGATTTCCTGGCTAAAGGCTGAAGCAATTTGTAAGGAATTGTGTCCTTGAATCACATGTGAAGCATGCAGTTGGTGCAAATCAATGATTTTAACATCATCAAGGATATCTCACTGGTAAGTTGGCATCCATGCATAAGTCATTTTCTTCCTTTGAGGCTACATCATTATGGTAATGATTATAGCATCTCTGAGGGCAAGGTATACATGGCGATATATAATGGTTTGGTGCCTATCTCCCAGCGACATCATCAAGGATATCTCACTGGTAAGTTGGCATCCATACATAAGTCATTTTCTTCCTTTGAGGCTACATCATTGTGGTAATGATTATAGCATCTCTGAGGGCAAGGTACACATGGCGATATATAATGGTTTGGTGCCTATCTCCCAGCTGGAGAGTTTGTGCTGCCTGACATATGCATACGCATTCCAATATTCTTGTGGGTGGAAGGGTAGCAGTGAAGTTACATAACACAAGCATCAAATGAATCTTGAAAGACAAGAAGGCGAATTAGTTCCATAAAAATTAGTTAATTAATTTGATGCACTGGTGCCTCTTAATCTTTAACGACAGGAAGGTGAATTAGTTCCATAAAAATGAATCAAACGAGTCCTGAAAGTGTAAAATGTTTTCTCAAAGAATGTTAGGAAATTGATGAAGGATTGGATTTGTCATCTGAAAAAGAATTGAAGCATGCTCTTCATTCTAATTGAGTCAATAAGCTTTTGCATAAGCTTCATGTATGGCAAGGTTTCCACTGTTTTATACTAATTAAAGTAGCAAAAATGAAGATTCAATTAGCCTGTTTAGTAGTCTGTAAACAGAACAAGAACATGACACTGGAATTGGCAAACACGTACATCAAAAACCGGTTTCAGTTACATCACAGAGCAAGGTACATCACAATAAAGATAGTGCAGACTGCAGAAGATTTTAAATCCAAATGAAAATAGCAAGTGAAGAATTAGCCCTGTGCAAAAGGCTTCAACAATTGAAAGGCCAGGGAAGTGCAACTATTTTTGGCATGAAACAGTTGGTTTTCATTTCTCAAACAAAAAATGCTCACATCTACATGAATTGAATAGCCTCCTATCCAAATGCTTTTAAAGCATGTTTTCGAATGAAAATAGAAGGACTGAATCCATGAAATGAAAAAATGATACAGGGGCACATTAGACATTGAAAATTTGAAAGGAGTCGACCACAGTGTGCAATCTGTCTTTCATCTTGTCCCACCTCCTCTCATTGGCCCCGGTTGTCAAAGTATAGAACTTCCCTGCATAAATCCAATTCACAGCCCAAATACATAAGCTTCAGAAATTTGAATGCTATTCATGAATACCTTCTCCACGTAGAGGCTTCTTGGGTATGCAGAGAGGTAACGGGAGGACATTAAATGCCGTTAATAGTCTCAAGAAACCTTAAATAGAGTTTTTTTCTTTCAATCTAATTTCAGGGAGCATAAAGCCTTGAGGAAAATAAACTCTTTGCAGACCAAATTTTCTTACCAATTCCTATTTCTTACAGCATAAAAGAATACTCTGATTAAATGTAACATCAATGCTAGAAGTATTCCTAAGGCATCAAGTAGCAGGACAATTATAAAATGTGGTGCAAAACAATAGCTATCCCCTCAAAGAAGGGAAACTTTGAAACAAGAATGCGAGCAATCATATTTAGACTCAATCACATGTGAAGTTTATTAACAAAATGTGAGAAAGTAAGGGAAAAACTACCACTGTGCTCACTCAATCTAAGTTCTAACTTTATTCGAGGACTGGTCGTCAAAGGGATTTCATAGTGACAGGCTGTTGGTCTGGGTTTTGCTAGAAGTTTGCAACAACTGGAGATAACATGAGGTCAACAGGTGAATATTTCTTAGTCATATTCTTCGGGGGTCAAAAAGTTACTGCTGAAAAATTTGTGTGGTAAAAAATATAAGTCAAAAAAGGTCTTAAAATAATTGAGGTGCGTAAATAATTAATCTAGTTTCTTGGAAAAATTTGAGGTATTTTTGGAAAACGACCATAGTTCAACAAAAATTGGATTCTTATTTATCTTGAAAGTTCCACCAGTTGTAGCCAACCACATAGCTGAATTGCTAGAAGGATGAAAGCGAATAATTACAAGTTTCCAAGTGAATTCCATACCATTGCCAACACACACAGATGTAAGAGCATGTCGAATGAAGTTTGGCGCTTTTGCTACGAACTCAAATGTATAATATGCCTTCCCCTCGATATCATGCTGCAAGCCATGTTCAGACTCATTAGAAAATCATGCAAGGTACACGAGTGGAGAAAAACAAAGGTGCGGACAGCTAAGTCGGGAGAATACATATAATAGAAGGCAAAGACAATATAATCTGTATGTTATCCAAAACCATAAGTTACTTCTCCTGTTACAATCTAATCCTTTAGCAATCTTATGCAACTGAGCTAGCAGAATTGGCATATTGATGCCAAAGTTTCTGGACAAAGGGATAATAGCCATCTTCTCATGCCATACATGTAAAAGTTTGACTGACTAATATCCAGGACCATGAACACCAAGGTACCAGCTCAAGATAATGGACAATTTTGTGCAAGATGTCTTTTGCCCGTTGCTTCAATTTAAGCGACTAACGATCAAATTTTTTGTGTTAATTAAACTAGACTAATTGTCTACCTATATGGTAAATGGATATGAAACCAGGGCCTCTCCATAGGGTATAAAGAAAAGATTTGTTTATCCTAGACTGATAAGAAACCACTTTTCATCTAAAAAGTGCATGATACACTATTATCAAGCTTTCAGAAAGAGTAGAAGTACCACACACAAACAAGTATATACTAGAGTATGTAGAATGTTTCACAAATATTTATCAAAATTTGGAAAGACCTACTGGATTATATTACAAAGTATTCCTTGTAATCTTAATAATAGCATGACTAAGAATTTCACTCATCCAAAAGATCGTCAATGATAGGTCAAGTTTATCAGTTGATACAGTGAGCCACTGTAACTCAAAAAGTTGATTATTAAAATAGTGAAAGCAGTGAAAATAAAGTCGGCGTGTATTGCTTTCACTGAACATTGGAATTGTCAGTAGTATTACTTCATTTTCCAAAGAAAGAGGCACCCACTTTGCTGCAAAATTAGTATGATAGCAGCATAATCTCCACACGGTGTGAAGCTCAACACACGACAGAATCTGCTTTAATCAACTGTAGAATCTTTTACCTCGGATGCCTCAATCAGCTTTGCCTTCTGGGAAGGGGGAACCAAAACCTTTCTTATCAGGGTTTCAGCAACCTGAAATTAACAAATTGCCAACCTTGAGACTTCTTTATTCACTAAAAGGTCACCCAGAGAAAGTCATTTAAACCTTCAAAGACTATGTGACGTATAAGGAAGAGTAAAATAAGATAGTAAAGAATCACTCAATCAACAAAAACTTTTACTCAAAATCATGTTGCTGTATCGAGGAAAAGTAGATAAAGACATTGTCGACATAGATGGTCAGAGCTCACTTCTATCAAGTGAACAAAGCATGAATATTAGCATACCTCTTGGGGAGAACCTAAGTCTCGAATGTCTTGTTTTCCTGTTGGAATCATATTTATGCTGACACTTTCAAGTGGTTCAATAACATCTTTAAAAACCTTGTCTTGTCCTTCAATGACGACTTCCTGGCTCATGAGAATAATTATCATGAGCATTTGAAGAAGGCACAGGACAAGAAGGAAAAGTCAAGCTTTATCGGCACAATGAGCTTCCTTAATGACTGTGTGCAATGAGAAATTACACTAAAAAGTGCAGAATAAACCAGAGACTTTGACCTGCCACCCGAAGGGGTACAGGAAGGAGTATCCATCCTTCTTGTCTGTGACTGAGATGAATCCCTTCTTAGTTTCTGCAGCAACTGAGTCATATCAAAGGTGTAGTCTTAGGATATGAGCCACCAATAAGTCAACATAGCAGCACGAATTTCCTCCCACCCCAATCCTATCCCCAAGATAAAAAGAGAAAACAAAAGTTGAAATTGCAACTAAAATTGGAAAACACATGATTGACAAGCAAAGGGAAGAAAGACAAAACATACAAACTATGGCTGCAAAATCCAACTAAAGAAAATTGGGAAAAGTATAATATACATGATGTTGAGGTCTTGCATGGCAAGAGAAGCCAAGGGGTAAGTGTTGCTCCCAGCGTGAGCAGTTGGCGCCTACCTGGTTCATCTGTAAAGAATTTGAAAAGAAAAACGGATATTGGTCATATAGACAAGTTAACAAGGTCGAAAGTTGGTACGAAGAACTACACCTTGATGCCAAAGTACTAGCGTGAAGTATAAGTTGTCCGCACAAGTAATGTTGCCCAGAGAGATGTTAAAAGTTCAATGCGTCTATATATGGACATATGTTTTGTAGCTATTGACATAGACTTCAGTCGAGGCAAGAATGTCAATACCACAAGCTTTCTTTTTGGTTCGGATTCATAAAAATAAATATTAGACATTTTCCTTAATCTGATCTACACATATATAGCTAGAAGAAAGGCTTCAGACTAGAACCAACCTAAGCAAGGGGACTTTGATGCTTCATGTACTTGTTCTGCCTTGATGAGTAAAGCTACACCTCTTCGACACTGGCCATACCTATACAGCCCTAACTGATGCATCAAATTCACTATATAAATATGAGGACAAGGATGAAAAGCGAACATAGATACATTTCGCATTGCTAAGGCAGAAAGAGTATTCGAAGGGAACCTGAGTTGATGCACTTGGCAACAGCAAATGATCAACTAGAAGTGTATTTTGCAATGACATCATCTCAAGTTGCAGTTCTTAAACTGCAAAATCAATTAACACGATAATCAAGGTCACAGAATCTTGAATTAAGCATGTCTTAGCAAGTGATTTTCATTACCTTGTCACCTCTAACAATGCCTCTTCCCTCCCCACCTGGGGGGGGGGGGAGAGAGAGAGAGAGAGAGAGGAAAAATAATAAATGAAAAGAAAAGAAGAAAAGAAGGCAAAAGAAAAAGGAAAACTTGGAGTTTGCCTAAGTTGGTATCTCTGCAGAATTTGGATGCAGTGACAAAATAGGTATTAAAGCAGTAGAATCCACCTCACATGACAAAAAGCAACTTATATTAATTACAAATAATTCTTTTGCAGTCAAATATTAACAGCCCAAAACTGAAATGTCCCACACCGGTGTGGAGAAGGGAAAGGGAATGAAATACAAAAATATAATGTCCGGCCCATCAGTTTACTGATAACTTTGGGTTTAACTATTTTGAACCCGTGATTTCAGCTCAAAAAGGGTATTGGGCGCAGGGCCGCCTCTAGAATCTGTGCACAACTAAGTGGATACTTTGAATTGTAACTGGCTTTGTGAGGACACAAAGCTCTAAAGGTGGGGGGAGAGTGAAACGTCCCACACCAGGACGGAGAAGGGTAAGGGAATGAAATATAATATATAACGTCCGACCTATCGGGTTACTCATATTGGATTAACCATTTTGAACCTGTGGTTTCACCTCAAAAAGGTATTGGGTCAGCCCAGCGGGTGCGGGGTGTTACAACAACATTCCTAGATTGAAATAGCAGCTCATTTTCCCATTAGGCAGTTGTATAGGAATAACAGTCAAATATCACAAGATCAATGCTAGTCATAAGAATCTAAAAGTGAATGGAGTTGTAATCTAAGTCCAGCTGCCCAAGTTGAATTCTGAGAGATTTTTAATAAATCTTTTACTTTTTAATAACTTTTTTAATTTCTGTCTATTGTTTTCATTGTAAAAATATTTAGGAGGAGGCTAACCCATTCCTAAGCCATGCAGCCAACTGGACCCAACGGGACTTTCACTAATTCTTTACAAACGGAATACCGTGTCTAAAGTGTTACAACCTTAAAAACTAGGCCTTTCTCAAAGAAATTTCATATCCAAGAAATGAAGAACACTTCAACAGTTACAACAAATGGCAACTAAAAAAATTGCTTTTCACCAAAAAAAAAAACTACAAAAAGATTGTGGCATTTGCCTTCTGAATAAACAACATTCAAGCAAAAGAAAAGCAAGATTATAGCAGGTTATGAATTCTTGAAGAATGTACCCAACAACTATCGTGCCACCACGATTTTGCATTTATCCAAACAACATGCCCAAAAAGAATAAGAATGCAGCAACTTCAACCTCGCCATGACAGAATTCTACCCAGAGAAACTGAAAAAGAACACAAATGAATGCAAAGAAAGTGCCTTACCCAGCCTTCAGATTTTTTCCGGCAAAGTCAGCTCCTGGTTCTTTCTTTAGGTTCCAAGTTCCCCCTGACACCACATCTATCAAATCTTTCCTTCTGTATATCCACATACTTTACTATCCCCGTTTTGTGTGGCTTTTTTTATGAAAAGACGCAAAACACCCTCAGTTACTCGAAATGAAAAGGTGACAACCAAGGCCTCTTTCGTCATATCGCAGATTCAATATCAACCCGATTGTCAACCCCCAACACAAGATACCTTTCGGTACCAGGGCTGGAATCCGAAACCGACCCGTTTACAGCAAACGTTCTCCCAAACCCCCCAAAACCCCCAGATAGGGAGCTTTTCAGTCTCCACCATTTCTCCCCCGTCTGTTGGACGCACTGCCCACACTGAAAATGCCTAAACCCACCTTCCCGCTACCCCCTCTCCACCTCCGGAAACTCCTCCGCTCCTTTTCTTCATCAGTAATAGTCACCAGACAACGGACGCCTAAACATCTCTTCCTCTCCCAATCTCCACCACCGCTCCACCACCCATTTTCCCACCCCATTACCATCACCGGCGCCGCCAATGCCAGCCACTTTCTCTTGCACGACCCCTTTTCCTTGAGACGCTTCTGCGCCTCCTCCTCCTCCCCTACCGATGATGATTTATCAGTAACAGAGAAGGACCCTTTTGCAGAAGAAGAAACACTTGCCCAGTCTCTTGCTTATGAGCTTCTCAAAGACCCAGATTTGGAATCCTTGTCCTTATCTCAAAGATTGGATCTCTCTTTTGCACATGTAACTCTGACGCCTTCCTTTGGTTTTCAACACACTCAGTCTTTCCCTTGATGCTGGTCGGACAGTTCTTGATTTTCTCAAATGGGTAAGTTCAAGACCCAATGCTTTTGAAGTTGACGATGAATTATTTTCCTATTTTGTGGATTATTTTGGGAGGAGGAAGGATTTTAAGGCTGCCAATGATGTTCTTGTTGATGGGATTGGAAAAACTGGGTGGAAATCCTTTGAATCTTTGGTTGATAGGCTAGTTAGGGCCGGCCGGCCCACGCAAGCTGTAGCATTGTTTGAGAAAATAGAGAGGGAATATGGGCTGAGGAGAAATTTGGATTATTTGAAACTGATTGTGTCCAAGCTCTGTGAACATGGTTTTGCTAGTTATGCTGAGAAAATGGTGAAAAGTTTGGCTCATGAGTTTTTCCCTGATGAGTACATCTGTGATGCTTTGATTAGAGGGTGGTGTGTTGATGAGAAACTGGACGAGGCGAAGAGGTTAGCTGGAGAAATGTATAGGGGAGGGTTTGAGATTAGTACTTTGGCTTATAATGCTATTCTCGATTGCGTGTGTAGGCTTTGTAGGAAAAAGGATCCGTTTCGTCTTCAATCTGAGGCTCAGAAGGTGTTGGTGGAAATGGAAGAGATGGGCGTTCCACGAGACGTGGAGACCTTCAACGTGTTGATTAATAACTTCTGTAAGATTAGGAAGACAGAGGATGCCATGAAATTGTTTTATAGGATGGGTGAGTGGGGGTGTTATCCAAACGAAACAACATTTATTTTGTTGATTAGGAGTTTGTATCAAGCAGCCAGGGTCGGAGAGGGTGATGAAATGATTGATAGAATGAAATCGGCGGGGTATGGGAATGCACTTGATAAAAAAGAATATTATGGGTTGCTGAAGATATTGTGCGGGATTGAGAGGATTGATCATGCTATGACTGTCTTTGTGAAAATGAAAGAGGATGGTTGCAAGCCAGGGATCAAGACTTATGACTTGTTGATGGGGAAGTTATGTGCTCATGGGAGATTGGATAAAGCAAATGTTCTCTACAAGGAAGCAGAGAGTAATGGGGTGCCTGTCGAACCCAAAGCTTATAAGTTAGATCCTAGGTTTGTAAAGAAGAAACCTACTGCTGTGAAGAAGGAGAAGAAGAGGGAAACTTTGCCTGAGAAAATGGCTAGGAAAAGGAGAACTCTTAAGAAGCTTAGACTAAGTTATGTAAAGAAGCCAAAGCGAATGATGCGTCGAGCTTTCTGATAATCAATTTGATTGTATCGATACCATTTTCCAAGTGGTACAAGGAATTTTTGTTCCTTTAAAATATGTTTTACAGATAGGCTGCTTAGAAAATGCCCTTTTCTCATTTTATTTTTGTTTGGTTATTGATTTTGATATTACAGTTGGCTAAATGGAAATGTGATCATGAGATTTTCTTTTTTTAAACATGTGCTGAATTCGCATTGATGACGATTGTAGGCAATAAGATGCTTGTGGTCTTGCAGCTCATGATTATTTAGTTGTACAATACATATAATTCAACTCAACTTGTGCAGCTTTACTGCCATTACAGGTATCTCCCGTCACTGTTTTGTTTTTCTTTTATATTTCTACCTAACATACGGGTATTAGAAACTTTCAGCCGTATGGTTTCGCTAAGCATTAAGTATATGATTCATCTTATTAGGCTGCATGCCATTGTGCTCTATAATCTAGACTACCTGAGATATTGCGATTAAATTTCTGTTCTTTATACTTGTTGGTTCGCTGATGAATTTCTCATCTAAATTCGATGGATTTTAGGTTTACTCTTTGCCTGAAAGCCAATCAGTTGCTGCTGATTGCTATTCCTTTGGTAGACAACTGGATTTATTTCCCTGGCCCTTCTTTTTGCCATTTGAAGTTGTTTACCTTCGAGTAATCTAACTTCCTAGGTTACTCAGACTTTTCACTTTGCACTATGTTCCTATTTGTGACCCTTAATTTTGCACTAGAGTACCTGTGGTGATGAGATTCCCGTGCCTTAGTCCGAGTAACATAGCTAATTTCTGACATGGTGTGTTGTTCGTTGGGTGGCTGTAATTATTTGAATCATTGGTAGGCCTTTTATGCAAGTTTTGCGCCAGTCACTTTTAGTTGTATTTCTATTTGATGTTTTGTGCCTATGTGCCTGTATGTTACTTTTGAGGTATAATTGCTTGGTGTGTCTTCAGCCTTTCAACAGATATGTAAAGGATATTGTGCACGTAATACTCAGATACTCTTTAAAGGGAATTTTAAATGGATCCATAAATCCGTGTTTGGTTATGTTAAGCTGCGAAATGAAATCTTCACACCATCTCCAGTCATGCAAAACATCCACATAGATCTTTGTGCAACTAGGAGGTAAAAATAAACTGCATGAGACCAGTTTATTCGCATGGGAGCTGTCAAGTTGCTTAATGCAGTTTCAACCGGGGTTCCTGTATTTGATTTCGTACTCATTGCTTATATTTTTCTTATCTCACTTGCCGTCTCAAATCTATTGTGGTGGCCAAATCCTCTTCCGGACAAAAAAATTTGTATTTTGCTTGTAAAACACGCTCTAGTGCTAAGGAAAGGTTCAGTGCAATAGATTTACTAGTTAATCTAATTACGCACATTCATTTTAATTAAATATGATGTAAGTGTGCCATTCAACCAATTCTAGTACCCCTCTATCCTGTTCTTGCGTTGGTGCAGAAGTGAGTGGAAAGAAAGCGGCGGGTCACTAGAACATAGCAAAATTCGCCAATTTTTCGCCGCACCAGTGCTGGATTTTCTGCCAAAACAAGATCTTCTATAATACTTCGATCCAACCATGCCGTTTACCACTAAAAAACGGTTGAAGGGAGAGGCTCCACAATGCCATAATCTCAAAGAAGGGTCAAAGTCAAGTGAAATTGATTTGTAAGTGCAAAACCCTGCATAAAGTTCCTATTTGGGAGTATTAATCAAACTATATTTGACAAACTACAAAATTCAATGCCAAACACGAGAAAATTTAAAGATGAGTTGTTCTGCCCAGGCTCTTCATCATCCGTGCCATTTCACACCAATTTTGATGCCACAATGGTACGACAAAACCTTCTCAAAGCACCTAGAGAATCTCCTTCCAGAACCGTATTGACCTATCAGCCCCACAAGAAGCAAAAGCTGCCTCTGTTGGTGAATGCTCCAACCATTGTGGAGCACCAACATGGTTTGAAGGCCATTGAGCCACTTTTTCTGCTGTAAGTGCATCCCAAACTACAATCTACAACTCAAAATCTAACAATCAATCTCGAATAAATGGTAATTATATGTTCACACTAGTAAATCCAAAAAATTGACCAACCTCATTTGTGGCTTCATCAATGGACAAGATGAACTCTTGTGTGTCATTAAAAACTGCCTATATCAAACACATCGAGCTTTTGTTAGTCCACACATGCAATTTGCACAAGTATCTGACTGGAGATCTGGTAAACTGTTTGAATGCTGACAGGACTTTATATAATGGACTATGGACTATGGATAACTAGGCCAAAGTTTCTTGCACCAGTTATTTGGCTAGCCTGCCGCCTATGTTGATATATATATATATATATATATATATATATTTGTGCCAAGTGGAAGGTCTCGAACTCAAGACTTCTCACTTACACTCCCTCCCCCCATGTCACCCAATCCATCCCTCCTCTCCCCCTCCAATATATTTTTTCTTTTCATCCTTTTTAACCGCATATATAATCATCTTTGCGAGCTTTATGTTCACAACAGAATGTCCGTAAGACTTAATCTATCAGGTACTGCATATTCAACTGATTCTTTAAATTAAGAAGGGTATTTTAAGGACTGTCAAGGACCATATTAGATATTTCTGAAGATAAGATGATTATTTGGATTATAAGTACAACATGTTCCAATATACTTTATTGTGCAATTATCTCATTCATGAAACCTTGGATCAATATCATAAAATTTAATCTTCAATAGGACAAGAAACCATAATGTCAAGACAGATTTTTATTTATGTTTTTTTAAAAATTTTTTAAATGCCAAGCCAGATATGTAGACTTCTTCAAAATGATATAGTAAGATACAACGAAAACAGAAACAGCAGAAAGAAGCTAGTACACATTACTTGACTACTAGAAACATCTCTTAATTACCATAATCCAGCTGAAGATGAGATTGTGTACCAACACCAAGAGAAAGAAAAGAACCTTGTCACATACCTGGCACCGCAACTGTGTATGTGTGGCTCCAAGATATTGCTTAACTAATCTTCCAGTGCCAACTTCCCAGAGCTTCACAGTAGAATCTTTTCCACAAGAGAGAACATACCTGGGAGTTTAATAATTGAATAGGGTCACTAGTAGGAATTCTAACAGCAATTCATGCGTAGCAATTCCCATTCCACATAAAAGTGGCTTGGTGCATAAAACATGACTCAACATGTAGATAATACAAGTGCGAGATCCATAGATTAGCCTCTGTTTCTACGTAAGGAGGAAAAACAATGTCTGATTGAAAAATCATGCACTTGTTGCAAAGCATTTTGTCACATATAAAAAAAAGCTGGATATGACAAGATTATTTGACAAATAAACCTTCTTCAAACTTGATTATGTTGCTATTCTTTTTCTTTCCCAATAACAAAATTTTGTTCAGAAGAAATATTTGCAGCAATAAGCATAGCTGACTGTGGTAATTATAGGCTATCACCATTCATGATCAATGTTTTACATACCTTTCGTCCTTTGTCAAATCTGCACTTGTGGCCTCAGCTGCTCCATGTGCACCAATTATAGTGCGCACACAATTGGCACTTATCCCATCCCACAACCGTATAGCACCATCCTTAGATGCAGTAACATACATACCACCAGTAGATGAGTACCTCACCTGTAAGATGCAAACTAATGTGAAGCATCCGCATTATTATTCAAGTGGACTACCAATGCCTTTGTAGCTTCAAACCCCAAATGCACAAAAGAAGATAAAAGCAGGGAGGAGTCTCAAGTCTAAAAGGTGCTAGTTTTACCTGATTTATGGCTCCATTAAGACCAATATCTTGGATATTTGCGGATAAATAACATTGAAAAGTATTAACATCATATAAATGTGCAACTGGATGATCAGTTCCTGTATTAATTTCATCTCCTTGTTAGAAACCAATATGACAGGAGAGTAGTTCAGAATACAACTAATTCAGGTACTAATCACGTAGTCTGGAAGTAACCTCTTCCAGCGTATTTCATGACATCATGCTTAGAACTATCAAACAACAAAGATGCTGCATGGCTGCGATATAGTTTAGACACTGTGACTATAATCTTAACAAGTGATTTCAAAATAGAGTGATATGACTACAATGATTGATAAATACCATGTAGCATAAGATACACAAAAATGATATAGCTTGCCATATAAACCCCAATGGTGATCAATTGCTAAAGTGCATAGCATATGAAGGAATAAGTAGAAACCAAACATGTTGTGTATCACATTAATGCTCCCAACACTTGATCACCAACTAATCTGTCACATTAGGAAGCTCATAACTCCAAAGAAAGTAGTAGTGTCCAATGTGTCTGAATGCCACTTAATTCATTATAAATATCATAAAGTTCAACATGTGGGGAAGAAAAGTTTAGTCGTCCAAGAAGCAAAAAGATTGAGTAGAAAGTCGATGAAAATTCGATTTTTATGGACCGCTAAAAACATCAATATTGTACATCAAAATATCAGTCATGCACCTTAAGTACAACTTAGAAGGCTGAGTTTCAGACCATTACTAGTTCTACCAAGATTAACCTAAAGGTATGGTCCATACATGCATATTACGAAAGGATTATGCTTCAAAATCTGCACAAAGTTTTCATAATAGCTAGGGATAAAACAATGAAACAGCAATCTCAAGACTGATGCAGCTATCCTTTGTATTCAAAGTACAGATGTAAATAGAATATACTGACCTGCCAAAAGAAATTCGCCAGAAGGGTGAAATGATACTGACCTCACAATGTGAGTATCCTGTCAAATGTGATCCAAAATTGAAAACTAACTGCCAGAAAACTACATATATCATAAATTCTTGTCTCCGTTCAAGAATGAATCTGAACAGATAAAAATCTAACCTGAATAACTCTAAATGCTTTCTTTGTTGCCGTCTTGGAAAAATCAAAGAACCTTTAAAAAAAGCATTTCAATAAGATATATCCAGGATTGCATTATCGAGAACACACGAGACATTTTCTAGCATATCATCAATAATTATCTCCAATGAATGGAAAACAAAAAGAATCCAGATGTAAGTATACTAAATACTGTACTTTATTGTATGATCCTTAGCCCCAGATACAAGAACTGTATTTTGAGGATGAAAATCCAAGTCATTTATTGGCTGCAGGGGAAATAGAGCATTAGATAAAAGTTAGATGAACTTTTGACATGAGAAAAATCATCTCAACCAAAAACCATTGTGCAAGTCAATAACTAGGTCTTTTGAAAATAAATCATTAGTTAGAGGCATTAGAGTTATACAAGCATATACATTATCTTCAATTAGGCTTCAAAACCACAACAGAAACCTTGTTGTCTTTTCTCCCTCTCATTTGATTTTTTCCTTTTCATTGTTAACATAGACTCTGAGAAAGTAAAGAACAAGTCCAAAAACTAGAGTAGATACAAAAATCAAAATAAGTAGAACTGCAATAATTTTATGCAAGGTGTTTCTTTAAACAAAAAATGCAGTAGAAAATACAAGTGACTACATTCTCCAAAAAGCAGGACCAAGTGTCTGTAATTTTGGAAGTTTAGACACGACTAACATTGAGACCCAAGCAATTCCTCATACATTAATGTTTTTCTGCCAGTCTACATTCTGTAATTAACTGGACATACAAGAAAACCAGAGGTATAATTCAGAAAGATTCAGCAATGGCTACCAACTGATCAAGCAAAACTGAAGGGATGTGTTAGGCTACTCCAAGTTCAATTATCTAGTAAGATCCATAGAAGCTCAATGGAAAGAGTGTGCTAGAGATTTAGCGTATATACTGAGTCAGGGAATACTTCAATTCCCCAACACAAATAAAATCTAGATTTACTATGATGAAGACAATAAATGTGAAAATTTACTTGAACGTGATCATAGAATGTCCCTATGATAGGCCGTACAGGGCCATCTCCTGCATCTCGCAGCATCATTTGCTTGATTTTTGAAATCTGCATGTGGGTTAGTAGCCAAGATGGTAGTGAGAAATGAAATGAAAACATGCATAACAAAAAAAAAGACACAAGGGATAAACACCTCAAACAGTTTAATTGATGTGTCAACACTGCCAGTTGCAAGAAGCCTTCCATCAGGACTAAATCTTGCACATCTTGCGACATTCTGCATGAAAACATTATCTCCTATGAATTTAAGAATTAGCTTTTTGCATGTAGCTCTGAGTAGTACATCATAAGAAGAATATTATCATGGACATCAAAGGGGGCACCTTGTGCTCTGAGACATGTCGTGTCTCATGCTTTGGAAAGCTCTTTGATGATCCTTTAGTATCAAGCATGGCACTATTAGGCAAGTGAAGCAAAAAGCAATTGCACTCAGTACATATCATTGCTGTTTCCAAAGATCATGAACATCAACAAGTATTGTGCTGCATTTTTAAGTGTAAAATGCTCATACAGTTGTAGGATGGGAAGTAAACAAAACAAAATGAAATGCATGACTTGAAAAACTACAAACAAGTGGCATTTTGGCCCAGAAGAAAGAACATTAGTTCTCACCCACGTCTCATTTTCAGATCTACTTCAAGTGAATCCAAACCTGAAATTTTGCATTACTAGTTCTTGATTTAGGACTTGTGCACACAGCATGAACTAATAAATTTTTCTGGTTTGGGGTTATATATAAATTACAACCGTGAGAGTTTTCATACTAAAACTTATCCCATTAACATGCAACTTCAAGTCTCACTTTTACCTTGATTGATATTTGACTTAGGTATCTCTCCTGACTACCTTATATGCGTTTGAATAAATAATATCTTTCATTTTTTTAATTGGTATTCAATAAGTACTTCAGATGTAACAAATTAGATCGCATAACCTAGACTGATGAGGAAATATGGTGGTTTAAAGGAGGATTGCCTGAAATCAAGAGCGGCACGTGGAGCTGCAATGGAATCATATCCTGCATGTCTATTTGACTCTAAAAATGCAGCTGTAGAAACTCCTCTTAACATCTCATCTTTCTCCACTGCAAGACCCTGTTAACCACTTTAAACTACTAGAAATCCATTTTGCCATAGGCAATAAATAACTAAACATAAACACACAAAGAAGAACCAACAAAGTAGGCCAACTCAGAATCGGGACCTTACCAAAGAATACAAACCTTGGCCACCAGTTCAAGAAGCTTGCTAGGAGGAGCTTCAACATTTAATGGAGTCATAGTAGCCAAAGCCACCGTACTTGCAGCCTGTGAAAAATTCGAACTAGTGGCTTAGGACTCTGAAAAGCCTGATTCATTAGCAAATATAGTGCAAGACAGGACTGGGGATAAAAATGTATATGAACATGTGGACATAAAATACAAGTAGGTTATAGGATATAACCATAAAGTAGTCACAGAAGATACAAATTTTCAAAAACCAAGTACACAGGCAGACTGTATTGCATGAGTAGGATATAATCCTAGCCATACATCAAACTTTAGCATAGATACATGTTCAGGTTCTTTGAAAAATACACACAACTGAATGGATTAGAGAGCCATATTATCCCAACAATCATATGTTTCATAGGTTAAATGCAGAGGTTGTAGAAACAATCATTGGATTCCTCTAATTCATGTCATAACATAATTATGCATTTATGTTTCCCTAATAATTTCACCTTTTCATAAAAAATCACCTTTACATGTTGTGTGTTAAGATTTCCTAGAAACTCATACATATCATTTTCATCGTTGTTTAACAAAGATGAACCCTACCTTCTTATAAAGTATAGTACCCTCTCATAAGTTATCAACTCCAAAAGCGTCCAAACTTTTTACTAGGAACTTTTTACCAGTGACATGGTTCTTGAAATTGTAATCAACAGTGTCCAGCTAGTTATGAGAAATCAGAGTATCCATGCTTCAAAGCGTATAACTTCAATGCCAAGTGAATTTTCAACTTAATATAAACCGAATAATGGACAAATCCCTCCTAAAAAATTGTTGTAATTCAGAAATGAACTCATGCCAGATGTGAAAATTAATTCCTTGAACTAATCTCATACATCGAGCTTCTAAATTCAAGTTAACAAACTAAAAACCAAATTCGTCTCCAAAAAATCATCTGTTGGTCATTTAGTTTATCTCCAACAACAACAATAAATTTATAAACACAACAAAATTCCACAGAACAAAAACAAATAAAATTATCACGGAAAGGAGAATTATGCAGGAAAAATCTAAAAACTATTAGCAGTATCGAAATACCTGATTGAGATTGTTGTCACGAAGATGAGCAACAATTAGTGAATTAATGTGTCGATAGAGCTTTCCATCCTGAAGTGTCTGCTCCAACCTGTTATTGTTATTCGTGCTCTCCATTCTCTGTTTCGTACTGGTGGCAAGGCTGCCGCTACTGCTGCACTTTTCGGGATAAATAAAACAACAGTTAAATACTCAGACTATGAGCAAGAAAATCTACTTGGAACATAAGCAAGAAAATCTTACTGCTAATACGTCTTTGTTAAGATGGGTGATGGGCAACGTGGCCTGAACGTACGGTGTATCGGCGTTCAGAATTTTCCTGGTGAAGACTGAAGAGGAGAAGAAGAATATTTTTGCTAATTTGAAAACGATTTTGAACCCAAAAAAATATTAAGAAATAAAGAAAAAGATGTCCTTAGTCCTAAAATTCAAATAGACAAAGGTAAGAAATCAAGTAGGCTTTGGGATTATTTGAATTGTTTTTTAAAAAATTCTCATATATATTGTAATAATACTAACATTTCCTTGTTGATAATGTAGATGGTTTGGAGTTTGGGTAAGCTAAAAAATGAAGGATAGAAAGAGAAGTTTTAACATTTGGGGAGGAATTAGTTCTTTATCCCCTCCAAAATATTCTCCAAAATGATGACTTTTGAGTTGAGCGACCGATTATAAACAATAGCGTTTATTGGAAGGCAACCCAATGTTTTATATTAATTTGCCTTGCTTTGCATACACTCTCATAAACCACCACTCTTCCTGTGGCTCCCTTTCCTCTATTTTTGCTTCAATAGTGAAAACTGTTTGGAATATTGTCAAAACTCTGATCTCATCTTTCCACAATAAACACATACCACCTGCCCTGTTCATAGTCTCAGTTACCACACTATTATCAAACCTTAGCCAGTTTTTTACTCTATCCATATACTTCTTTCTATTCTTAGTCTAACTAAGGAAAATAAATTCTAGAGAGAGAAGGTTGTTAACCTCCCTCAAATGGGGAATTGTCAAGGGGTTTCCCACATCTTGACAATTCCATACTACAAGTCTCATATTTCCTTGGGGGCACCATCAGGGAAGGACCACACCTCCACTTTTAAAGGCTCTTTTATTTCCACCAACTTTGTTGATTTAGATTTTTTCTAGTTTTGATTCTCAGTTCCTACTTCCTCCATTTCCTCATATGCAAGAGTCATTTTCCTCTGTCCCATGCCTGTCTGATTGTTCTCTTGACCATTCAATTCTCTTAAAGGCTGTCTGGCTTTAATGGGAGAACTCAACCCTCTCACTATTATTATATGTCTCTTGAATCATCACCCCATCCTCTTGTTCACCTCCCAATGTTTTAGGCTTATCAGTAGTACTTATTCCTACATTACTATCATCCTCCATCTCAGCAGCTTCCTCCAAAGTTTGGGTCTTTACTACATCTTTGCAGTTTGCTTCTAGCTGCTCAGACACTAATCCCTCTTGGTGTTGTTAATACTCTTGTTGAACCTGGGGAATTCCTTTGTGGTTTATACTTTGAGGAGGAACATTTTGCTGAGCTTCAATTCACATCACATTCAAGTCTCTTGCCAGTTCTTGGTGATCAGTTTTTCACTCTTTAGAATCATATTCAGTTCCTTTGATTTTTCTCAAAGTGGCTTCTTGGTTTAACTTTTTCAATCAGTTCCCTATTTTGAAATTTCTAGTACCGTCTATCTTTGTCCATCTCATTCCTTGTTTGTTCCTTCTGTAGGGATCCTTTAAAAGTACTTGCTCTTAGCCAAGGACCATATTGGTTATCTGCAAATCCACCTGCTGATTCTTGCTGGTTGGTACATGTTCTCTTACTATGACTAATGGTTTCACAGTTGTAGTAGAAATCTGGGCACCTTTCATACTTGAAGGCTACCTATTTCATTTTACCTGCAGTTTTCACTATGGTTCCCCTAAGAAGAGGTTTTGACAGATCTGCTAGCACTAGCATCTTCAAATGTCTTCCTTTTTTTTCCTCCCATATGAGGAATTATAACATCTTTAACCTGTTTAAACACCGCTCCTATTTTACAGCCTACTTCTCTTATTAGCCAATGTACAGGTAGGTTCCAAACTTGTACCCACAAAGAGGCCATCTTAAATGCTTCTATTTTTCCTTCTATCTCCTCTTCCCATCTGTTTTGGACTAGGATTTGGTTGTCTATTATCCATGGATCTCCTTCCACTATTTTTTCCTTATCCTCTGTGTTGGGGATGTTGAGTTGGAAAAGGTTAGGTCCTATTTCCAAAACTGTCAGATTTTTGGGATAACCCCAGGCAGCTGTAACAAAATTTTTCACATCTGTGAAGTTTGCAACCTTCTCTCCCATAACTCTTCCGATGAGACTATCCTTGCACTCTCTAACTCCACTTTTCAAGTCACCTATATCCAATATAGCTCCAGATAGTTCATTCCTAACTAATGAGAACTTTTGAATTATTTCTGCTAAATCCACCTCCATTGATATATAACGAGGTACTATAGGGTAATCCTCACTCTAGTGCTAAGGAGAGAAATTAAAAAACTAATCCCGAAGGAGAAAAAATAGATCTACAATTAAAGCAAAAGGAATAAGAATCTTGTAGCAAGTGGGAACTCAGGGTCCTATCTCTACTGAGAGGTCGGCTTTACTATATTACTAGAGAGAAAGACAGAACTAGACAGAAAGGGAAGCTAAAACCACTCAAAAACAGAAGAGAAGCTAACACGGATAAGAAGCTTAGAATTCATACAATATTGCTACTACTATTACGAAGGCAAAGAAAAGAAAAGTCAGTTGATGCGAAATATGGATTGCTTATGGGCCATGTTTTGAGCTGCAAGAGATTGAGTATTTTAGTAGTAGTTTAGTAGTTTATTTTCCAAATTTCTAGTTAATTTGGTAGGAATAAATTCAGTTCAACATCTCATGTTGAGTTGGATTTGACTTAGAGTCTCTAGACTCGCTATTACTTGAATTAGTTATTAGCTTTTTATTGGGTTATGTTCGACCAACTTAATACCTTCATTGGGCCGATTATAAATTATTCATTAGTTAGTCAAGTCGAATAAGGGAAACTTGCATTGTTTCCAACTTAGATTAAGTTTGCTTCTTTGTAAAGCTATAAATAGCCAAACTTATGATATTTTCGATAGTTAGACAATTATGAGATGAATAAAATTGAGAGTTTTCTCTTTCTTGTTCCTTTGGAAGCGTCCCTTGATACAAAGTGAGTTGCGTCTCCTTTGTTTAAGTTTGGCTTATCAGTTCAAGATCACATTGAATTGTGGCGCCATTCTACCAACAAATCTTGGTTCGCTAATTCGTTAAATTGTGGGTAGTGATTAAATTCAAGATTCATAATTTCGGGAGTTAGAGAGGTCGAGGTTTTTCCATCAACTTTTATTCTATAACCTGATCAAGATAGATTTTTCCGCTGCCTGTGCAATTCGTTTTTTCAAAGAGCGGGAGTTTGGGGATTCGAATTCACATCAGTTGGTATCAGAGTTTTAACTCTTGATCTAGGTTAATATCTTTTTCTTTTCTTATTTTCCTCTTTATTCTTCTACCAAACCCTACCCAATTCAAAAAAAAGTTCCGTCTTCAGGGTTTGAATCTTCATAGTTCTATTTGTATCGTTTGTTTCTAGTTGTTTCCTTGATTTCTTGTTGAGTCATCTTTGTTTGTATTTTATTGAGTAAAAACAAAAATCAGTACTGTAGCGATTACTATTCATCGTACTGTAGCAATACTGTTCATCATACTGTAGCAGTTACCATTCATCCGAAACAAAAAAAATTCCGCACCTTTGGTTTTTTTTTTTTTTAAATTCTTGGATTGTATAATTGGGTTCTTGAAAATCTTGAATAAAAAAATTTCAAAATATTGTGATTGTTGAAACTCTGTTCATCTTCTTGAACTTGGAATTGCGGCTATTCTTGTTTCTTGATTTGAATTGAAAGAATAAAAAAAGGAGAAAAAAACTTGATCTACAAAAAAAAAGAAGAAATAAGTTCTTGGATGGATTATAGCCTTGAATTTGGAAACAAGAAAATAGTCTTGAATTTGGAAACCTAATTTGACTTGGATTGTTGCCAAAATCTGGTCACATAAATTCTTATCCAATTTGATTTGTTAAACCACTTGACACACTTAGAAAAGCTTCTTAAAATAATATTTCGCTTTCCAAAAGTAAATCCAAGAATCAATTGATCTAAACTTCCAAATTCCAGTCAAGTACAATTAGGTAAAGTCTCTAAGTTTTCAAATTTCTGCCAAGTCATTGTTTTATCAATTATACCCGTTGTTTCTTCTATTCTTGTGTAATTTTGAGTCAAATTTTCCAGATTTTGAGTCAATTCTTATTGAGTCACATTCGAACTATTTTCTTGAAATTCTATCCATTGCCACTTGTTAATTGAATTGTTGAGCCATCTTGATCAATTGTGAGCAATCCATATTGTCATGAGGATTGTGATCAAGGACTTGAAAGAGTGGTGAGATTATTACAGTGTGTAAATTTGTGATATACGAGTGACGAGCGCATACACGTAAGCTTGTGTGTTGTGAGGAATTTCTTTTCTCTGCTAACCAATTTTGCAAGTCACTTAACCATGTCTCATGAAGTTGCATTTTGTTCATATCATCAAGAATTCTTGAAGTACGAACCTTCCAAGAGGGGGGATTTTGATCACTCTAGTTCCAAAACTTCTTTGAAAATGTCACATTCACAACATGAGTTTCATTCACTTTGGGAAGAAATGGATCATTTCCGTGCTTTGTGTGTATATGAAAGATATAAGCATACTTGTGATGTTTGTGAGGAGGAGTAAAGGAGTTTGAGTAGAGCATCCAAGCTGAGGTCTTTGTCAAGTAAACTAGCTTCATCTAAGGAGTGTTGTGACAATCGAGTCATGAAGTCTAAGAATTCTTGAATTAAGGCAAAGCCTTGTGAATCAAAGGATGATTTTCGAAGTCGGACTAAAGAATTGGCTGATTCTATGATGGGAGAAATTAGCCAAGTGCTGAATTCATACTTTAAACAACTTAATCATCGATGGTAATAAAAGAGATGTTCTTTCTAGTCCACCATTGATTGAAGAACTGTCTATGAATGCTAACAATGAACTTTAGTTTGAAAACCTTGAAGTTCCATCTAAGAAATTAGTTGTCATGAGTTAGTTGAGAAGGAAGAAAAAGGAGAAAGTGCACTGACTTTGGACAAAAATGCGAGGGCTTATTTTCCTAACGAACTTACCTTCGCTTTGTTTAGCTTTTCTTCTTTTATTCAAGTTAAGTAAGGAGAGATTGAGTTGATCATGGCATGTTTTATTCCTAAATCCATTGGTGAATATCAGAATTTTCATGAAATTTGCATCTTAAGTGTTATATCCCATTGCTATCCATTGATATTCAATTGCACCCATGAGCCTACTTTGCTTGTTGGGAGGAATAATGAAATTTCAAAGGGAGTTCTTGCTCTTTGTGACGCACCCACTTCTCCCTAATACGAACCAAAGGGTATCAGCGGGACGCCTGCCCAACTCTCGCCAGGACTCAGTACAATTTCAGTTCAAATTTAAAGGATAACGACTAATAACGAAAGTCGAAATAAAGACAAGAAGTCATTTTCATACATGAATATTCAATCTTACATCACAAGTTTCAAAATACAACCACTTTCCCAAAATACACAACTTCCAAAAAATGTCTAGTCAAATACATTCAAAACCTTAATCAAAAGTACCTCAAGTCGGTTTCTCCATAATTCTTTCCATCTCGGCCCCTGCTAAGGAAAACAAATCTAATGGGATGAGTTAATGCTCAGTGAGACCAAGAAAACATGCAAACACATAATTCAAGTAGCAATGGCATTTAAGCGAGAAATAAAGCTGTAACGTTCAATCAATTCACAATTTTCAATTAAACACATTCAATGAGGATACAGAAGCTCTCAGGAGTTAGGTTTCACTTGCTTTGCCAAGACTCGATCAAATACCTCCCCGCGATGACACTCCGTCAACCGGGTTGGCAAGAAGTCCATAGAACTCCACTTTCTTCACAGTTCCGTCCACCATTTCAACCACCTCGGGCCCACACTTCTATAAAAGGCACTACTATTCGAGTAGATCAAGCGAGATCTCTTAATAGATCAAACTTACAGTTATCTCATGGTTCACTAAGTTTCTCGACCAAGCCCTTGCTGGCTCGAGTCGCAATGTCGGCCAATTGAGATTTTGGGCGTTCCCCAATTCAGTTGTAAGTCAAGGAGATTCACTCCAAACGACATTCAGTCAATCAATTACAATTCAATCATGAACAGTTCAGTTGTACAATCAGTTAAAAGAGAATGAGTGCGATAAAGTACACACTCGCCTCAACAATTATCAATCATTCAATCTATAAGAAGCAATTCACATAATTGCAACAAGTCATGCACTTGACACTCACCAAGTCAAAATAAAAGTGAGTGAGCGAGCAATTAAATCTTTAGGCGTCCGCTTCGAGATTCTCTTGAAAATCTCCTGAGCGCCTAGACAAATATCAAGTACTTTCACTCACAATCACGTATTAATCAGGAAAGAAGGTACACTTATTTAGGCTAGTCAAAACCTCAAAAGAGAACTTTAATCACTCAAAAACCGAGGTTCAAAAGTGAGAATTTAATAACACAAAAGAAACTGATTTCCTTCATGAAATCGAGTTTAAAACAATCAATCAATATCAAAGATTAGGGAAAAGTTTCCAAAAACTTATTTCCAATCAAGTCGGAAAATTTTAGTTTTGCACGTCAAATTTAGAAAATCGGAACTTGCAATCAATGGGTCCAAAATTGGAAAAACTTTATACCGTTGGAATCTTGGTTCGAAGTACTAAAAGTTCCTAGAAGACACTTTTCCAAGATTCTAAATGGAAGGCATTCAATTTTCAACTCAAAGTGGCTGATCTGAACAAGCAAGGCAGTTTCAGTTATGTTTTTCGGCAATCTTTGGAAATTCAGCAAAATTCACAGAAAGCGAACTAGCCTTTGAAATTCGTAACACATTACGAGTTCCTAACAAAGTTTCAAACAGGATAAATGGAACTAAATTCAGAATTTTAAGCATCAAGATATAGCAGTTCAAAGTTAATAACTTTCACCACTGGAACAGTGAAATTTCAGATTTGACAAGCAGTTCTTGGAACATCATTGGGTAACGAAATAGTTTTAAAATTATACCAAATTTGGTACTCTAAAACTCTCATATGAGAACTACTCCTCTATCAAATTTCACACAAAAACTCCCACGAAAATACAGTTAACGAAACAACTAAAGTTTGGAAAATATTTCAAAGCAAATCTGTCTTCTTGCTTTCCTTTCTTTTTTCCAAACATTTTGCACTATGAAATCAGTCCCAATTTAGTTTATTTGTGAAACCAAGGTCCTATGAACATCTAATAAGCAATTGGTAGGTAATTGACACCAAAATTTTCAAAACAAAACGTCCCAAACCAAACCTAACCATTCGGCTAGCAAGCGAAGAAAGATTTCCAGATTTCCAGCTTTGTCACAGTTTGGAAATTGAACCATATCTCACTCAATACAACTTAAAATTGAGAATGGTTGGTGGTGTTGGAAACTAGATTCAAAACTCTACATTTCATCAGAACAAGTTGTTTCAAATCAGTTCACAAGTGAGAGAAAATAGAGCCACAAGATGCAACTTCTACCTTTCTCTCGGATAGACAGTCAGAACAGGACATCAAACTTTAAGGAATCACTACAGTTCACTCGGTTCGAACTAGAAGGTGAATTTTATACCGTTGGAAAGTTACAAATATCTAATTTCAAATACCATGAATGGCACTTGATTTTGATCTTTGTACAAAGAGTTATGTTGATCAAATGTACACTGTTCAGACAGCCAAAACCCAATTCCAGATTTCTTCCAATTTCGAAAATTCAAGTTTTGCTCAACCAAATCAAATGTTTTTTGGACAACACTTTGTACACATCAAATACAACATACAAGCATCAATTTCACAGCCAAAAATCATCAAAAATTTCGAAATATCACAGAGCAACATGACCAGAAATTTTCGGCCAGCTCAAGTCTCCACTTCCTTTGATTTTCCTTTCACTTTTCTAACTATAATCAACTCACTTAACATATAAACAACATTAATCAAGCATTTAATCTTCAAGGCAGCTACCTAAAGGTCACACGAAGTCTGTTAACCTAGCATTAAAGCAAAATAAAGTGGGTTCCTCAAGTCCTCTACCTAGTTTCATGTTTAGGGTTCAAATCCTACCGTGATGGTTACCTCCTTAGTCCTTGAAGAAATCAGAAATTTCACCACAAAAACCTCCAAGAAATCCCTCAAGATGAAGCCTTTCTCCAAACTCAAATTAATCTCCAAGTGATATGTGAGTTGGGTGGTGAATTGTGAAGGAAATGGAAGCAAGATGAAGTGAGATGGAGTGGAGCTTTTCTCTTCTTTCCCTTGCTGTTTTCGGCCGACTATGGAGTGAGGAGAGAGAGAGGGTCTTGTTTTGTGAAGTTTCCTTTAGAAGCTTAAGGAATTTGTCGCCAAAGTTTGTGCAAAAGTCAACTAGGAATAGTGTCGCGTGCGGGTGTCGTACCACCATTTTCTCTCTTGTTTGTTGCACTAGTGCACTAATCCTCAAATATAATTTCTTTAACATTATAATTATTCACTCTTAGTAGTCTAGTATAAATTTCTTAAATCTCTCCTTAGTCGTTTTGATGCAAAATATACGAACTTCCGATTCGCGCGCGATAAGGCGAAATTTAAAAGGAATTCATGTAACGATAATATAATTAACTAATACTAGGGTAAATAATTATAAAAATAATTATTTTAGGAATAAAAACATGAGTCCTCACACTCTTGAATCTTGTCCTATGCCTTCTCACCATTTCACAACAAGTGTTCTAAGAGATACTCAATCTAATGAAATTGATCATGTTCAAGGTGTTCTTCATTTTGTCAATTGCATTATGGAGGATCCAAGAAGATGTGACTTTGCTGCCAATGAACCATACATTTTACCTTGCATCATGGAACCAAAGCTACATGCGTTATCTTCAAGGAGACGTTGGAGTAAAACCATGAGTTTTCCATGACTGATCGTGAGCATTTTTAAGCTATCCAAGAGACATGTGCATCGAATTATAATAATTATGACGTATGCAAGTATCATTCAATCTAAGAGAGCCAATATGTGGAGATTGGGATTTCATACTGCCAACTCTTGCTGGTGTCATTCATTTCTATCTATAATTTGAGGACAAATCTTTTCTAATAGGAGGGGAACGATGCGACATATGGGTTGCTTATGGGCCATGTTTTTGAGCTGCAAGAAATTGAGTATTTCAGTAGTAGTTTAGTAGTTTATTTTTTCAAATTTCTAGTTAATTTGGTAGGAATAAGTTTAGTCCAACATCTCATGTTGAGTTGGATCTGATTTAGAGTCTCTAGACTTGATATTACTTGAGTTATTTATTAGCTTTTTATTGGGTTATGTTCGGCTAACTTAATGTCTTCACTGGGCCGATTATAAATTGTCCATTAGTTAGTCAAGTCGAATAAGAAAACTTGCATTGTTTCCAACTTAGATTAGGTTTGCTTCTTTGTAAGGTTATAAATAGTCAAACTTATGATATTTTCGGTAGTTAGACAATTATCAGATGAATAAAAATTGAGAGTTTTTCTCTTTCTTTATTCCTTTGGGAGCGTCCCTTGATACAAAGTGAGTTGCATCTCCTTTGTTCAAGTTTGACTTATCAATTCAAGATCACTTTGAATTGTGGTTGTCATTCTACCAACAAATCTTGATTCGCTAATTCGTTAAGTTATGGGTCATGATTAAATTCAAGATTCATAATTTCGAGGGTTAGGGGAGTTGAGATTTTTCCATCAACTTTTATTCTATAACCTGATCAAGATAGATCCTTCCGCTACCAGTGCAATTCATGTTATTCAAGAGCGAGAGTTTGGGGATTCGAATTCACATCATCAGCTTTCAAGTTTTACCTACCTTGAAGCTTTTTAGTTGATGCATTGCTCATACTTTTACTTCAACTTCTCAGATTTTTTCATTACTCCACTAATTCAATGGTTTTGGTTGCATTGAAAGCTTTGGCTAGATTCAGATAGATCTAGATTTTTATTAAATGTGAGAACCCGAAAATTTTCACATTTTCCAAGTATTATTTTATTTCCGTGGCCATATTTTATACTGTCCTTTGAAAATATTAAATTGTTTTGTACATTTTACAAGTAAGTACAATTTTTTAAATCATTTTTGCTAGTACAAGTTAGTGTAACGTAACTTGAAGTGCATTTGTTCGATGTGGGGCCCGCTAGTGCGATATAATTTTGCCGATTAGGTGATGAAATATTAAGTGATATTATTCTACATGGTGTTAGAAGATAATTGGAGGTTAGTTAGCTACTTGAATCATTGGAAGGAAGGAGATAAGCTTAGAAACTTCAAGAGGCCACATGTCATGTTTGGATTGGTGGTTGGACTTTTGACCCAAGACCTTAACTTTTTTAAAACCAAAATTTGACCCAAACATCCTCTCATTTCTTCTTCCTTTGGCCGACTTTCTTGAGGAGCAAAGCAAGAGAAAACCTCTTCCATTTCTAGCTTAAATCATTGCTCAAATCTTGAGATTTAACCAACCAAATTGAAAACTACACCACACAAGTGCTAGCTAAGGGAAATTGAAGGCCTTGGTGGAGTTGTTTTGGGAGGAGAAAGACTAAGCCACCCCTTTCTTTGAGGTTTCAAGGTAAGATTGCTAAGAACACCCTTCTTTGGTTCCAATAGATGATAATTAGTGGCCTATGGTGGCTTGCTAACATGATTAATGGATGATTTTGTGGATTAATGGAGAGTTGGTTAAATTTCTGATTTATTGGGAATTTTCTGCCCTAATCTGACCAGTGTTGTTCGGCCATGATGAAGGCCGAATTGGACTTAGCTCAAAACATGAAAGTTGTAGAGAATTGAGTGTAGGTTATGCCTGTAAAATTTCAGCTCAATCGGAGCACTGTAGCCTGTGAAATGACTATTTTACCCCTGCTGCCCTGTTTCTGTCCGGAAATGATAATCAGCCCCTGTATTTGGCTCTTTTGGCTGGGAAGATTACTGAATTAGCTTTTGATGCCTTCTTAAGAATTGTAGCCTTGTATCTTAGCTTTCATATGGCTTTGGAATCAATTGAATTGGAGTTGTGTGTGCTGAGTTATGATGGAATATTTGGGCCTGGTTTTGGATGGCTTTAAAGCTTCAATTGGTTGCATTTTAAGGGTGTTTGATATCTTATAGTTTGTGTATGCAATTGTGGTTGAAAATTGTGAGATTTGTGGTTGGTTGTAGGCTGGAAAAGTAAGGAAAAACAAGGGGAAATGCTGTCCGTTTATTTTCTTGAACTTGAGTGAATGGAAATGAGATTGGGAATGTAGTTTTGTGATGCATTAGACTTACTTGGCTTACTTGGCTTAGAGTAACTTAGTTCCACTTGAGTAGTGTTATGTGAGCTAGTTTACTTGCATTTGTACGTTTCCATTTGTACCATAATGTTTGGTTCCAATTGTCGAGTTTCGAACTTCAAATACGTGTTCATTTTCGTTCCGAAACAAAAGGAGTGGCCTAGGGTTTCTCGGCCACAAAACCTAATTTTAACGCGCAAGGTTTTAAAGTGTGAATTCAAGGTATTTAATTACCTTTCTCATATGATTTTTAACCAAGATATTTGTTATACATTAATTCTTTGCAAATGTGTTAGTTTTGAGCCAAAAACACGTTTTACGAAAAATGAGGAAAAACTACTGTTCATTATCCGGCCGTGTAGCCGGCCAAGTTCTGGCCAGATTCTGACGTGGCACTGTTCCAATTTTCCGATAAAATTTTATAAAACTCTTTTGAGGTTAATTCTATGGTTGGTTTGGGAAAACTTTTAGTTACTCAATTCCTTTGATCAAAAATGTACCCTTTTCACTTTCAAAAAAATCATACTTCCCCCTTGTACTTGTTTTATTCGAATTTTCTTTGATTCACTGGACATTTTGATGGTTGAGTCATAATATTCTCTCATTATTGTTATTAGGATTTCTTGGTGACCAAAGTTGATATCCGGAGGGATACTTTGGACGTAATTTTGCTTAATTAGGTGAGTGTTCTATATACGATTTGTTTTTAATGATTATGTGAATTGTTGTGACTATTTGGATTGTTGCCTTGTTATGTGATTGAGGTACGCTATATTTCCATTGACTACGTGGCTTGTTATAGTTATTTGAACTCTTAAATGTTTCAATGAATACTCAAAACGACTTTTCTAGGCGAGTGTGTACTTTATCGCACTCGACCTAAATGAACGTGAAATTTTCAATGATTGAATGATTGAATGTTACTTGTGCATGAATGTAAGCCTTCGGGCTGAACTGGGCCCTTGCCCTTGGTTATTGGTCGACTCGAGCCAGAAGCGGACTCGGTCGGGCGATTAGTGACCCTGGGTGAATGAATGTTTGGTATACTCGAGTATGACCATGAAGTTTGGGAAGGACTGGCCAGTGCGCTGGCCAGAAGGGGAAGAATGAAATGAACGAATGAATGGCAAGAATGATGGAGGGATTTTCAATGACAAATGAAATTTTTCTAAATGATTGAAGGAATGGATGGTCGATGAACGAACGAATGAACGAATGACTCCGTATCCTTTTAATGAATGTGTTATTCCTGCTTTATATCGTCAATGTTATTTGGATTACTTGTTGTTACGTGCTAATGTCCTTGTTTAATTGCTAGTTGAGTATATAGAACCTGCTGGGCTTTTAGCTCATTCCACGTCTCTTGTTTTCCTTAACAGGGGTTGCGAGCAAGGGCGAGAGACCTGTATAGTATAGTTTAGCCTTTTGTATTGTTTTGGCTTTTGATCTCGTTCTAGTGCTTGATTAGGGTTGGAATGTACTAAGAATTTAAAGCTTATGTATACATTTGGGACTGTATATTTAGTTGAGCTTGGGATAAATGTAAGTATATGTTTCAAGTCTGGGTTTCGGTTCCGCTTATTCTCGAGGCTTTATCTTACTTTCTTTGATGTGAGTGAACGAGTCCTGGCGAGAGCTGGGCAGGCGGTCCGCCGAACCCTTTGGTTCGCCTTAGGGGAAGGTGGGGCTGTTACATTAAAGGTGTGGGAAATTAAAGTTTTTGAAAATTTGAAATGGTGCTAATACTCCCATCAATAGAGAGATACGACTCTTATCCCAAAAGAGAGAAAATCCTCTACTAGAGGGAGGATGAGTGAATCCCCAATCAGATGAGTTGTACTAAGTAGTTTTAAATGATTTATCTCTAACTATTGTTGTTGAGGAGAGATTAATCCTTACAGCTCCTTGTTTTCTTGCCTTCTTCTTGCCTATATTAATAAAAAAAAATTATGTAGATGTGTAGAAGAAGAAAAGTAGAAGGAAAATTTTGAGTAAGAATCTTCTAACCTATGCTTAATCAAAAGTGTACAATTGATGGAATATCACAAGTTATTTATAAGTTAGGCTAGAGACCCTTATTGGCAAATACAAAAATCCCTAAGATTTCCTTCCACCAAGGAAATATTGCCAAAATTCATAACTAGAATAACATTTTATGACTAATTCATTGATTAACTAATTGAAAAAGATATCAATTAATAGTAGATACCAATCAATCATTAACAAATGAAAGATATTAATTAATTATTGATAAAATGTCAATCAATTAATCAGAATATCAATCATCAATCACTATCTAATGGGAGATACTAATTAATTATTGACAAAATATCAATCAATTAATTAAAATATTAATCACTTTAGAATCAATTATGTAGGTCATAATTGCCTCTAAAGGAGGCAAGTCTTACATTCTCTCACTTAACCCACATGCCATAATCAGATAACCTTTGAATGATGGTTAAACGGCCATAAGTCTTTATTGTCACTCAATAGACTCAATAGTTATGAACAGTTGTTTAACTAGAAAATGATAATACTCGAATCATGGCGGTTATGTTCTTATTGTGAACACTTCCTTCCATGTATTACAATATATTACACTTCCTAATCAAATGCTCTAAAAGAACTTTATGAATAACTTCATATAAGTTACTTAGGATCCAACTTTATGGATCAAAAGATAACTTCTTTATACATGTATCAATTCTAATGCGCCAAACATTAATAACAAATGTCTAGACACAAATGGTCAAGAAAATAGAAATAATATAGAATGATTTGTTGAATCCCATATGAGTTGCATGATCCTGAAAGACTTTTGCCGACAATCCTTTAGTCATAGGATCAACAATCATTAATTTAGTATTAATATGCCCAATGATTACTTCATGCTTTTTAACATGATCTCTGACCATTAAGAACTTAATGTCAATATGCTTGTTTCGATTTCCACTCTTGTTGTTCTTAGTAAAGAACACAGCAGTAGAGTTGTCACAGAAGATTTTCAATGGCCTATTTATTAAATCTACCACTTGTAGGCTTGATATGAAGTTCTTCAACCATAAACCCTTTGATGTAGTTTCATAGCATGCAATGAATTCTGCTTCTGTTGTGGATGATGCAATATGCAATAATTGTTTCTTTTATACCTCTCCAAGATACTGCTCCTCCAGTAAGAAGGAAAATGTACTCTGAAGTAGATTTGCTTGAGTCCACACATCCAGCAAAATCCGAATTGGAATATCCAACTACTTCTAAATAGTTAGATTGTTTGTATATAAGTCTGTAGTCCTTGGTCCCTTGCAAATATCTCAAAACTCTTTTGGTAGCTTTCCAATGATCCTTTCCAGGATTATTTTGATACCTACCTATCATTCCAACTGTGAAAGCAATATAAGGTCTGGTGCAGACTTGAGCATACATATGGCTTCCAACAAGCGAAGCATACAGAATGCTATCCATCTCTTTTCGTTTCAACTCATTTTTAGGACATTGATCCAAACTGAATTTTCTCCTTTGACAATGGGAGCTGCAATGGAAGAGCAGTGCTTCATTCCAAATCTTTTCAAAACATTTTCAATGTATGCCTTTTGAGATAGACCAAGAATTTTTTCTTGTTCTATCTCTATGAATCTCTATGCCAATGACATAAGAGGCTTCACCCATATCTTTTATTTTAAAGTTTTGTGCAAGAAATTGTTTAGTTTCATGCAGCAAACCCATATCATTACTCGCAAGAAGAATATCATCTATATATAAGACTAAAAAAATATATTTTCTCTCATTTGTCTTAAGATATATGCACTAATCAACGATATTCTCTACAAAATCAAATGAAGAGACAAAATTGTGAAACTTAATATACCATTGATGGGAAGCCTATTTTAATCCACATATAAATTTCTTTAACTTGCAAACAAGTTGATTGTTGTCATTTTTGACAATATCCTCAAGTTGATACATGTATACCCCTTCTTCAAGATCCCCATTAAGGAACGCCGTTTTCACATCCATTTGATGTAACTCCAAATCAAAGTGGGCTACTATTGCCATAATGACACATAATGAATCCTTTTTTGAAATAGGAGAGGAAGGTTTCATGGTAGTCAATGCCTTCCTTTTGAGTGAAACATTTTGCTACTAGTCTAGTTTTATATCGTTCGATATTACCCCATTGAATCTCTTTTAATTTTGAAAATCAATTTGCAACCTATAATAGAGATCTTTTTGGGTAATTCAACGAGATTCTAGACTTCATTTTTAGCCATTGATTCCATTTCTTCTTTCATAACAGTATACCAAGATATGGAGTTTTCTCCAGTCATGGCTTGTGAAAATAAACTAGGGTCATCCTTATGTCCAACATCATAGTCAGGACTCTTGGAGATATACTTCATAATCACTAGAAATTGCTAGCCTTCTAATTCTTATGGATCTTTCTAACTCCCACTGTTTTCATGGGGAGTTTGATTAGTGGGATCAACTATGTTGATTGTTCGTGTTGTGGTTGCTCAGGTGGAGGTTGCTCAATTGGTTGTTCTTCAATTCTTTGAATAACAACTAGATCATGTAAAGGTAACACAGGTGCATCCTTTACTTCTTCTAATTCCACCTTTTGAGATCTGCTCCCACTGATTTCGTACTCCTCAAGAAACCTAGCATTCTAGCTTCAATAATATTTGGATTGTGTGAAGGATAGTAAAATCTAAACTCTTTGGAGTTAACAGCATAGCCTATGAAAAAGCTGCTAACTATATGTTCATCTAATTTTTTAATGTGTGGCTTATATACCCTCGCTTCAACTGGACAACCCCATACGTGTAAATGTTTTAAACTAGATTTTCATCCATTCCAAATTTCAAAAGACATCTTAAGGAACAGCCTTGGATAATACCTTATTTAAAATATGCACAGTTGTTTTTAAAGATTTGCTCCATAAGGATAAAGATAAACTAGTGTTGCTAAATCATGCTTCTAACCATATCTGTGAGAGTTCGATTTCTCCTTTCGGCTACACCATTTTGTTGTGGTGTGTCAAGCATTGTATATTGAGGCAACAATACCTTCTTATTGGAGAAACTTAGCAATTGGACCATATGCTTGTCTTTATTTGTGTGCCTGCGCCACCCTTATCTGATCTAACAATTTGATTTTTTTTCCTTTTATTTCTCTACCTCTAGTTTGAAAATTTTAAAAGTATCAAGTGCTTTTTGATTTATCAAACAAAAGATAAAGATACATAAATCTTGAATAATCATCTATAAATGAGATAGAATATCTCTGGCCATTCAAGCAGAGGTAAGGAAAAGATCCATAGATATCCGTGTGTATAATCTCAAGTATTGAGAACTTCTTTTAGCATCTTTTGAGGTCTTGTTAGTTTGATTACCCTTTATGTAGTCTACACCAAGTACCAAAGTCAGTAAAATCTAAAATCTCTAGAACTCCATCATTCACTATTCTTTTGATTATATCATTGGAGATATGTCTCAATCTCTTATACCAAAGTTTTACGGAGTTCTCATTGATCATACTGCATTTAGTACTTGTACCATGCATAGTTAGAAGGCTATATTCGTATGTGGGGTCTAACTTAAGTTTAAATAACATTCCACCTAAATTGGTAGAACCAATAATTTTATTATTTTTCAAAAGATTCATAGTTGAAAGATGAGAATTAGAATCATACCCAATAATAGATAGTCTAGAAAGAGAAATTAAATTTCTGAAAAAGGATGGAACATAAAAGGTATTTTCAAATTTAATTAAAAAGTCGGTCTTAAAATGATAGGTCTCCACATCTTCAATAGATGAACGCATCAGATTTCCAGAATAGATGCTTTGTTCACTTCCCAACGACTTTCTTAGGCTCAGAAAGCCCTGCATGGTTTTTGAAAATCTAAATTGTAGAACCACAATCAATCCACCAAGTATTATTGAAACTTCAGTAAAGTTAGATTCATAACACACAAAACTAAGATTACCTTCTTTTCGAGCTACTTCTCGTACTTGAGGTAATCTTTCTTCCTTGCAAAAATGACATTTGTCTTTATTGCCATCTTTTTTGATAGGAACACTTTTGTCTCTTCTTGTCTTTATATTTCCTTTACCATGAGTCACAAGATGAAAACTTTTTTGGTATCTCATGTTTCAATCTCTCCTCCTTTTGAACACACATGGTCAACGGTGGAGTATCCAAGACTGTCCTAAGTCAATCCTAGCACTTAAGTCGAGTCTGTGATAGTCTTGGCAAGTCCGATTCGCGGCTCGAGCCAAGTGCCTCAACGAGTCATTACAATCCATGGTTCGAGTAGTCCAAGATTTAGTTGGAGTGCCAAGTATGGGTTTAAATCTTGTTAATTTGCCCAAATCGCGGTTGAAGATGAATCTGAGGTCAAGGTTAGTTTGTAGCTAGGCATACTTTAATTCGTTACATTTGGGCTTGAATTAGTACCTAAATAAAATGGTCTGGCCTTGAACTTGGATCCGCGGGTAGTTGTTAGGGCTTTGGCCGAGTGTCCATGTCCATTAGTTGTGTCATTACTAGTCCAGTTTAGTTTACGCATTGTATCAAGAAACATAAAACATCATTCGTCGTTCATGAATAATAGATTACGATATTTTTACAAAAACTTTCCTAAGAGACTGCTTTCTTGGCTCTACGAGCTATCCTTGAACATCTAGCATCGTCTAGTTTTCGCTCGGCTTATCAATCAAAAATATCATCCTTGATTGTGGCACCTTCTAACAATTCCTAAGGTTTACTAATTCATAGGATTGAGGGTCAAGATAGTATCAACGTTCCAATCACGGGGATTAGAGGGGTCCGAAGTAGGAAATTTCGACAATTCCCAAGCCTGTAACAATCGCCATCGATCCGGGGTTTGTTGTCACGAATTTCATCATCAACGGAATTCATATCAGCTGGCATCAGAGTTAGTTGGTGATTTTTCAGGTTATATCCTTGTTTTTATTCAATTCGTAGTCTTTTTGATTTTTAAAAATCAATCCATTGCTATGTAGAAGAACCGCTAGGGTTTCTTCATTCGTCGCGTCTTAGTTCTTTGTTTATCATGAGTAAATTCCATTGTTTATAGTTGCAATTCTGCCGTGTCTTTGTGTTGCTTGTTTCCTCGTGTTTCTGGTCCAAAATTTCATGTTTATTTATATTGTTTCTCATGGAATTCATTTCAAAAAATTGACAAAAAATAAATAAATATAGCCGCTAGAGTTATTTGTTCCATTGCGTCTTGTCCTTGTTCTAGGCGATTATTGTTGCAATCTGTCCAGAACTTGTAGTCATTACTTTCTCTTGTTTTGTCCAGATTATAGGGTTAATTTGTGCTATTAATCCATGTCAATTGTTCGTGAAACAATCCAGCAAAAATTCAAAATAAATTTTTCTAGCCGTTAGGTAATTCTTGTCACGCCTAAATTAGGGTTTCGGTTGTATTGATTTTGTCCGAATTGTTTCTTACTGTTTTCATCCATTTTCTTGTTCTAGAATTTCATAATATTATTGTTTCTTGATTATAGTTAGGGTTTCAAGTTAAAAAAAAAAGTCAATCTAGTTCTTGGAAAAAATTTCTGGTCGCAACTTTCTTAAAGGACCGAAGTAGTTGCTAGGGTTCTTGATTGTTTGAGCTGTGAATTTGGAATAAAAGTGGACTAACCTGACATAATCTTTTTGGAACTTTGAGTTGAAATTCCATATTTCTTGAAGTTCATGATTGTTCAAAAAACAATCTTGAAGTTCTTGAAATTTTTGTCTCAATTCTTGAAACTTTGTATAACCCTAAACTTGTCTTGTTGCAAACCGAGAAACCTTGGCTGTTTGAGGGGAATTTTTCAGAAATTTCTTTGTTTCTTGAATTCTGGGATCACTTTTCTTGAATATTCATGAATTCTTGATATATTCTTGAAGTTTGTTTGGGGTTTGGGAATTGAAACTTGTTCAAATCAAAGCTGCAAATTCTGTCAATCCACAACCTCTTATTCATCCAAAGTTCTTGGCTGTAGTGTGAAAAAAAATCACAACCTTCTTGCGTCGAGTCAAGTCATTAGCTTTTTTTGTGTCATTAATTAGCTTTCTTTTCTAGTAGTTCCAGCCAAAAACTTCATCCTTAGAAGTCTAGAAATCTCATCCAAAACTTCCAATAGTTAGGTTCCCAAAATGTAGCCAACATTACAAATTTTTGTCAAGTATCAAAATTTTAGCTTCTAGGTATCAATCTTACAAGTCTTTGTGTTGCAACATTGTTAGTGTTTGAACTGTTAATTATTAGTTAATTCTAATAATCTCCAGCTTTGAATACATCTTCAAAGTTCCAGTGGTCTAATGTTAAAATTTCCAAAATTTTAGTCATCCTTTGAACTAATATGTCAAGTCGTGTTCACTTGTTGTTAACTCATTATTTCCCAGCCTTACACAAGTAGAATTTCAAGCATCATTGTTTTTCATCCAAATTTCCTCATCAAATTTTCAGAATTCGTGTCTTTTCTTTGACTCACCAAGTACATTCATTAGTTTCACCAACGAACTTGATCATAGAGTTTGAATTAGAACATTTTGAAGGAATTCTATGTCCTTCAAAGGAAGCAGCCAAGAGACATTAGAGAGTTTTGATGAGATTATTAGAGGAAAATCTGAGTGTAAACATGAATGTTGAGTGCATACACGTAATGGAGCGAGAAAGGATATATTTTCTTTATACTAACGTTTCTTACAGGGTATCTAAGCGATGGAGGGACATGAGCCTAAAGTTGACCTAACCCTTAAGTTAGAGGCCTTATTTGGAGATTTTTCTAGAAGAATCTATAATGATATGAAGGCCTTGCATAAAAGAATGGATTGCATGGAGTTGTCTCAAACGTCATCTAAGGGACGACTAGACAAGAGTAAAGTTGGAGAATTCGAAAGCTCTAATGACGAAAGGTCTAAACAGAAGTCGAGACCAAAACGTCACGAGACCAATCAAGGAAGTGATCCTATAAAAGGGATGAAAATGAAAATTCCGGTGTTTCAAAGGAGGTTGGATCCCAAGGCATACCTCGAGTGGGAGTGAAAGGCAGAAATGATCTTCAAATGTCTCAACTACACCAAGGAGCAGAAGACCAAACTTACAGTAATCGAATTTATCCATTATGCAATTGTTTGGTGGGGACTAGTTGTGTGTGAGTAGAAGACGGAATGGAGAACCCGTCATCACTACTTGGGCCGAGTTTCAAGCAATTATGAGGAAGAGATTTGTCCTGATCTACTACTACAGTGACTTGTATCAGGAGTTGCAGACCTTATCCCACGGAGGACTACAAGGAGATGGAGGTCACAATGTTGAGAGTAGATGTTCAAGAGGATCGTGAAGCCATCATGGCTCGGTTTCTCAATGGACTACAATTCGACATAGCCGAGCGACTTGAGCTACAAAAAGGCAGCGAAGATTGAGTAGAGACTCAAAAAGAGGAGTCAACCACAGTGAACGAGCTACACATACTCGACCCTACCTTCCAGGCAGAGCCAGCTCAGGAGAGATTTTATTGATCCTAAGAGACGGTCAAGCCATTTACCCAAAGGCCGAAGATAGAGCCACCCAACGGAGACACTAAAACAACCCCTAAAGTGTCTTCAGAGCCATCAAAGAGAAGAAGTCGAGAACATCCAAATGTTTCAAGTATCAGGGACGGGGACACATAACTAGTCAATGTCCCAACCAATGGGCAATGAATATGCTCCCTAATGGTGAGATAGTGTCAAACGATGAAGCTGAGTATAAGGGTATGCTACCACTTATAAATGAGGAAAAAATCGAGGGAAGAGTACATTATCGATAATCAAGTTCGGGTTAGGACCTGTTGTTCGGAGAGTGTTGACCACCCAATTCAAGGACAATGAGGCACAATGCGACAATATCTTCTATACACGATATCTAATCAAAGATTAAAGTGTTTAATTGATAATCAACGAAGGGAGCAGTACTAACGTGGCGACACACTAATGATCAAGAAGTTGGAGTTAGCTACGTCAGACCACCCGCAAAACTACAAGCTACAATGGCTCAATAGTAATAGTGAGACTTCATGTCTCCAATAGTTGCTTATTTAAGATTGGTAGATACAAGGATGAGATTCTATGTGATGTAATGCCTATTCATGCTAGTCATATTATACTTGGTAGACCCTGACAAAATCATAGAAAAATTTCTTTTAATGGGCTTGATAACAAATACACCTTCATACACAGGCATAGGAAAGTCACATTAGTTCCTCTTACGCCTAAGCAAGTACATGAGGATTAACTTGGCTTACAAAGAGAGTTTCAAAAGGAAAGTGAGAGAAAAAAATCATTAACTAAGGCTGAAGTTAGTGAGTCTAAAAATCACAAAGGGGATTTGTCCAAAATAGGAAAATTAGGAAAGAAATCGAGTTTTTTTTGTGAAAACCAAGGTGGTGAAAAAGAGCTCCAAATGCAAAGCAAGTATTTACTCGTACTTTTTTAGTAAAGAGATTTTATTGTCTACTAATGAGTTAGATCCAACTTTGTTGGGAGAGGTAGTATCTCTTTTGCAAGAGTTCGATGATATCTTCCTCCAAGAGATACCAAGTGGATTGCCACTTGTCAGAGGAATCAAACATCAATTTGACTTCATCCCTGGAGCAGCTACTCCTAATCGACCAGCCTACAAGAGCAATCCTGAAGACACAAAGGAGCTTTAACACCAAGTCAATGAGTTGCTGACCAAAGGTTAGGTGAGGGAAAACTTGAGTCCGTGTGCAGTGCCAATCACTCTAGTTATGAAGAAAGATAAGTCATGGAGAATGTGCACCGACTGTCGAGCAATCAATGCCATAACGAAAAAGTATCATCACCCTATACTTAGGTTAGACGACATATTAGATACGCTACATGGTGCAATTGTGCTCAGTAAGATAGATTTAAAAAATGGTTATCATCAGATTAAGATAAAGGAAGAAGATGAATAGAAAAACTACATTTAAAATCAAGTATGGGTTGTATGAGTGGTTAGTTATACATTTTTGGGTTAATTAACATACCTTGTAATGCACTTAATGAATCATATACTACATCCATTCTTAGGAAAATTTATTGCAGTGTATTTTGATGATATCCTTGTCTATATTCATAATTAGATGAACACTTGGAGCACTTGAGGTCTGTTTTTGATGTATTTCAACGATAGAACCTATATGCCAATCTTAAGAAGTGCACCTTTTGTACTAATAAACTTGTATTTCTATCTTTTTACAGTTAGTGCACAGGGTATACAGGTGGATGAAAGCAAGATCCAAACCATATATGACTGGCCAACACCTACATCCGTGAGTGAGGTTCAAAGCTTCCATGGACTTGCGAATTTCTATTGGCGATTTGTGAAAGATTTTAGCATTTTGGTCATCTCATTGACTATAGTTGTCAAGAAGAATTAGAGATTCATCTAGGGAGAAGTTCAAGAACAGGCATTCCAAACCCTTAAGCACAAACTCACACACGCACATGTTTTTAACTTTACTTGATTTCAACAAGATTTTGAAATTGAATGTGATGTTTCAGGTATTAGAGTTGGTGCTGTATTGATGCAAGTAGGGAAGCTGATCACCTATTTTAGTGAGAATTTTAGTGGGATAGCACTCAGTTACTCAACATATAATAAGGAGTTGTACGCCCTAATTCAAACATTAGAGATGTGGAAGCATTACTTGTAGTCCAAGGAATTCGTAATTCACCCTAACCACGAGTCTTTGGAAATATCTAAAGGCGCAACACAAGCTGAAGCAAGAAGCATGTTCGATGGATCGCCTTCATTGAATCATCCTCATATGCCATCAAAACACAAGTCTGGTAAGACAAATGTTGTTGCTGATGCACTATCGCGTAGGTACATCCTAATCACCACTTTAAGATACTAAGATACTATAGTTGAGTTTATTAAGGACTTATATCAAAATGACAAAGACTTTGGGGTGATTTATAAGTCTTTGTAGAATATCTCATAAGAGTAAGTTTTCATTTCTGATGGATACCTTTATTATGTTGATAAGTTATGCATTCCCATCTGTTTTGATCCGTAAATTGTTGTTACGGAAATCACATGATGGAAAATTAATGGTACATTTTGAGATATTTAAGACTTATTCTATTTTGCAAAAACACTTCTATTGGCTACGTATGAAGCAAGATGTGAAGCGGTTTGTTAACAAGTGTATCACATGCCGACAAACTAAATCTAAGGTACATCCGTATGATATTTACACTCCTTTACCTATACCTAAGGAGTCATGGGTAGATCTTTCTATGGATTTCATATTAGGATTGCCTAGGTCTAGGAGGGACAATGATTCCATCTATGTTGTCATCGATAGAGTTTCTAAAATGACGCATTTCATTGCTTGTCATAAGACTGATAATACATCTCATATAGCTGATTTGTTCTTTAAGAGACAGTGAGATTGCATGGTGTTCTTAGATCCATGGTGTCTGATAGGGACATTAAGTTCGTTAGCTATTTTTAGAAGACCTTGTGATCTAAGTTAAGCACTAAGTTGTTATTTTCGACAACTGATCACCCACAAATTGATGATCAAACAGAGGTAGTTTAATAGGACTCTCTCTACCTTGTTGTGTGCCATATTGCATAAGAATCTTAGGGCGTGGGAAGAGTGTTTACCTCATGTCGAATTTGCATATAATCGAATTGGTCATTTTGTTACACAATATTCGTCATTTGAGATAATTTATGGTTTTAATCCACTAAAGCCTTTGCATTTAGTGCCTTTACCTATTTCTGAACAAGTGAACTTAAATGGTAAGAAAAGATAGAGTATGTCCACCAGCTCCATGAGAAAGTGCGAGCAAACATCGAGAAGCGGACGATGCAGTACGCTACATAGGCCAACAACGGGTGCAAGCATGTGGTGTTCAAATCAGGTGACTGGGTTTGGCTTCACCTCAGAAAGGAATGTTTTCCAGTCTAGCGTCGCAATAAATTGCTACCACGTGGAGAAGGACCATTCCAAGTACTCGAGCACATCAACGATAATGCCTATGAACTCGAGTTATCAGATGAGTACAGAGTGAACCTTCAATGCATCTGACTTAAGCCCTTTTCTTGCAGGCGATAAGGTCAATTTGAGCACAAATCCTTTTCAAGAGGAGGGGACTAATAGAATATCCAAAACTGTCTAAGTTGATCCTAGCACTCAAGTCGGATTCGTGATAGTCCCGAAGAGTCTAACTACGCGAGTTTGAGCCAAGCACTTCAACGAGTTATTACAAGCCATGGTTCGAGTAGTCCAAGATTCAGTTGGAGCGCCAAGCATGGGTTCAAGTCTTGTTAATTTGCTCCAATTCACGGTTGAAGATGAATGTTGTAGGCCAAGTTTAGTATGTAACTAGGCGTACTTTAATTCGTTGCATTTGGGCTTGAATTCATAGCTAAATAAAACGGTCCAACCTTGAGATTGGATCTGTGGGTAGTTGTTAGAGCTTTGGGCCGAGTGTCAAAGTCTAATTAGTTGTGTCGTTACTAGTCCAGTTTGGTTATGCATTGTATCAAAAAACATATAACATCGTACATCATTCATGAATAACAGATTACGATATTTTCACAAAACCTTTCTTAGAGACTGCTCTCTTGGCTCCACGAACTATTCTTGAATATCTAGAATCGTCTAGTATTCGTTCAGATTATCAACCAAGAAGATCATCCTTGATTGTAGCGCTTTCTAACAATTCTTAAGGTTCACTAATTTGGAAGACTGAGGATCAAGATAGTATCGAAATTCCAATCACAGGGATTAGAGAGGTTTGGAGGAGGAAATTCCGCCATTTCCAAACCTATAACAATCGCCATCGATTCGGAATTCGTTGTCATGAATTTCATCATCAACGGAATTCGTATCAATCAAGAGTTCATTATTGACCATTCTTCTTTATGTGTGTTATAAGAGATCTTAAACAGAGTATATTTCGATGGGAGAGAGTTGAGAATGAAATGCACAAGAAATGACTCAGAAATCTCAACTTCAAGGGACTTTAGTTTAGCAGCAATATCCTTCATTTCCATAATGTGCTCACGCACACTCCCCACTTTTGTCAAATGTCTTGCGTGCAAATTTCTTCATAAGACTGCTAGCCAAAACCTTGTCAAAGCTACAAATTATTCATCAATTGCTTTACATGTAAGTTTTGACTGGGTCACAATCAGGGATTGAACCCTTAATGCTTTGATTGTTATGTGACTTAATGAGCATCAAACTTAAGTGATTAGATCGCTCCCACCGCTCATAAGCAAGCCTTTTCATTTGACAAACTAGAATCCATGGGAATGGGTGGTTCATTCTCATGAAGTGCCAAATCAATATCCTACACCCTAAAGTCAGAAGAATCTTGTCCTTCCATTTAGTGTAGTTTTCAACCAAATAGCATTGGAATACGAGATGAATCATTAAAAATGGTGACAGCTCCACCTTACCCTAAAGGCGAACCAAAGGGTTCGGCGGACCGCCTGCCCAACTCTCGCCAGGACTCGTTCACTCTCTCCGAGCAAAATAAGATAAACCCTCGAGGAAAAGAAGACAAATCCCAAATTGGAAATACAAATTTACATTCATCCCAATCGTAATCAAATATACAGTCCCAACTATAACCAAAGCTTTAAAATTCTTAGTACATTCCAACCCTAATCAAGCACTAGAAACGAGATCAAAAGCCAAAACAATACAAAAGGCTAAACTATACTATACAGGTCTCTCGCCCTTACTCGCAACCCCTGTTAAGGAAACAAACGGCGTGGAATGAGCTAAAAGGCTCAGCGAGGTTCTATATACATAACCAAACAATTACACAAGGCATTTAACACGTAATAGCATGAAATCCCGAAATCATTTACAATATAAAGCAATTGTAACACATTCATTAAAAGGATACGGGCTCACGAGGAGCCATTCGTTCATTCATTCGTTCATTCATTCGCCTAACATTGTCCTTATTTCTCCGATCATTAAAACATGTTTGTAAGTGAAAACTCCTTCATTTTCATGTCATTCGTTCATTCATTCATCCCACCAGTCTCCGCCAACTTCGTGGTTATACTCGAGTATACCAAACATTCACCCAGGGTCACTAATCGCCCGACCGAGTCCGCTTCTGGCTCGAGTCGACCAGTAACGAAGGGCAAGGGCCCAGTTCAGTCAGACGGCTTACATTCATGCACAAGTAACATTCAATCATTCAATCATTAGAAATTTCACGTTCATTTAGATCGAGTGCGATAAAGTACACACTCGCTTAACGAAAACCATTTTAGCAATCATTGATAACATGTAGCATTTAGGCAAGAATCACAGTAGCCACATAGTCAAAGGAAATATAACGTACTTCAATTGCTTATTAGAGTAACAATCCAAAGAGTCACAATAATTCACATAGTCATGAGAAACAAATCGTATATAGAACACTCACCTAATTAAGCAAAATTACGTCCAAAGTATCCCTCCGGATATCAACTTTGGTCACCAAGAAACCCTAATAACAATCATGAGAAAATATTATGACTCAACCATCAAAATGTCCAGTGAATCAAAGAAAGTTCGAATAAAACAAATACAAGGGGGAAGTATGATTTTTTTGAAAGTGAAAAGGGTCATTTTGATCAAAGGAAATGAGTAACTAAAGGTTTTCCAAATCAAACATAAAACTAAGCTCAAAAGGTTTTAGAAAATTAAATCGGAAAAATTTGAACAGTTGCCACGTCAGAATCCGGCCAGACTTGGCCGGATTCAAGGCAGTGAGCAACTTAATTTTTTTTTTTCTTCTTCCCCTGCCAATCCGGCCAAGACTTGGCCGGATACAACGGCCGGATAGTGAACAGTAGCTTCTCCTCATTTTCGTAAAACGTGTTTTTGGCTCAAAACTAACACATTTGCAAAGAATTAATGTATAACAAGTATCTTGGTTAAAAATCATATGAAAAAGGTAGTCAAATACCTTGAATTCACACTTAAAACCTTGCGCGTTAAAATTAGGTTTTGTGGCCGAGAAACCCTAAGCCACTCCTTTTGTTTCGGGACGAAAAATGAACACGTATTTGAAGTTCAAAACTCGACAATTGGAACCAAACATTATGGTAAAAATGGAAACGTACAAATGCAAGTAAAATAGCTCACATAACACTACTCAAGTGGAACTAAGAATGTCCAAACAAAGTACATCCAATGCATCATAAAACTCGCATTTCAAACTCATTCATTCACTTAAACTTCAAGGCAAATAAACGGACAGCATTTCCCCTAAATTCCTTCACTTTTCCATGCTACAACCCAACTACCAAATCATACCATTCAATCACAATTTCATACAAATCATGAGCTATCAAACACCCTTAAAATACACCCAATTGGAAGCTTTACAACCAACCACAAAAAGGCCCTAATATTCCATCATAACTCAGCACACACAGCTCCGATTCAGTTGATTCCAAAGCCATTTGAAAGCTAAGATACAAGGCTACAATTCTTAAGAAAGCATAAAAAGCTAATTCATTAATCTTCCCAGCCAAACGAGCCAAATACAGAGGCTGATTATCATTTCCGGACAGAAACAGGGAAGCAGGGGTAAAGTAGTCATTTCACAGGCTACAGTGCTCCGATTGAGCTGAAATTTTACAGGCATAATCTACACTCAATTCTCTACAACTTTCATGTTTTGAGCTAAGTCCAATTCGGCCTCCATCATGGCCGAATAACACTGGGAAGAACAGGCAGAAATATTCACTATAACTGAAAATCAACATATCACTACTCATAGCTAAGAAATAATGCACAAAACCACCCAAGTAGCAACCACAAGCCACTAATTAGCATCTATTGGAACCAAAGAAGGATGTTCTTAGAAATTTTACCTTAGAACTCAAAGAAAGGGGTGGCTTAGTCTTTCTTCCTCCAAATCAACTCCACCAAAGCCCTTAGTTTCCCTTAGCTAGCACTTGTATGGAATAGATTTCAATTTGGTCGGTTAAAACTCAAGATTTGGGCAAGGATTGAAGCTAGAAATTGAAGAGATCTCTCTTGTTTTCTCCTCCAAATGGTTCGGCCAAGACAAGAAAAAATGGAAGGAAAATTGGTCAAATTTTGGTTTTGGTAAAGGTGAGAAAGTTAGGCAAGTTTCCTCCAATCGGTTGGCGACACTTGTCACTTTGAATGGTTCCAAGCTTATCTTCTTACTTCCAATAATTCATCCATCTAACCAACCTCTAATCATCTCCTAGTACCATGGAAAATAATATCACTTAGTATTTCATCACCTAATTGGAAAAATTATAACGCACTAGCGGGCCACCACGTCCGAAAAATGCTCTTCAAATTAACGTACTCTAGCTTATACTAGGAAAATGATTTAAAAATTGTAACTTACTTGTAAAATGTATAAAACATTCAATATTTTCAAGGACAGTATAAAATATGGCCAAGGAAATAAAATAATACTTGGAAAATGTGAAAATTTTCGGATTCTCACAAAAAAGAGTAGTGGTTGAAAAAACTGCAATATCCAAGAATAAATATACATTATTTCTATGAAATTTAAAAACATAAGGATTGAATTAACCAATGTTAATTCAAATCTTCTTGTGGGTAGAGGTTGCCAAACATGCATTGACTTTACTTTCCTTATAATAAGATTGGTGAATTAAAAACTATAAAAATAGAATTTTTCCATACCTGTGGGCCTAGGAAAATCTCTTAACACAATGTTAAATTTACTGTCTTAGTTCAACTAATCTTATTAAAACTACCATTTTTCTGTGGACCAAGTGATAATTGTAACAAATTAATTGTTTACTTAATTATACATTATTCATTTAATCATTAGACACTTATGTGATTAAAATTCTAAGCATCTAGTATCTAAGATGCTGTGGCCACTCTTAAATACAAGATGCAAAAATCTTTATGATAATATCTACATAGGTGATAAAAAAGAAAGGTTGAAAGATTTCACAATTTATATTTTTAAATAATTAGGCAAAGGTGCAGCAAACAAACAAACTATTGATGCCAATTATTAATCACAATTTTAAGAGGCATAAAGTTATTTAAATAGAATTCATAAAATGCCCCAAAAGCAAAGTTTAACCTTTTATGATATTTTAGTATACATGATGCAAAGTCAACAGGCATAAGTATACTAACCATAATTCATGTAAGATATAATTAGTTATATTGTCATATACAAGTATAACCAAATGAATATCAAATATCATACTAACGATATAAGTATGATACAATACTTGCATGACCAAATAAATCATCACAAGAATGATACATACACATGGGATTAGCCATTAATTCTCAATAATTGAGGGTTTGTTTGGACAGTAGATTAATTGGGATTATTTTAAGGTTACTTTTTAAGATTACGTAAATATGAAATAGGCGTTTGGATAGTAAGTAAATCGTGTAAATTAGCGTTTGGATAGGTGTTCATTAGTAAATTAAATCAGTTGACTTTGACTTTGAAAATTTTGACTTTGTGAGTTAAAATGTAAACCGATTCACACTTAATACAGATACCGTACACATTAATTTATTAGTTGGAACAAAAGACCATTTTAAGTACACTCCATCCATCAATTGTACTGTTACAAATAATTATAAATCGGGTAATTTGAAATGCACCTAACGACGTCGTCGGCCCTGTGCTGCGTACATTTGAGTTGCTATGTAGTCTCGCTTAGCCTTCCATTCAGCAAGCTCTGCAGGAGACACGTTCAATGCGAACGTTTGTGGTACTGGCCCGCCTACTTCTGGCTCTTCATTTAAATGCATATCTTCTGCTTTGAACCATTGAAAATGGGTATCTTCTGGCTGGTGTATCCTTAAAAAGTTGTGTAGCACACAACAAACAATGACTATAGTTATTTGAGTGCTCATGTAGAAATTATCTACCGGACTCTTTAAAAATTTGAATCTTTTCTTCAGCACACCGAACGTGCGCTCAATGACATTTCGAAATTGCGAATGCCAAGTATTGAACAAGCTCTTTGCCTGAGATTCAAGGCCCACGTTCTTATACGGGGGCATGAAGCCAGGAACATTCTTATATGCTGCATCAACTAAGTAGTAGTGGCCTAATTGAAAAAGTTATTCTAGTTAATCAAACATGCCAAGTAGCGGGAGTTTAGCATTTAAAGCATGGCATTTATTGACTTGAAAAATTCTGAGGATTAATTACCAGGTTAAGGCAGTGGGAAATCGGACGGATATGCTAATGCTGACTCCAATACTCGAGTATCATGTGCACTTCCCTCCCATCCAGCATACACATTTATGAAGCGCATGTCATGGTCACACACTGCCAGAACATTCTGTGATTGAAAATCATGCCGATTTGTATATGCCATTTGCTCGCCTGTTGGAGGACAAGCTACGATGAGGGTGCCATCCATCGCTCCTACGGCATCCTAATATTCATGAAAAAATATATATGTCATTTAGTTTGTAATGACTGAACAACGGTGATCCTTTCTAAAACCATTCCTTATACATTACCTTGAACCATGGATACAAATTAGTTGAGTTTGCAATTCGTGGATGAACTGCAGTCTGATCACCCGGTCGTATTATTTCAGCTGCAAATAGACACAGGCCTCGAAGCACCTTTTTTATATTTCGGTAAATTGTCTCGATGAATCGATCAAAAATAGTCCCCAACACAGTGCGTATGCTTGTGGTTCACCAACATTAAAGTCATAGCTAGCGCCTCCTGTATGGGCACACGCTGTTGGTAGTTCTGTGGAACGTACTGGCGCTCCACAAGGAGATCGGATAGTTACAAAAATTATCAACTGTGATACGCATGTTGTCTATTGATCGTCTATGATGACCGTTCAGTAATCGCTCCACCTACTGTCTATTGGTGACTGAGCCATCAAGTTGCGGATTTGGTTGATTGTTCGTTATGTGTGCAAGAGACGGATGCATTAACATTAACGAGGCACTCATAAGTAGTAAGGTCTCATCTTCCTCATCTTGTTTCATGCGATCTAAATTGCGTCCCCTAGCACCATGACGATTGTTCCATGCCATGATAATTGAGTATATATCTGTATATATGCTCATATAAGTGTGTACATATGTGTATATCTAATTTCATAAACTTATTTATATACGTGTTTGTATATATATATATATATAATTAATACACAGCACATAAAAGGTCATTTACTTAAAATACTCACCACATAAATGATGACGTCAACGTATTCATCATCCAAACTATGCTAAAAATTGGAACAGAGATTTGTTTGCACCAGAGACAAAAAGTACAAAATTCCTATGCTACCAAATAAATATTTGCATATATCACAGGGATATAGCATATTGCATGATACACATTCAATTTGACTATTCCAATCCAATTTTTGTAGTTAAAATTTGTGTAATGCATTAAATGAGAGTATAAAAGTTTTCCATACAAGAAAGAAATAACCATAGAAACTAAAGTGGGTTAGATGGCATTTTACTTTTCGAGCTACTACTTACCTCTAATCCACGGGCACACCACGTATTTGCAGATTGCTACACTCAAATGAAGGGAGAGCTACTACTTAGACAATCAACGGGCACACTACAATTGAAATCTTTGGCCGGTTATTCGTCAGAGCTCTTCTGCCTTTGATTTTCGTTCTTTCTTTGTGGAGCCTCAATTGGAGTGAAGTGCATATAGTACTACGATATATTTATAGGCTGTATGGCTGAACTTCAATTATCAGATGAAATTATCAACTGACGAATAACAGGTATACGTAGCAGATGAGCACATGCATTTCCGCATTTTAAGATACCTGTATCAAGTATAGGTGCTAGACTTTATTGCAGACATGACAAGTCCCTGAATATAGCAAGGGAAAACATGACAAAATTCTGACATAAATTTTTCAATAAGCAATTGCTGGAGACTTTTTAAGATTCGTTAGAACAGCAAAATGCACTAAGATACAAATTCCCATAGGGATAAAAAAAAGTCATCTTACGTGAGTGTCCTGACAAATCCTACTCCACCAAAGTGGCGTAGGGAAATAGGCCCCATACAACTTATTTTTGCCATGAACATGCATTAGATGTTAACGTCAACACTTGCTCAATAATAACACATACATATATGCCATTAACAAATTATCTACTAGAGCACAAATTATCTACTATATGCCATTAACATATATGCCATTAAAGGAAATGAACATAGAGCACAAATTATCTACTAGCCTTTTGCAAACTTTATGCATTAGCCTTTTCTTCTTTTTAAAAATGCATAACAACAGTTGCTAGCTATTTCAATTATCTACTACAAACTGACCAGTTTGATTGAGGATTAATCAAATATGAAGCTAGGCAAGTAATCTGGGCAATATTAAGAATTTATATAGCTAGTTGGGTTGTATATTTGACGTTGGTTTCTGATTTCTATTCAGATTTGGTTGTTGGGATTTTATTTTTTTTGATATAAAATGGTTTCCGATCGTTGAGGATTATGCTCTTTTTTTAATATTTTGATGAGATTGCCAATTTGCAAGAACATATCTTTATAGGTGCCTGGATGTTTAATACACAAAGCTACTAATCTGGGCTTTTCTGGATGGTAATTTGTTGCCATTGCACAATTTTTCAGAAACAAAATTAGAGATTGTAACCATTTCTTGTTCCATTTTCTCCAAGAGCACATTTAATATTGAAAGCCCTGCATCTCTTTAGATTATAATAGATTAAAAATGTAAAATTTGTTTAAAGTGTTGTATGTGAGTTGTCATTAAATAATAGGAGTTTATTTTGTTTATTACAAGTACTAGGATTTGGGGAAAAATGTAGTTTTGGCAACCAATATTTAGTACTTGTGCAATTTTAGTCCTTGATATTTTGGTACAAACAAATCTAGTCCCTATTGTATCTAATTCAAAGCAAATTTAAGATATCTAAAGAATTTGTTTAATTATTGATAAAATGAAGTCACATACAGTTATATGTTTGTTAAATTGAATTTAAAAAGCAAAAAATAATATAGCACCTAATTTTAAACAGCAAGATTAAGGACCAATAATTCACGTGCTCATCAATTAACCTATAAAAGCAATTTTTGTTCGTTAAACTACAAAATTCAATTGCATTACAGGTTGGAGCTGCACCTGATTGTATGAACCAGACTTTTCCAAAGGAAAAACATCCACTACTTGGAGCTCTTCCTTTTACCGAATACAACTGGACCTACCTCTTCCTTTTTTTTCTTATTTATTTTCTTCTTATTTATTTTTATTTTTACTTTCTATATATATATATATATATATATACCTTTTCAATTGTTAGGAACTGTCCCAATGTCTATATACCTATATGTGTATTTCTTTTCTTTAACACTTGTTATGCGGCCAAGCACGAGGTTGGGTATATATTCTAAATTCATCATCAAGAACATCAGCTGATTCACTAATACGTGTCAATGTGGAACATATATATATGCACAATGATAAGTGCTCAAGATGAGGCTAAAACTCCTGGCTGTGTGGTCCTGCTTAATCTCATAATTAATCCACAAATAAAAATATGCACATCAAGGCAATGCGCTCTCTCTAAGACATCCTCTCACCAGTTTGCTTTTGAAGAAGCTTCTCCTTCGACTTGGTTTTTGCTTTCAATTTTAGTCCATGACTACATGGAAGATGAGCACATCCATTTTTCGTATTTTAAGAAACCTGTATCTAGTAAAATAATAATAAACCAATTGCTGTCTAATTAATAGTCGTACGAATCCGAAACTCTAACTGCGATATAAATTCCTATGACTCTCAAAGGCCATCTTATTTGAGTGTCCTGACAAAGCCTACTCCACCAAAGTGGGGTAGGCAAATACACACCATAGAACTAAATAAAATGCTTGCTGACCCCTATGTTACATGCATCAAAATTGGGCAAGTTGCCCAGGGGAGAAGTTATGTCATGCCACAAACTTCAGGCCAGCAACAAATAAAGAAAAGCTAACTCCAAGTCTCAGCAACACACATAATAAAATAGTACAATAATCTAATAGAAAGCAGCTACAACTCAAGCCAAGCCTTTCTCTTGCATCAACTTAAGGATATAGCCATATTGGTCTGCTGCAATAGCCCTAAGGAACACAACGCGTTCACCCTCTCTGTCGCTATTGGCATAATGACAGTTAGCATGTATCCTCCAATTGTCTGGAATCTCCATTGTGCTGATCACATCCTGGCATTGGATTACACTATATAGGGACTCGAACTCCATCCTACTCCGTCTGTCCTTAAGTACAAGGTCTGAGTAATTTCCAATTTTGCTAATAGCATCCTCAAGACCAGTAGATGACCTTGTAGATTTTGACCCTCTAGTCCCCTCTAGTTCACCGCTGGTCCCTAAGTTTGAGACTGACCGTTTTCGTCCAACTGCCCCTGGAACTGGTGGAACATAGTACACGTCATCTTCATCCCCTTGGTCGCCCATGTTCGCCGGATTAGGGGCCTTCGAGCTAGAGGCTTTACCTTTTCCCTTCCGACTCCTAGCAGAAGTGTTGGCCCTTTTATGGTGAGGCGGTTCCGATGGTACTACCTCGCTTGCAGATTGGGCACGGCTGCCTGTGGCGTGCCTTCCAAGCAGTAATGGTGTCAGCCGATCATACCAGTAGCATGAGTTCTTTTTTTTGAATTCAGCATACGACGAATTAGTCTAATGAAATGCAAATCTGAAGTCAGCACCAACGAAAGAGGCGTGGAATACTACTTAAATAGAAGATCATAGAGGCAGTAGAGATGCATTTCAGTTAATATACGAGTCGAAAAAATAAAATGCAAATCTGATATGTTTATTCAAGGCAACCATCAGGCGAGCGAGTGGATCCACTATGTGGCAGGCCATTCCTAGCCAATCTAGGCACTTAAAGGAGAAAGGTTCAGTGATTTATCTGTAGTTCTTATATGCTTATGCTTTAAAAGCATACGTCTAGTAGATGACCTAATACAAACAAATGAACCTCAAAACTGTGAACAGTACATAAAGTAGGCAGCCAAATTTCATCAAAGCACGAATTACACCATAAACTCCTTCAAAATACCGTGTTTCCAAGAATCCGAAGTAAACTGTGTACCAATTTCAAAATTACCATAATAACTCAGCCTTCATATTAGCTAGCAAACTCAGAAGTGGTTAGAATGTATAATGGTGATGATCTTGGATATACACTAGAGCATACTAATGCAAATGCTATAGACATGGCAGCCAATCTAGTAGTATTTCAACTCCATACGTGCACAAGCATAGACACAAACATTTTCTGGATTAAGGAAGGAACCAATCTTGTTACTTAATATTCATGATAATCTTGATTAAAGCCCCATCCAGTATCCATTTCGTAGAGTTGTCACAACATTCAAAAGACTACAACATAATTTGAACGCAAGAAAGTGAGCATAGATGACAATTTGGCTACTCAGCTTCATTTAAATGCTCAGAAATCAAACAAAAGATAGAGAACATCGAGCAACCGTGTAGTATAAAAGCACAGCAACAGTTGGTAAACGTAGATTCAAGGACCAAATTATGCAAGAAGAGAAAGCAATAATCAATCGAAGGTAGTGAGAACAAAGTAATAAATGTGCAGGCCAATTCTTATATGAAAACAAGCGAAAATAGGCCATTTCCAGCAGAAACATATTCTAATGATGGGAGTAATTAATATCATGTCATATTTGATAGTTATATATGCATGGATGCTGCAATCTATAATTGGCATTTTAGGAAAAATGACCTCTAACCATAGAAGTATTCTGGATGAATCTGCTTGAACTAGATAGCACAAGCGAAAGGTAAAGCAGTCACGTTTAGAAATTCTTAGACAAGTAGTAGCAGCCAGCACCAATAGTTGTATGTTGGAGAAATTGTATCACAGTACAGTCAAACTACTTGGTGAGCCTAGTAGTTGGTCTTTTAGCATATAGTTATCCCACTTTTCAGTTATGCCCCATTTGAAACTCAAGTTGATGCAATTCTAAGGCTCTAATGAAGATAGTTAAACAGAATTCCAAACAAATGCTGGTGAAAATCACCAAAAACTATCCTCTAAACCATGGATTCAGCTAACAACAAAGACAATCCTCACCAAGACTATCTGCTAAACAATCATTTTTCACGTTTGGAGTTGTATGACCATTTTTCACAACCAAAATGTAATACCTCTAAACTGTAAATTCATAGCATAGTTATTAGATGCAATTACAACAAGTGCTAGTATCTTCTCTCCCACAATTTGTTGGGGGTGTGTGGGATACAACTCATAAAATGAGGACAAAAATTACATATTTTCATTATCTTTTTCTCTTTCAAGAGATTTTGTTAAAACAAAATTCCTAAAATGGGAAGTAGTCGATTGCAGCAATAAGCATTCAAGAGCAGCGTAAGCAAGTAAATTAACAAATAAAGGCAGCTACAAGAACATTCCTGCACCAAGTTTTCCCAATGTTCATCATCAGCAGTAAAGCAGTAGCTGTCCTCACTCCACCCAACTCCGATCTCTGATTTTGATGATATGCCACGCAGATTACAGAACAAGTCCCATTTCTTCTTGATGTGATAGAATCTGGTCTGCAATTGTTGGCCAGTGACAGTCATGATGTCATTACTCACCAAATGGCCTGCCAACATGTCATAGTTTGTCTCAAGCGACTTCTTGTTGTCCCACCAGTTATTTTTCCTAAAGCTAACATAGGCTATGAGGAAAGCTTCATCCATTGTATCGGTCCATTGAATCCTAGAAGCCATTTGCTGAAAAGTGTGGGAAAAAAAATGTAAGCATAAAACGGATATGTTTGGGAATCGACAAATAAAAGTTGGGAAAAAACAGGTCAAGCAGGAAAGAAGAAAGAATTCACTTGCCTCAACGTAGGTGGAAAGGCAGTCGATGTAGTTGTTGGAGGCAGTTGATGAATGGGAGGAGCAATCGGAAGTACAGCTAACAGGTGAGGCTACAAAATTCCATACATAACTAGTAAGACTCAATTAATTACTAGCGAAAATTACTTGAGAATACATATACACATGGAAGAAGGGCATACAATCACAAGAAGGATTCTTCCTCTTGTCAGCGGTCATAACCGAAGAGCTAACAGCGTCACAACCAAATAAAATGGCAGCAGCTGGACATTTAAATTATTCATCAGAAAAGCAAAGTCAATTGTTTACAATTTGCTTGTTGTACAGATTTCCCGGAAGGGCCAAAATATTAATGATAGGAACCTTTGTAAGATAAACATGTACAAGAGCGTATTAATCACAATTAATTTCTTGAAAGTATAGAGTTTATGCCAATAGTGATGTAGCATCATGTCCATAAGTAATTAAGGGGCATCAAATGGAAGAATTTCATAGCTTATGTTTGTCTGGAATACCATTTAGAACACTTTAAGAAAAGGTACTAAAGTAGGAGTGGTGATAAAATGTCAGCCTTTAACAGGGGTACAAATGAAATCGAAGAAAGTAGTCACTTGTTATTGTGTTCGAAAAGGTGTTGGTTGTTATTAGCAATTGCATAGTTTCATTTTAAGCTAGACTAGGCAATTGGTCCTCTGATTCCAAACAGATGTCAGAATTTAGTTCACTTAATTATGTAGTAATGCTCTAAGTTCCGGGATGATGATGAAAACCATAGTAAGGAAAGTTCCATGTTTCATATGCCAATTTTATTGATTTATTTCCTTCTATTTTGTCAATCGTGTTTGAGCAGGCAATCTGGTTTTGCAGATAGATCCAATGGGAAAATTCAAAATGTCCAGTTCAACTGAAAGAGGTTTTTTTGCATCAATAAGCACACAAGAACAGAAGCCATTTCATTTCTTTCGTACTTTAGTTGGTAAGCCCAAAACGAGGCACTCATATTTTGGTCATGACTTTATTGCAATGCGCATGAAATGTTGTTCTGTGGGTGGGATCAAGAAACTTCTCGAATGGCATTCAATTTATGGAGGAGAAAGATAAAATGCTCTTTAGTACACTAATACAGCAGTATTGTCCAACTAATGCGACTCAATCGAAGGTATCTGATCCATCTATGACTTGTGAATTGTGAAACCGAAGCTGATGGATAACAATTAGCTTGAAAGCTTTCCGAGAGTCAATTAGTTATATGTGTTCTTAGTGCACATCTAACTCAATAAGCAAACTAATTCAACATCATGGACATCCTTCTTTGTTGAACTTGCTGACCTCCATACTTTTGGCTGGTGGTTAATAGGAGTTTATCCCAAATCTAAACATTTATTTTACCCAAAAAACATTTATGCCCACTAATCTAAACATTTCTGCCCACTGTTTAAACATTTATGCCCACTATTCCTTTTTTCGGTCTAATCTAAACATTCAAATTAATCTAAACATTCAAATTTCAGTCTAATCTAAGCAAACTAATCTAAACATTTACGCCCACTATTTCTTTTTTCGGTCTCTAATCTTTAGCCTTAATTCAAAAGTTATGCTGTTAAACATTAGAATTACTCCCACGCAGATTAGTTCGCACTGTTTCAGATTGAGCCATGACAATTAATCAGAAGTAGTTGGCAGAAAATCGAAGGAACATACCTGCCGGAGAGCTTGCCGGAATCACCGTTGGAGTGTTGCAAATTCAAATCGCCACTGGAGTGTTGCGATTGAGAAGCTGAATGAAAACCCACCACCTTCTTAACCCCAAGCAATTCCCCCTATTTCAAAGTTGTTGTTGGTCGATGAGGCATCCTGGCTGGATGTGCTTGGAGCTCTTTGGCCGGTGCGAGCTAGATGAAAATGGGCAAAATATGGGAGAGAAGAAAGGATCACGTGAAGTCTGACGGTTTCTTTGAGGAGTAAATGGCTTTACTCCTGGCACCAATGGTTACTTTTACTTCACCTTTGGAAAAAGCCAGCCATGTCATACGTATTTGTCCTGTAGTAAGCCTTTAGTACAAAAGGCTGCTCAAAATAAAGGAATCCAATGTGGGTCAAATAGGGGGTGACAAAACTTTTTTATTTTATACAGTCCAAACGGTTATTTTCTAAAAGGTTAAATAACAAACGAAATTTACATTCCAAACTGTCCCTGAGATAATGGATACATAGATCCCATGACAAATTGGATTTGATTCATTTAACATTCAATGAATTATGTAGTTTTTCTCATATTGCCAACAAACCATGAAGTTATATGTTAAACAACATGGCTAGAGGGTGGCTCTAATACCACATGTTAAACCAAATAAGTACAAATGAGTTGTACAAAGCAGCGAAAATTTAAATGATTTACCTCCAACCATTTTTGTTGAACAAAGATTAGTCCTTACAACTCCTTGTCTTCTTGCCTTCTTCTTGTCTATATTAACAAAGAAACTATGTAGATGTGTAGAAGAAGAAAAGTAGGAGAATTTAGAGTAAGGATCTTCTAGCTTATACCAAACAAAAAGTGTACAATTGATGGAATACCACATGTTATTTATAGGTTAGGCTAGGGACCTGGAAAATACAAAAATCCCTTGGGTTTTTTTCCATCAAGGAAATCTTGCCAAAATTTATAATTGAAATAACATTTTCTAACTAATTGATCATTTGATTGATTTACTAATTGAATAAGATATCAATTAACAATAGATACCAATCAATCATTAACAAATCAAAGATACTAATTAATTATTGATAAAATGTCAATCAATTAATCAGGATATCAATCACCAATCATTATCAAATGGGAGATACTAATTAATTATTGATAAAATGTCAATCAATTAATTAGAATATCAATCACTTTAGAATCAATCATATGAGTCATAATTGCCTCTAAAGGATGCAAGTCTTACAAATTATTGTTGCAATTATGATATACTCGGTGAGTGAATCATTTTGGTGTAAAGGATGCATGATCAGAAATATTTTTATAGTTTTATTCTATAATTGAGGACAAGTACTCTGATTTTGAATATCTTTCTATATGTAAAGCATGAGGCATGATTTTTTGTGTTAAAATTTGTTGTCATTTTTGTTATAACCAATTTTATCCTCATATAAGTAAGAAACTGCACTTAACCACCACTAGAGGTGTTAAAATGGATGATTTGGATAGGTTTAAGTTGGTTAAAATGGATAATAGGTATAAGTGAATCAACTCATTTATACCTATTTAATTAGATGATATAAATGGGTAAGTCAAAAAATGAATTGGGTAACCTAATTATCCATTTATAACTCATTTATTTTAATTTTTGTTAACTCATTTTTACAAACTAAGTTATCAAATTATACCACCCTTTGCGCCTATCATTAGTTTTAAACATTTACTTATAATGCTTAATAAGCCTAATTACCAATTTTTTTCCATTCCTACTCTATGTCACAAAATTACATACCATTTAATAATTGAACAATAAGAATATAAAAATTTGAACTAAGTACTATAAAAGTTAACATAAAAACTTAAAAAAAAAGTTAACATAAAAACTTAATTAAAAAATTTTTGAACCCCTAGCATTTTTTCGTGTGTAAATTTAAATTTTCATTTTAGAAAGATAGGAAAAGAGGATAAAACTTGTCATAAATTGGTAATGCTAAAAAATGAGCAAGTTAACAAACTAAGAGAAAATGAAATGATAAGATAAAACCAACAAATAATAATAAAAATAAAACAAAAGTAGTTAACATTATGACAAATGAAAAATCTAAAAAAAATGGGTGGGTGAAGAGAGGAAATATGGGGGAAGACAATTCTCAATTGATTAATTGGGTTTGATGGGTGACCCAATAATACCCATTTAATAAATGGGTATTATTGGATAACCCATTTATACCCATATGCAAAAACTTATGAATTTCAATCCTTTAATTGCAATTTCCAGCCTAATTAAACCCTATTATCAAGTTTAATAGCTACGTTGCTATTGTAATCAATCTAATTACAAACTTACAGGCTACAACACCAAGTTGCTTTTAATAGTGAAAGCTAATACACTAATATATTGATTTGCAATTCATATGTATTCACTTAGACTGCTTAGTTGTCTTGTCTATGCTTAAAACCTTAAGTTTAGTAACAGAGAATATGAATTTTTATGTTAAATATGTAATGTAATTTTAGAGTACACTAATACTTGCAAGTTACAAGTTACACATTCAAATATCAATAATTCAAACATGAATGATATACCAAATTACCAATATCTAAATTCTAATTACTAATTATGTTTATTGTTTAATATTTAGTATTATACCTCTACTTATTAATTATTATCTAATTCTAGTCATGTATAAAATAATAAGTATTATAGTTATGTTATGTATTGTTGTATATTTGTATTATTATAGTCATATAACAATTAACAAATACTAAAATAGTATATTGTACATCATTATATATTATTATTATCATAAATACATGATAATACCATATACTAACTATTATTAATAGCATTTACCTATATAATATAATAATATATTAGTAGTATATACTAATACTAAATGGCATTTATCTATATATTATATAATTTTATAAACTAATTTGATATTCGAATGCGGTAATATGGTACCCTATTTCATTTTACCGAATTTGAATTTGAAATCGGTCATTATCAAATTCATAATCTCATTACCAATTTCATACCATATTAGAATTTGGTGAATTCGGTAAATACCGCTTTTGTACCAAATTACCAAATACCTGATTTCAAATTACCAAATTGAATTTGAATTCGGGTATGAATCCGGTATGTACCAAATTTGCTCACCCCTAGGTTTGTTTGCCACCTATAACCACCACAAACAAATTGTTCATAGCTATTAAATTTCAATAACTTCTTCTATTTTTATTTTCAAATTTTTAAATTTTTAAAATTAGATTTCTAATTACTGCTACTCTTTTATTATAAATATAATTATTTTTTAATGTGCACATCCCATTTGCCACTAGTTTAATATAATTTTGGGCACTTAGCTAAATTGTTATCCTTATCATTTGCTCAAACAATTCAAATATAGATTAAAGTATGTAAAGTGGATAGTTTTGATCATTCAAGTGTAATTTGAGACTAAAAATAGATGAAGAATTAAAAGAAAGTATGAAATACATTCAGAACATAACTACTATTTAAGAAGTTTGTCATGTTAACTAGAATGATTTTTTCTATATAAGCTCATAATTTCATTCATGAGATATGCATTAATGATAGAAAATACATTAAATACACCATAAAAATGACAAATATAAAGATCTATAGAAACACCAAATTTCAAAAATTAACAAAATTATGTTTTGAAACTTTAATATATTCTAAATTGATATTAATCGCTTTGAATCCAACGAACATCCATGCAACAATCAACTACTTAAAAAGAAAAAGAAAAAGCGTTCTACTTTTTCTCTTCTCTGACTTCTCTCTACTTATTATTTTTTTCTCTATCATCATGATCTTTCTTCCATGAATTTCACTTTTACTTTTTTAAGGGTTTCCACCCAAATTTATTAATAATGAAGAAAAGGAGAAATACAAGGAGGGGGATATACCTTACCTCCAAGAGCTTAGAAAAATAACTCCAAAGATCTTGGTGACCACTATGACCTAGGCACTCAAATAGACGGAATTCCTTAGTGAGAGTCTTCTATTTCTCTTAGAGGTTCCCAATGAGAATTTTTGGTTCGCTTAGGATTTTCTAATGAGATTTTTGTATAGTCTTTTCTTATTTTGTTATTAAATTTGAATCTATTTCAAATATGATTTTTTTTTTATTTTGGGTCCATATTGATGGATGTTATGATCATTATTGGAATTTAAAACAATTGCTTAGCAGTTTTGAAGATTGCGACATGCATACAAGAGAGTTACAATGACTTTTCTCATTAAAGACTTTTTCAGATATATTTTTCAAATTTTTCATATTTTTTTTATCTGTTAAATTGTATATTTGTTATTTCTAATGCATGTTTATCATTCTAATAGTGGAGACTTTTATGATGTAAATCAAATTGTATGAACGATTTTCAACAATTTTGTTAATAAAATTCACTTTTTATCCAAAAAAAACAGAGAGAGAGAAAAGGAGAATGTCTATGCATGTCTTCAACGCCAGATCTACTATTTAACTACTTCTTATTCAAAAATCTGGTTGAGACTTGACAATATAGACATCAGAATTTCCACATCTGATAAATATATATGAAAAAACTAAGATTTAACGAAGAAAAACACAAATTAAAAGAAAATTCTCGGTAGTTTACTCTAAAAGAGAAGAAAACTCTTATTATAAAGCTATAGGAAAGGTGAATACTCTCATTAGAAATCCTAGAAAAGACTTTGTTGTGTACCAAAACAAATTGAAAGATTCAATTAAAACGATTCTCAAATTAAGTGTAAAAAAATTCGGTTTGTTCAATTAAAAATTTTGGTTTGAAACAATACCACGTTTAAGAAAACGATCAATGTACTAAATATATACATACATACATACATGTATATACATATACATATACATTTACATACATACATATAAGAGTAAGAAGATTTTGAATTTGGACCAAATTTGTTTGTTTGAACCCGAAGCAAATAAATTCAAAAGGCCAAACTTTGTCTATAATGATTTGAGCCCAATTGAGAGCCAGATCCAGGTCTTTATCTAATGTTTTTCAATAGAGCCCCAATTTAGACTTGTAAAAACCTGATCCAAAAATCAAAATTGACACGCCAGAGAGCAAACCTGGGACTTTAAGTCCAAATACAATACTAATATATTGTGGTATGTAACTAGCTTTTAAATTTTTTTATTTTATCATTCTCTGATCGGATCTGTGAGATGCTATCTAGCTGTCTAATCCGTGCTACTTTAATAAACTGCAGTCTCATATTTTGAGGGATTTCACTGTATATAGATCCATTGCAGAATACAAATGAAATTTGGTGATTTTGCCTTTTAGCTGATTATCCACGTTGACTAGCCATGAGTTCATTCACCTAGTTTTCTTAAACCAAAAAAAGGGCAAAATGACATTAAACCTTCTAAGTCAAGAAACAATCATCAGATTGACAAATGGGATTAATGTGCAATACATCGCTGCTCTACACCTCACCTTGATAATCAAACATCCAAACCACTGATTATTTTCGTAAATGATGAAGATGTGGCTTCAAAAGTCCTTCAAAAAAAAAAAAAAGGCTTCAAAAGTATTTCAGTTTTTAGGATGAGTTGTTTTGCTTACTTCTTATATTTTTGTCATGCCTGATTAGATACACTTATTTCTTATGTATCAAAGTAGTACATGCTTTATTTCACTTGGTTCATTACCATATATCTTTCACCATTAATTTTTGAAGGCAAGGACACAATTCATGGTACTATGCACCCCTTGACTATTAAGTTTAAAACTTTAAACTTAACGATTTATTGTGGTTTTTTTTTTTCGTTTTATACGCATATTTTTTCACTTAATTAAAAGATGTAAACTCTTTCGTGCTTTATAGCAGCATGCTCACCTGTAAAATGACATGAAAAACTCACCATAAGGCAAAACAATTTGCCGCTCCTCATATCTAACAGCACTTTGTAGATTTTGGGATGCAACTTGATCATTAGATTCAATTCTTTATAGGGACAATACTAGAAACCTCCCTGAGATTTCTGACTATTTCATTGGTCTCCTTTTAGGCTTTAAAAATTATACTAACGTCCTTTAAGATTTATTATCTTGTAACATTTAAGTTTAACCAATAATTAAAAAATGATATTAGGAGAGAAAAGATAACCTAATTCTACCATTGTTTCTCATCTATTATAATCTAATACCAGTCCACACATTAACAAAAATATTAGAATTTGTTGTTTATCATCAGGATCAAATCACATATAATATAAAAGAAATAGTATATCATTCTATATATTTCTTTTAATGTAAGATCCAAATTACCTTTTTCAATTATAGACTCATTGTCAAAATATGATCAACAACAAATAATAAAAAATCTATAACCAAAACATTACAATGAGTGAACTTTAATACCATAATAATCTCAGCAACTAATCTTAATATGTTGACAAGGATATTTATGATGTTAAATTTGCTCTCTATAATGCTTCAACTGCAAATTCTTTTGATTATTTATTGTTGATCATTTTTGAGAATAGTATGTAATTGAAAAGAGTAATTTGGACCTTCCATTAAGTAAAAAATATAGAATGATATACTATTTTTGATGTTATATGTGATTTGATCTCGAATGAGAATAGCACATGTTAGTGTTTTTTCTTTAATGTTTGGTTAGGTATTAAATTAACTAAATAATGTAGTAGATAAGGAGCAATGGTGGAATCATGTTATCTTTCTCTCTTAATATCGCTTTTTAATTATTGGTTGTGTCTAAATGTTATAAGATAATTAACTTCAAGAGATGTTAGTGTAATTTTCGAAAATTGAAGGGAGTTCAGTGAAATAGTTAAAACCTCAAGGGAGGTTTCTGAAATTATCCCTTTTCAATATCTTAGCGATTACTCCATAATAATTGACAAGAGAATTTGCGCATCAAGCTATATGAATTGCTAATGAGTAGTAAATGGGCAATCATACTAAGTAAGTTGGGGTCTATAAAGTCCATTTTTGATCCAAAGTCCAAACACACCAGCAGTGTGGGCAACAGAAAGCCAGCTGCACCCAGACATTTTTCAACTGAGTCTATTGCTGCCTATTTCTGCATGCCCTTTCTCCAACACTTGTTAGTTGTTACACAATATTTTGCTCTGTCTCCTGCTGGAAAATTGAAAAGTTCTCAATTTTAACTTGTAAGAAATGGAGTTGTTCATAAAGTTCAATATAGGATCACTTACTGAGTTGAGCTGTCGCATTTCACTACTAGCTTTGCTTTGTGTTATGAGCTTTTCCTCAACAGGTTAGTCCCTTTGTCATCTCATGTCCTAATCCATTTTTATAGTGAAACTTTTTTGTGCTCTTGGATACCTAGCGCTGTCATACTCTCAGAGTTTGGACTAAGTGCACTTACTGGCAATTGGTTTATATTGCTAAAGGACATCTAGAAAAGTTGAAAATGAAACTGAATAATCTAGTCTGGGAACTTAGAAGACAATATTGTGAGAAGTTCGGAAATGCATATGGCTGCAGGACTTGGATCAGAAAGAAGGATGGTGCTTAGGAGGATTTGTAGGCAGCTAAATTCTTTCCTTCAATGGACTTGATTAGTTTCAACTTATTCAAGCTTCAAGAGTTTGTTTACCTGAGCATTATACTATAAAGCAACTAGGTTATTAGCCTTTCTCTTGTCTTTTGGTTCTAACCACAAGACTGAGGAGACAGGTTTAAAGTACACTAGCACTTGCCTAACTGATAATATGACAATTTTTGCATGTTGCAGATGCATATGATGCTCTTGATCCCAGTGCCAATATTACAATCAAATGGGATATTATGAGCTGGACTTCAGATGGTTACATAGTGAGTAGCACATGAAACTTCTAAGAAATCGGTTATCCGCTCCTCCCCTTTCCCACATTTCCTATTCCTAAGAAGCCTATGCTCTGGTCAATCAAAGTTGAGTCAAAAATGAAACTACTGAATTGTAATAGATACTGTAATACTAAAAGAATGGTACATGTTATTGATGTAGCAAATTCAATTTGTACGTAGCTTATATATATCCTCTCTGTATTCTCATATATGAACAAAACAGTGAGAAACTATTGTCAATATGATGCAGAGAGGACAAGAATTACATATTAGACAGACAAAAAGAAAATTAAGATTGTTTTGTCTTTTGCTGTCAATATTTCTTGAATACTGAAGATATTCTTCTATGCTAGAGACCCAATCTACTGCAGCATGATATTTTGTTCTATGAAATTTATTCGGGAAACTGACAGCTCTTCAGATTGGAAGTATAATGTCATATGGTGGTTGTTCTTCAACAGTTGAGAAAAATGAAGGATCTTTGATTAATTCTCTTCAAATTTACAGGCCACTTTGAGCATTTTGAACTTCCAGAAGTATCGGCACATCGAAGCACCAGGATGGAAATTAGGATGGACATGGGCTAAAAGTGAGGTAATATGGAGCATGTTGGGGGGTCAAACAGTAGAGCAAGGAGATTGTTCAAAATTCAAAGGCGACATTCCTCACTGTTGCAAGAAGAAACCCACAGTTGTTGATCTACTACCTGCAGCCCCATATACCCAGCGGATGGCAAACTGCTGCAGAGGTGGTGTTTTAAGCTCTTGGGTTCAGGACCCTACCAATGCACTCTCCTCATTTCAACTCACGGTTGGTCAAGCTGGGACATCTAATAAAACGGTGAGAGCACCAAAGGACTTTACCCTGAAAACACCAGGCCCTGGATATACCTGCGGACCAACTCAATTTGTCAAACCAAGCAAATTCAAGACACCAGATAGGAGGAGGGTCACCCAAGCTTTGAGTAAGTTTTATTTGCTAGCTCTAATCTTCTTCCAGAAACTCTGTTTGGTTTGCAATTTTTGGGATAGTTTTTCGAACACCCTCACCAGTTACCAATAAACTTTTTGTGATTAATTATATACTATCCTCAAGAAAGTGGTAAAGTCATATTCTTTTAAAAGTTCTTTACAAAAATGCAATCCAAAGAGGTTAAGATTTCAAATAATTGCAGAAAAATGACTAGTAGTACTTTCTAATTTGTTTCTTCATTTCACTGTACTTGGGGAGGATTTAGACCTATTGAATACTTTCTTTAGAAGACATATGCAATGATCAACAGACTAAGCACAATGTCAAGTCAAGGACTCTAAATAGAAAAAAATCTGATCAGATTATTCAAAGTTATCGAGAAAGAAGTTTCTAGATACAGAATATTTGAAGTGCATTTTGTCAGTTAATTCGTACTCTTTTCTGCAGTGTCATGGCAGGTAAGTTGCACATATTCACAATTCCTAGCCCAAAAGACTCCGACTTGCTGTGTCTCGCTCTCCTCCTTCTATAGTGAAACGATTGTCAACTGCCCTGCTTGCACTTGTGGTTGTCAAAACAAGGTACCTCAACCTGCAGCAGGAACCTGTGTTGGGTAAGACAGGAACAGTATTCGATCAGCCACTCGACAAAACAACATAATATAGTGCATAATCATGACCAAACTCTACTTCTTCATCTATCTTACAGATCGGTTTCTTCTTATCTGGCTTCAGCTCTTGCCATTCCGAGCAAGATCAATAGTTATACACCGGTTGTTCACTGCACTAGCCACATGTGTCCAATCCGAGTCCACTGGCATGTTAAGCAAAACTACAAAGAGTACTGGAGGGTGAAGATCACAATCACAAATTTCAATTACAAAATGAATTATACACAGTGGAATCTTGTCGTTCAGCATCCCAATTTTAATCATCTTACCGAGACTTTCAGCTTTAATTATAAGCCAATAATAGCTTACGGTTTGATAAGTAAGTAACTAGAGAACTAGTCTGAAGTTTTGCAACACGTTAACTTATCTTTTATCATCCTACAATATATTTGATCATTGAACCATTTCCCTTTTCAGATGATACGGCAATGCTATGGGGAATCAAATACTACAACGACTGGCTTATGCAAGCTGGAACCGATGGATTTGTGCAATCAGAGCTTCTATTTAGGAAGGGCAAGTCTTTCACCTTCGACAAGGGATGGGCTTTCCCTCAGAGGATTTATTTTAATGGTGACGTCTGTGTGATGCCACCTCCAGATCAATATCCAAACCTGCCAAATGGTAGTAGTTCTGGAATAGCATCTTTGTTTGGTCTCCTGAAATTACCAATCCTGTCACTTTTACTCATATTTTTTAGTGCCCCCTAAGTAACAAGTCAGTATGAGGAGTTTTATTTCCTCCCTCATGCTTACAGCCTTGCACCCTCAAATGTTCTCGAAAGTTAAAAGAATTTTTCTATAGCTGCATTCTGGTAGAAGGGCCCAAAGTGTCCATTGCTAAACTCCGAGCTACTACTTTTTGTTGGCAGCATTAGGCAGCATTAGCCACTTCAAAGTTTTGCTCACACATGCTTGCATTATTAATGGCATTATCGCATACATCCCTAGAAATGCATATAGTCGTCAAAGCAGGAATTTCCAAACAAAACTGTCAGCTAATCTAATTACCGTTGTTCCGGCTGAGTAGTTTCTAAAGACACTAAATGGAGAACAAGGAAACTTTCCATTTACATAACTGTATATTTAAAAGTACAAAAATATGCACAAGTTATTACAAAGAGACTATCTAGTTCTAATTGTTACTACAGATTAATTCAGACTTTAACTAATTAATCTAATACTTGTCACATCCTTGCAAGTTGTGGGGTTTCCCATTTAAAAAAAAAAAAACCATCAACTTGTCGTGTGAAAGATAAAAGTAAGCTCATGATATTGTTTTAGTGAGAACATTGCCGATTTGGTTAGTAGTGGAGGTACATGATGTCTGAATTTCACTTTTAGCCACCATTAGGGCTGGCAATTAGAATATATAAATATATATTATTTATATTTATATGTATATATACTATTTAATTTAATTAGTTACAAACTTATAATAATGATATTATCAGTTATAAGTATTATATAATGTATATTAGTATATATAATATAATTGATATTATTAATAATACTAATAATTATACATGTCTACTAATAGAAATTATTAGTTACTTATACTAAATTTACTAATATATTTATACTAAATTCCTAATTACACATTACAAAATAACACATTTTTTCTCAAAAAAAAATACAATAATGACTTAGTCGTTGTATTTATTTTAAAAGTTAAAATTTGACTACTTTAATTGTATTTGTTTCATCATGTTGGATTGTATTCAAATAATTTTTGTTTGATTATTTGTATGAGTTTCAATTGTGAAATTATAATGTATAATGATTTGATAATGTATTGATATTTTAGTACTTAATTATTTACTAAAATTTGACTACAATGAAATTAAATGACAAATTTTTATTAACCCCCTAGGAGCACCCGTGGGGGAAGCAGGGGCGGGGGGAGGACTTCCCCACCCCAAACCCCAAACCGCCCCGTTGCCATTCCTTGCCACCATTATCTAGCCGAAAGTCAAAGTCAACTTTCAAATACTTTGTCCATGAATGATACATTGGATTCATAGTAAGATATGCGGCTTTAAAATATTTCATCCTAATGTTGGCATGGTTGTACCGTACTTGATCTCATGAAGCATGGCTGCAATTTGTCGACATTTAGCTTCTACTACGAAAGTTCACCTGGTGCTTCGCATGTGTCTGAATTATGATTAACTTCAACATATGAAATTAAAATGCCATCGTGAGCAAAAGCAAAATCGTGAAATAAATGGATGATTAAGTTGACAATTATTTTCACATATCAAAGGCGTTAATAGTTGCAGAGATTGATATTTCAAAAGCCCACATCTAACAAAAAAAAAAAAAAAATCGATTACAAAGGAGAATTGAGCTTTCTTGAGTAAAGTGTGCTCGTGGCTTCTCCGTTCTGATCCTCCTGCAAATCATTGCTAGCTTTCATTGCCTCGAGGATTCTAACTATGGATTTGTTTGGACAGAGCATTATTTGAAATCTTATTTGAAATAATTACTGTAACATCTTTTGTGATATGATGTATGTGAGATAAAAGGTAATTGGGAATATAAAAAAATAAGTTGAAAAATATATTTATGATGCAAGCGAAATATTATTTAAAATATTTTTGCTATCCAAAATATCATCATTCTTTTGTTGTTTTTGATTTATTATTCTATGTCGATTTTTCCTTGTTTTAAGGGTTGGTGACTTTGTGTGATCTATTCCAGAGTCAATTCTTTTTCTTCCTGAAACTTTTTGGCTATGAGTAACTGCAGTCCATACATCATTATTTTGCTTTTGTGAGCCTACAAGAAGATGAAATTTGATTATGAATTTAGCAATAGAATGCGGTAAAAGATAATGGTAGTTTGTTGGTTAAAAAATGCTCTTCCACCATTCCTGCAGTTGGTCGTAATTTTGCCTGACTGGTTTTAACTATAACATGCTGAAAGCGTTTTATGTACAATATCTGTGGCTTCCAACTGTCTCGCAGCAGATAAGGTTTTGTCAAGATTTCTTTGTGTTAATGAAAGAAGTAATTATTTATTATTCATATTTGTCACGGTTTTACAGTTGTTGAATAACAGTCTCAAACTTTGTGGAGAATTCTGTTCGATTTGATTTCTGTGTATAGTAGAGATATACATCTATATACACATTTTTTGTTGTCAATGAGAAAAGGAAATCATCTAGTGAAAACTGGATGATATTTGCATACTATTTGGTCACCCTTCATGTCAGCAATATCATTCTAACTAATGAAGTTGTGAACAATAAATCATCTGTGAATGTTTTCTTTCGCTTGGATGACGTCATCTTTTTTCAAAAATTGAATTCAATAGATGAGATTGGCATTAGCATATATTTTATTCATCTTATTAACCATTGGACTCAACATTATATAATGTTTTCTTTTTAGTTTGGAACAGCCATATAAGTAGGAGTGATATTGAGTCGAGCGAACTTGAGCATCACCATACTTGAACTCATACTTGAGCTCAAACTTGATGCTCAGAAGCAGGACTCGAGCTTGAACGAAGCTCGAGTTTGACTTGAAGGAATAGTGGGAGGGCTCAAGCTCAACTTGATGGAGCTCGAGAACTTGGCAAGCTCGAGAAAGTACTCAAGCTCGACAAACGATTTCCGAGAATCTGAAGTCCAGCAGCAGCACTAATTTGCACTAAACATTGACCTATTAGATAAAAACATGGCCTATCAAAGTCCCACTGCAGCTCTAGCATCTTAAACATTAAGGAGATTTCAGCAGGTCAAAACACTTCTGTGGCTGTAAGGAAGCTGTCCAGCAGTCCAAGAGACCATAAGGAAGCTGATGACCGTAAGGAAAGAGAAACAAGACTCAAGACTGTTCAGCAATCCAACATCATAAAATCATGACTATAAGGAAACAGAAACAAGACTCAAGCTAATGAAAATAGCAAAGTCAAGACTCGAGACCATGATCCAGATTCCATAAAAATAGCAAAGTCAAGACTCAATCTCATCATCATTTGATCAAAAAAAAAAAAAGTGGGGCATATTGAAGACCCTCATTAGATCAAAACAGCACTATACAGAAAGGGCCATAATCCAGATTCCTATTTTCAGCAATATACACAAGTAAGAACCTATTGTCAACCTCATCATCATTTCATCAAACATAAACAACAGTGCAGATTCCAAAAACGCACGCAACAAGAAACTCAGTGGCCATGATCCAGATTCATATTTTCAGCAATATACATAAGCAAGAACCTGCTCTCAACCTCATCATTATTTCATCAAAACATAAACAAGAGTGCAGCAAATTATAAAGAGAAATTGAAGCAAATGGACAAGATTTAGAAGCATTTAGTTCCTTCTGACAAACATGATACTTGACAGTTATATAACTATAAATCAAGGTGAACTTGAATTCGACTGAAGAAATAACCAAAGAACCAAACTTCACAGCTAGTCATTTAATAGAGATGCTCCCCTACTCTAGCCCCTGTTGTGCCGACAACTGAATCACTTGTCCAAGGAATTGAGCTACCTGCATTTTCTTGGCTGGTTCTTACCTCCCCCCCCTCCCCCGCAAAAGTCACACTCAGCTACCGAGCTCTCCTCTATGCTCAGAATTCCACTAAGGCCTCTAGGCCCTGTACGATTGCGCCCCCCAATTTTAGGTGTTAGGGTTTCAGGCTTAACAAATTTTACCTAAATCAGAAATATTAAACTAACAATTCACATATTTGCTACACAAATATATATTAAATATCTCAATTTGTAGAATGAAGGTGTTGTTACTTCACATTTTTAGCTGCAGCATCCAGTCCTCTACCTCCCCAATTTCTGCAATCTGCTGCTTCGTGTCAGTCGCAGGTCGCCGATGAAGCAGTGAAGCCCAAGCAGTGGCCATGGAGAACGAGATTCGAGCAGAGCTCAACCAGTGAAGCTCGTTGGATGGAGCTCACTCAAAAAAGGGGTCAATCTGCTCGAAGCTCGAACGAAGAAAGAAGAGGAAATGAAGGGAGAAGATTTCATTTCTTTTTAGGTTAATCGCACTTTATTCCCCTTACGTATGAGTCATTTTCCAATTTAACCCCCAACGTTTGTTTTTCCACAGTTTACCTCAAAAATTAACGATTAATCCTAATGGAGATAAACAGAATAATGAAAAGACAGTAATACCCTTAAGAAAATAATGAACAACCCAAAATATCCATATCTCTAGGTTTATGAAAGGGATAAAGAAAATTTTCAAAATTACCCTAGAATAATGGAGAAGGGAAATTTCACTCTATCTGGCACATGGGACAAAAAAAAAAAAAAAGAAATTCGGAAGATAAAAGGTATAGAATCTTTTTTAATTGTGGGTTATCTTTTCTCTCTCCTCTATCAGTCACTTTTCCTTCCATCTTTTCTTTCTCATCTATCTACCCATGAAAAGTACCCACATATATGCCAGTTCTGAATAAAAAGAAAATATAACTGTCTAAAACTCTTTTTGACTTATTCATGTATAGAGCAAAATTAAAGACAATAATAACAGATTATTAATGAAAAATTCTTACATTGTAATTTGAGCTGCAGTAAAATCTTCTTGTCGGATTTTCAAGTGTCCAAGAGGTGCACAATGGTGCCTCTTTACCATATCCACACATTTTTTGGGGCAATCTTTCAATGTTATTTGAAGCACTTTGTAACATTTTTATGATACTTTTGGTTGACAAAGAAAAATTTTAGGAGCTGTTGGATCTGTTGAAATGAAAGAGAAAAAATAGGCTGCAACTAGATGGAAGCATGAAAGAGAAAAAATAGACTAAAAAAATATCATACATCCCTTTTTATAACTCATTGAGGGACATTTTAGTTAGCCAAAACAAACAGCTCTTTTCAATGGCAATTTTGGCATTTTGAAGTTTTTAACGGTGCAATTGCTTAGCTGGACTGACGAAGGGGGTAAACTGTGAAAAAACAAACGTTGGGGAGCAAATTGAGAAATGGTCCATACTTGAAGGGGATAAAGTGCGATTAACCCTTCTTTTTATGCTCATTCTTTTTTTTTTTCACCTAGGGAAATGACTCATTCACCCTTCACTAATATTAGAAGAAAGCTGGTTATGATCATAAATACTGATAGAGTTTGACTAGTCCTTGAATATATCATATACACTCGAGTTTGACTCAAGTCTCCAACAAGTAACTTGAACTCTGAGTCGAATTCAACTTTGACCAAGCATGAGTTTGATCAGTTGACCAAGCTACTCGCGAATTCGAATCAAACTACTTGATTGCTGTGCATCCTTGCACGTAATACGATTGTATGGATAGCTAACTTTTTTCATATAATATTTTGCTTATATCGTAAATACATTTTTCAACCCACCTTTTATATTTTTAACCATCTTTTTATCTCACACACATCACATTACAAAAAGTGTTACAATAATTATGTCAAATAAAACTCTATTCAAACACAATGAATTGTCCTTGCAAAAATAAAATTGAAAAGAAGTTGAAAACTAAGAAACTGGAATTAGCAACTAAATAGGGAAAACTTGAAAAGATCTTAGAGTTTAACTTGAAATCTATCAATTTAAGTGCTGGTGGAATTAAATACTGACGAGATTTAATCCTATCCTCCAAATTTATAAGCCTAAATATTTCAATTTTTTCAAGTATATAGATTGCTTATCAAATATAGGAGATATTAAGCATTAATCCCATAGGAAAGATTGTCAATTACCGATAGATTTGAACTCCTCTATTTTATATTTATATGATCATAAATAAAGTCAGTAAATCTATACTACCTAGGAGTGGCAAAAATACCCGTTAACCTAAAAATCCGTCATATCCTATTCGATTTAATTCGAAAATTAGGATATCCTTTTTTTTCCGGACACAATGACCTACACTTATTTTGTATTAGGGAGAGGGAGGACCTGAAACGGCCCAAGGAGAATTCGGAAGGACTGAACCACTATCGGTCCAAACAGGTGCTTACGCACCTGATGACAATATTTTCAAAAAAAGTTTGGATTTTAGAATGTAGGCAAGGGAATTTAATCCATTAACCTACACCCATGTAGAGTTTTAAACCTCTCTTAGTGGTACTCTAGAAGTAATTGGTTTTGAAAATTAGGATACCCGATCCGTATTATTTGATCGGGTCAAAAAAGGGTCGGGTACCTGTTTAGATGCGGAGCGGGTTAGAATCACATAATTAAAATTCACAGATACCTGAACCCAGCATACTTTTTTATACACATACTACAAAATAATATTTTTAGAATTAAACAAGTAATTTCATTGAGCAAGTTATATTACAAATATGGAAGATTATAGTTTGTTTATAAAATTCATTTATAGAGGTCATGATTTTATGTTTTTAAAAAGAGTTTAATTAATACAGAATATATATTTAAAAAAGGTGCTCCTTACTTCAAATTTTTGTTGCTTTTGAATTCTTTTACTCTTAGCATGTTTGTTCCTTGGTGGGAGACTTTTTTTGAGAAAAAAATCTTTATTAAATCTGATGCGAAACTCGACCCAGCAAGAACTTGTCTTGAAGAACCAAGTTGATCAAGCAACAAAAGGATTTATTTTGATTAGACTATGGACAAAATGGGTGGATTCTAATCCAATCAAAGACAGCTCGAGATTGATTAGAAGGGTAGAAGGCGCCACAATTAAACGCAGTCTTGAATTGATAAGCCAATATTGAACCAAAGGAGACACCACTCACTTTGTATCAAGGGTGTTCACAAGGAACAAGAAAGAGATGAACTCTCATTTTCTTTCATAAAATCATCTCTCCTCCTATTGAATCGAAAGAGTTGCCTTTTATAGGTTTCCAAGGCTCAACTTCCTAACCTAATTAGAACTTTGCGAACAAAAGAAACTCACAGCCTTAACTCACTTTAGTTGGTCAGGATAGTTGGCCGGATCTAAGTTAAACTAGGTAACTAATTTACTAACTACACGACTAACTATTAGTCAAATCGAGCTTATGCTCAACATGAGCTAATTTCGAACCAACAAAAAAATGAAACAGTCACTAACATGGACCGAATAAACATATAAGAGATTTAAATTTAACCCTATTCATTGGACCTCAACGAACCATTGTTTGATTGTAAAATAGGGCATGGCAGCTCTTAGGAATTGCATCATTCCCCTCCTCTTGAAAAGATTTGTCCTCAAACCGTTGGATTGCTTGAATTGCAACAATGATGGAAACACATGAATGATGACAATCCTAGTAGCATGGTGCATAGACAACTTCTTGATGCTCATGAACACAATTGGAGTATAAAACTCAATTTTGTTGGTAGCAACATGATAGAATCAACATTAATATCTTAGCAAACGATTAAGACGTCAAGGGTGAAGAAAAACTACTTAAATCCATGGGCTGATTGGGACTGAAAAAGCTATGGATTGCAATTGGTTTTGGATCCTCATATGCGACTGGAACAAGCATAAAATTAGTTTGCACTCCTTTGATCAAAGCTAGAAGTTCATGGATAGCTTTACAACCTACAAAAACAAAATAAACCTCAACTTGATTTGAACCAGAACTTGGATATATAAGCAATGGAACATCATTAACTAAATGGTAAGGAGGTTTAGAACAAGATATAAATGCAAAACTCCCTTTGACACTTCATTATTCCTTCCATCAACCAATTCAACTAGATTAATCATTGATGGTTTATCATATTCTCCTTCAAAATCTGCATGAGAATGACAAAAATTAGGACTGGAATTATGCTCAAAACATAGTAAAAACGATGAATGATCCAAAGTTAAGGAACAAGAATCAAAATCTGGAATTCTCCCTTCAAGATGAGCTCGGATTAACCCTCTATGGGTGCAGACAGATTTGAATTGTAATTGTTTCACAAATTGATGCCCAAGAGATTTAACTCCTAAAAGACAAACTCTTTGGAAACTTGCAAAGTGTACAAGTGACTTCGGAATGGAACATGCGATGATCAACTCTACTTGACTTTGCTTGTGATAAGTGCATTTTATACATAGTTATTAGTAGCATTTCATGTGCATTTTTGGTATAAATTAGGATGATTTAAGGCGTAACTTGCTCTGTAAGTCTCTAAATTTTGTGAACTTCATTTGAGCAACTTAATGTGCAAAAGTTGGTACGAATTGGAATTGGGTGAGATAGAGAGATTGAATTGGGTGAGGTCATGTATTCTAAGGTCGTGTATTAGAGCTGAGGTCGAGTATTGTAGCCAGAATTCTGCAATTTGCTGTGCCACTTGCTCTGTTTTCACACTACTTCTCAACTCTATTCCAAACAAGAATTTCGGCTGCACATGTTCAAGGGACATTTTGGGAAGAGAAAGGGAGCTTTATGTCTTATCATTAACAACTTTTTGACTCCTTTAACATTATTGGTGTAAGAATTATTAGAAGAAAAAAGGAGACTTTTAGTCATAATAGGAGAAGAGGAGCCTTAGAGTTTGAAGAGTCTTGTCTTGTTCTCTCTAGCTAGAACATTGTGAGAACAATTGGAAACTTTATTATACAACTTATTTTGTTGAAAAAATAGAAGATCATTGGGAGTTTCTTCATTATTTTGACTAAACTTTCTTTATCTATCTTTTTACTTGTGATTCAATATGTGTTCATGCAATGAAACTATGTTCTTTCTTGTCATATATCATATGAGTAGCTAAATTTCTAGATCTAGGGAGTAGATGAAACTTATGGCTACTTGATATGAAGTGAATATGATTTACACTTGTTACATCTTGTATTAACTTGTCCATTTGTGCATGCTTATCACTTGTTGTTGCTTGATCACCAATGACAAGCTTTTAGTTGTTATTAGTCAATAACAATTGGTAATAATAATGGAACAACATAAATGGAGCATAAGGAGTAGACTCATGAGAATAGAGGTACATTTACGTGGACTATCTTTACATTTCATGAAGAATAAAGAATAAATCTAGTTATTCACCATGACAGTAGGGAAAACTAGGCTATTCTATGCCACTGCATCATTAGAATGAGTTTTGGTAAATATGAAAATCAATCCTTAGTTAAACAAGAGTTATAAAAAGAGGTAAATTTATTTATTTGTATCTTTTATGCCATAAGTGGACTCTATTTCCCTAGATCCAAGGTTTGGTGATATTCTCCGGTAGTTACTTGCAAGTTCTCTAGTTAATTTAGATAGTTAGTATTGTTAGTTTCATTGCTATTATTGATAGTTAGTCTAAATAATAGAGCAAGTTAAGGGCCTAGTACTTGTAGAGGTTGCTCCCTATGGGATCGACCTGATTTATATCCTAAACTACTAGTTGACCTGTATAATTGCAGTAAAATAGGTATATTTTGGAATTAAACTTGTACAAATATCTAAAACCCGTCAGCTTGATTTGCACAAAAGAAGAAATACTAAACAAAGCACTTGTTAGATTGTTAGAAAACAAAGCTCTCACACTCTCGGTTTTTGCAAACATGACCAATTTTTCCTTGTTATTTTGCTCTAAGGCCAAATTATTTTTGCCTTTTTCCACTCTATTCTTTTCAGCACATTGCTCACTCATCTCACTTGAGTCTTCATTTCTTCTTCAATCAATGGTGGACTAGAAGGAACACTTCTTTATTACCATCAGTTGTCACATGATTAAGTTGCTAGAAGTATGAATTCAGCACTTGGAGAATTTCTCCCATCGTAGAATCAACCAATTCTTTAGTCCAACTCCGGAAGTCATCCTTTAGTTCATGTGGCTTTGACTCAATTTGAGACTTCTTTGGCTCCACAGCTCGATTGTCATGACATTCCATAGATGAATCCTGTTTGCTTGAGGATGACCTCGACTTAGATGTTCGATGCAAACTTCTTTGCTCCTTCTCATACTCATCACAAGTACGCTTATATATGTCATATACACACAAAGCACGGAAATGATCCATTTCATCTCGAAGTGTACGAAACTCATGTTGTGAATGCAACAATCTCGAAAAAGTTTTGTAACTAGAGTGATCAAAACCCCTCCTCTTGGAAGGTTCATACTCCAAGAATTCTTGATGATATGAATGAGATACAGTTCTACGAGGCATGGTTAGCTGATATGCAAATTTAGTTAGCAAAGAATAGAAATTCCTCACAACACACAAGCTCATGTGTACGCACTTGTCACTCGTGTATTACTCAAATTTATACACTCTAATAATCTTACCACCCTTTCAAGTCCTTGATCACAATCTTTGAGACAATATGAATTGCTCACAATTGATCAAGATGGCTCAATAATTCAATTAACAAGTGGCAATCTTGAATGTGACTCGATGAGACTTGACTCAAAATCTGAAAAATTTTAACACTATACAACCTGAACTTTGAAGATGTATTTGAGGCTGGAAATTAGTATTAACAGATAATTATCGGCTCAAACAAGAAGCAAAGTTGCAACACAAGACTAATAAGACTGACACAAAAAAAAACTGGAATTTCAACACTTGAGAAATCTGGAATTTTTTTGTTGCCGATCTTAGGACTAAATTTCTGAAAAATCTGGACATTATTTCTGGACTCCAAGAATGAAATATTTGGCTGGATGCTACCAGAAAAAGGAAACTAACTAACGACACAAGGCAAATCTAAAGACTTGATGCAAGGCAATTGGAACAAGTGAAACGATTGTAGTTTCTTGACTTTGTTTGTGACTGGTGCAATTTAGAATGTAATTTGGACTTATTGACTTGGAACAACTCTAGAACTAACTCCCTTTCCCAAAGAAATAGGGATTTCAAAGCTGGTTTCACAGAGCTTTCAACAAGAATTGGTCAAAACAGCTATCGGATTAAAGAAACTTGTAGTCCGAATTGGGATTGGATTGGTAGAAGCTAATGTTTTGTTGTTTTTTGTTCAGGCGTATTGTCACTTTCAAAAGCACCAATCTGGGTGTGATTTCTGTGTCTAATGGTTCAAGTTTTGTGGCTGTAACAACAAAATTTTGTGGCCCAAATTCTGGTTAAAATCAAACCAGTCAAGAACTAAAGAACAAGAGGCTTAGCTACTACAAAATTTTTAGGTTTGGGTATGATCAGGTTTCAGCCCCCAAAACCCAGAAAATTTTGGAATTTCACACAAGGTTGTATGAAGATATTTCCAGAATCAAGAAACAACAAAAACTTGAAGGTTCCCCCCCTCCCAAACAACTCAAGGTACCTCGATTTTTCACAAAATAGGTTTGAAAGTTGAATAACTTCAAGAATCGAGATTGTTGCTTCAAGAACTTAAAGATTGTTGCTTGAACAATTCAAGAACTTCAAGAAACCTGGAATTGTGATTCAAATTTCCAAGAAATTATGCATGATCTGTCCACTTTTCTTTACAAAATTCCAGAATCACAATGAAAACTAACAAGAATCCTAGAACAAGGAATCAAATTCTTCAGGAGAGTCACGACCAGCGATTTGTTTCCCAAGAACTAACAACTGGTATACGTTTTCTTGACTCAAACTTCAACAAAATCATGAAAAAACAATAAAAAAAAGGTGCTGGAAACAAGAAGTGAAGATAGTCATTCAAAACGATTGCGGACAGAAACAAGAAACACACAACACTAATCTAGTCGCGACAAGAAGAAACCTAACGGATGGACTTTTTTCTTCAAATTTTTGCTGGACTGATTGTGACCAATTGACATGAATTAACAACAAGAATTAACACTATAATCTGTACAGAATCAATAGAGAATAGCGACTCCAATTTTTGGCCTAACAAACAACTAGTCACAAGGACCAAAATGCGATAGGCTACAATAAACCCTATCGGCTGGGATTTTTTTTCTTTTTTTTGTGTCAAATTTTCTGGAACAAATACCAACAAAAAAACCACAATTTAACATGAAATTATAAAAAAAAACTAACAAGAAACAACAACTTAAGCTTCAGACAGATTGCACAAGAAACAAACATGATGAACAACAAGAAACTAGACCCGACACATAAAGAAACCCTCATGGTTCTTCTTGACAACCATGGATGAAATTTTTTTTGTACAACCAAAAGATTGCGAATTGAATAAAAGCAAGACATAAATACAACTAGAAGCAAGAACATGAATAAAACTATGAAGATTCAAACCCTAGAACGATAAACAGAATATTTTTTTCAAAATAAGGTAGGGTATGGTAGAGAACAAAGAGTTAAAAAAGAAAAGAAAAAGGATATTAACTTGAATTAAGAGTCAAAAATCTGATACCAGATGATGTGAACTCGACCTAGCAAGAACCTGTCTTGAAAAACCAAGTTGATCAGGCAGTGAAAAGATCTATCTTGATCAAGCTATGGACAAAATTGGGGTGGATTCTAATCCAATCAAGGACAGCTCGAGATTGATTAGAAGGGTAGAAGGAACCACGATTCAATGCGGTCTTGAATTGATAAGCCAAAACTTGAACAAAGGAGACATGACTTACTTTGTATCAAGGGTGTTCACAAGGAACAAGAAAGAGATGAACTCTCAATTTTCTTCATAAAATCGTCTCTCCTCCTATTGAATCGAAAGAGTTGCCTTTTATAGGTTTACAAGACTCAACTCTTAACCTAATTAGAACTTTGCAAACAGAAGAAACTCACAGCCTTAACTCACTTTAGTTGGTCATTGTAGTTGGCCTGACCTAAGCTAAAGTAGCTAACTAATCTATTAACTACACGACTAACTATTGGTCAAATCGAGCTTATACTCAACATGAGCTAATTTGAACCAACCAAACAACAAAACACTCACTAACATGGAGCGAATAAGCATATAAGAGACTTAAATTTAACCCTATTCATTGGACCCCAACAAACCATTGTTTGATCGTAAAGCAGGGCATGGGCAGCTCTTAGGAATTGTATCAAAATCTTAAATGAATATATAAAATACAAAGTTAAATAAGTATAAATGATTTTTTTAAAAAATATTAAATGATAAGTAGGGTTAGGCAGGTACCCGTTGGCCGACCCTATCTTGACAGATACCTGTTAATTGGGTTTTTTTTTAATAACCGCCAATCATATCTGGTGGGCGGGCTTGGTAACCCTGTTCATTGAAATAAAAACAAAAGAACAATACGGGGTGGATAAGGGTTAGAAAATGGCTGACCCGCAAGGTGCAGGTCAGGTCAGCCAAATAGTATATGGGGCAGGTAACTGACTCGTGCCCACTCCTAGCACTGCTAAGATGCAACAAAAGTAGTAAAAATAGCAATAAAAGGGTTTTTAGGGTTATGAAATTTCTATCTACTCTTACAAGTAAAAATTACCGATAAATTGAAGCTGATTATCTTGGCTAAGTCATTATGTAATTTCCTAATGTATATGGTATTCGCTTTCATTGATGTACCAACCATACCTAAATACTCCCCACCTACATTTCATGATGATGAAACTGGGTATAAATTCATTAGATTCTATGAAATTACTTGGTTAAAACTAAAAAGGTGTAAACTTGCTTTCATGAGTTTAACTCTCTTGGTTTAACACTTCCATGAACTAATGTTCAATCACAACTGTTGTTAATGATTTGTTGTTTTTAGGTAATCACAACAAATGGTCAATTAATAAGCAAAAGTGTTAAAAACTTGCACAATATTTAAACATCAAATAACCAAAAAAATCTCACATAACAATGCTATAATTCATCCATCACTAGGTATACAAACTAGCAAAACATAAAGGGAAATAAGAACCAAACTTGTATTAACACTAAACATGAAAATCAAATACAAGTGGTAAAGAGCTTAAAAGATTAAACTCCATTTCACATGTGAGTATCAACCTCTCCACCTACATTCCTCAATCTTCATCCAAGTCTAGGTAGTAAAAGAGTGGATAAAACTACACTAATCCTGCACTATCTAATGTTTTAAGAAGTTCTAGTGACAAACTACATTTTGTGTAGAGTTTTCCTAACCTCTAAAAGTTATTAAAATGTGTTTTGAAATATCCTTTATATATAAGAATCAAGCTCCAAGTAACTTGTTAAAATTGATGTAATTTACTGTTTGGAATTGTCCAAAGTTGATTCCCCAAACTTTCAAGACTCTTCTAGCATTTTGCTACAAAAATTCATTTAGAATATTGGTCAAAAAGTAGTAGGACAGAGCTGCAAATTGAAATGCAACTTGCTCTAGTTTAAAGCAGCTGCAAAGAAGATTCGCGAGTAGATTTGAGGGCCTACCCATGTTTCTAGTCAGCGTTTCCATTATATTGCAAGTTTACACTTTTTTTGATGAATCCTAGTTTCACATAGCTGATCCTTCCAAATGTTTTTTTTGCTCGTCTCCCGCATGCGAGATGGCAAGTTATTTATTTGTCAGGAGTGAGGTTTCTAATTATGTCTAGGGGCACTTTGAAAGGCCTTTAGGGATTTTTCGGGCAGATATGGGGTGTGCTGGAGGTTGTTATCCTGGGAGCTACTTAAGGTGTCGCATCCGCAGATTAAGTGGTTGTTGAGAGTGACCCCATCAGTTGTTTTTTGGTTCATTTGGCGGTTTCAAAACAAAGCCTTTTTTGATGGTGTAATGGTTGGGAAGTAGCAAATAATTTTTCAAAATAACTGTTGAATTGCTACTGATGCTTCGTGCTAAGTTTTGGGTTAGCTTCCAGATAGGTACCTCTTGGTATGAAGTGGGAGGTCACCTACAGGGTGTTCCGAGAGGTGTTAAATGTGTCTCGGTGTTATGGAATTCTCCTATAGAGGGGTGCGTTAAATTAAATACTAATGGTTCATTGCATGGTAATCCCGGACCGGGTGGGGGAGGTGGTATTTTTCGAGATGCGAATGGGGATCTTTTATTTGCCTTTTTAGAATTTTTGGTCATCTAACTTCCTTGCAGGCGGAGGCTAGGGCGTTGTGTACTGGACTTGAAATCTGTGCTATTAAAGGTTTTGCTAAGGTAATGGTGGAGATTGATTCTAAAACACTGTGGCAAATTTTGGTATCTAATTCGTTAGGTCCTCCTTCAATTCGCTCACTTGTACGAAAGATCTGCTCGTTCAGTCCCCTCATTTTTTCGATTACTCATTGTTTCCGTGAAGGTAATATGATAGTTGACTCTTTAGCTTCTTTTTCATTGTCCTTCAATTCCTTTGTTTTGTTTATCTCGCAGATTAGTCTGCCTAGATTGTCTAGAGGGTTGGTGAATCTGGATAGGCTTGGTATTTGTAATTTTTGAGTTAGGAGAGGGTAAGGTTTGGTCCTCCCCCCTCATTACATGTATTCTTATTATTTCTGATAATAAGATGGGATCATCGGCCACCCGCTAGTTATGAATGGCGGTTGAAAAAAAGATGAATCCTAGAAATTGCCCTATTTTATACTAAGTTGAACTATGAATTTCTCAATGATAGAGGTCATTGAGTTAGCTCTCCAATGCATTAATAATCATGTCATTTGAAAGTCTAGAAATCGAAGAAAATGATCAAAATACCCTTGACTGGTTAGAAATGTTTTCAAGATTATAGTAATAGAAATGAACTTCTGTGTTTTAGTTTTTTGATTATGAAAACATATGAACTAAACTTTGATGCCTCATAAAAAATGTAGAACTTGTCTTAAATTTACATTGATTCAAGAATCATTTCAATCCAATATGCGTAGTTCAAGTTATAGATGAAATATCAAAATGTGTCAGGGCTGCCAATTTTTTGGGCCAAAAACCTCAACGACAACTAAGCTATTGATCAGGTCATATTTTGACCATTAAACAATTTTTTTTTGTAAAAAATTGGCCAGTAAACTAAATAATCAATACACCCATGGTCATTTCATTGATTATTGCTCTTAATCTACAAAACAATCAAAACATGTGGCAAAATGCAGGGATAGTTTTGCCTACCACTAACTCGACCTTATAACCTAATATCCATAAACCTTATTGAAGTTAAAAAAAAGGAAGTGTAACCCAACCCATTCAACTTCTATTCTTCAAATTTATTCTTAAGGATGACTTCATGGTTTAGGGTTTTGTAGTTCAAAGAAAAGGGAAAATTGTGGTAAATCTATGGATTGGGTCATTAGGAGAAGAGGTATCGACATTGATCCCAATGAGATTTACAGTGAGTTTTGTGTGGGAACCCATGTATCTAATATGAACTGAAATTGTAGTTTAGTATCAATTCAATGAGTGCATTACTCAAGTTTTTCTATGAAATCGCACTTGGTTACTTTTGGGTTGCGAATATTGTGGTCTTATGGGGTTTAAACATTAGGGTTTTCATTGTTGTGTGGGTTTTAAGATTGAAAAATTTTGAATTATTTGAGAATATTTGTGTTTATTTCATCCCTATTTTTTTCATATGCAGTGACCCTTTTTTTTCATTTGATTGTAGTGGCTAACTCTGAACTATTTAGTATTAGAATGTTTCACAATGGTAGACTTAGTAAGCAGTAGTATAAAACGTATATTAGCGGTGAGATAGATTATGTTGATGTGTGCAATGCCGAGAATGTTTGTCCATGAGATCAATGCCATGGTTGAATAACTAAGACAAAACGGTTTAGTGCTCTATTATTACTTAGAGCCTAGGATAGATTTGAATAATGCGTTAAGGGAATTACAAGGAGATACAGATATAAATGCAATGTACAAATGAGTGCATGAGCATTAATTGATGGATGGTTACTGTGACCATAGGCCTTTATGTGAAATTCTTGAAATCTAGTCAAACTCCCTATTGTTAGGTAGTAAGAAAAAATAGGGGTTGTAATCCGAGAAATTGATGGACATGAGTTTAATTGCAGAACCTAATAACCAATTGGCTATTACTAAAAATCCATTTTCTAGCTCTTTTATTAGTGCAACTAAGGGTGGCCTTGAACCAACAATGAGAGGTACAAGTAGGGGTGAAAGTGTAGGAGTTGGTGCTGTCATTGAAGGAGAAGTTAGTGGGGTCCGTTTAAGTGTTGATGTAGAGAGTGGGATTAGAAGAAATGGGGTTGGTGTGGGTATAAATGAAGCTGAAGAAGATGACAAAGATGGCAACAACTTTGAAGGGGAGCATTTCACTAATGATGAAGAGTTTTGCAAAGAGGACCAGATGCTTGGGAGTGAGAAACAAACTTCTACAGTTGAAGTTCTCCCTCTTGTTATGAGGAGAACCATTGAATCTATACTCCATGATAAATAGGAGGTAATAAGTTTGGAATGTGCTGCACAAAAAGGTGGTCAATATGCAACTGAAGCTAAAAAAGAATCACAGACAACTGATAGAGCGTTTGGTGGCAGGAAGAGAGCCAAGCAAAAGTATGTTAGAAAAACAGCAAGAGGGCCAAGAAAGAGCACAACAGAAGGACAAAATAGATCATCATAGTTTGATCATAATACATCATCATAAGCTGATCAGAATATATCACCATAAGATGATAAAGAACCAAAAGATGCTGATGATGAAGATGTGTTGCATGACAACCTAATAGAGGAACACTTGCGGAGCACTCATGGTTCTTCTAATGATGATGCTGATGTGCATAAAGAAATCAAATCAAATATATTGATTTCAATGTTGAAAAAGACATGAGAAATCCACATTTTCAAGTAGGGATGAGGTTTACATCATTAATTAAGTTCGAGATAGCAGTTCAAAATTATTCTATTGTTAGTGGTAGACCTGTTTGGTACTACATCAATGAGGAACTCAGAGTAAGGATAAAGTGTAAGGATCCATGCAACTGGGACTGTTATGCTTTTCAAGAGAAAGCACTTGGGTTGAATGATCAGGTCATAAAGATCCTTTGTTTATGATGTGCATCAAAATTGTAATCATGCCTGAAAAAAAAATAATGACTGCTAAATGGATAGTTGAGAGACATGAGGATAGCATTATGGCCAATTTGAATATTCCTATCCATTCTTCGAGGCAAATAGTGATTGAGGAGTATAGGGTATAAATATGAAAAAAAATAATATGTACATATGCTAGAAGCATTATTGTTGACAAAATCAAAGGTTGCTCAGTTTAACAATACAAGTATATATGGGAATATTGTGAGGAGATTAACAAAACTCACCATAATTCTACCATAGCAATTGAGTTTATTCCATTTAGAGATCTAGGTTGCAATCCTTGGTTCATAAGACTGTATTGTTATTTGGGTACACTAAATGAAATATTCAAAATGTGTAGACCTGTGATTGGACTTGATGACTGCAACGAAAGGGTCATTGTGATGACTTGAAAATTTACCTATATGTTTCTTATAATTCCCTCTTATTTTGAATAAATTAATTTATAATTTCTTTACTACTAATTTACTCTCTCAATGGTGGTAATAAATCATAGAATCGAGAGTTTTACTTTTACTTTTATAGTTAGAGCAAATTAGGGTTTTGTGCACTTTGGTCGTGTGATCACTTGGTGAGGTATGTGTACTAAATTTGGTGGATAAGAGTGAGTATTAGATAAGAGGAAGTGTGTGACAGCCCCACCTTACCCTAAGGCGAACCAAAGGGTTCGGCGGACCGCCTGCCCAGCTCTCGCCAGGACTCGTTCACTCACATCAAAGAAAGTAAAATAAAGCCTCGAGAATAAGCGTAAACGAAACCCAGACTTGAAACATATACTTACATTTATCCCAAACTCAACCAATTACATAGTCCCAAATATATACACAAGCTCCGCATTCCTAATATGCTCAACCTTCTCCAAGCACTAGAACGAAAGCAAAAGCCAAAACAATACAAAAGGCTAAACTATACTATACAGGTCTCTCGCCCTTGCTCGCAACCCCTGTTAAGGAAAACAAAAGACGTGGAATGAGCTAAAAGCCCAGCGAGGTTCTATATACTCAACTAAGCATTAAACAAGGACATTAGCACGTAATAACAAGTAATCCAAATAACATTGACGATATAAAGCAGGAATAACACATTCATTAAAAGGATACGGAGTCATTCGTTCGTTCGTTCATCGACCATCCATTCCTTCAATCATTTAGAAAAATTTCATTTGTCATTGAAAATCCCTCCGTCATTCTTGCCATTCATTCGTTCATTTCGTTCTTCCCCTTCTGGCCAGCGCACTGGCCAGTCCTTCCCAAACTTCATGGTCATACTCGAGTATACCAAACATTCATTCACCCAGGGTCACTAATCGCCCGACCGAGTCCGCTTCTGGCTCGAGTCGACCAATAACCAAGGGCAAGGGCCCAGTTCAGCCCGAAGGCTTACATTCATGCACAAGTAACATTCAATCATTCAATCATTGAAAATTTCACGTTCATTTAGGTCGAGTGCGATAAAGTACACACTCGCCTAGAAAAGTCGTTTTGAGTATTCATTGAAGCATTTAAGAGTTCAAATAACTATAACAAGCCACGTAGTCAATGGAAATATAGCGTACCTCAATCACATAACAAGGCAACAATCCAAATAGTCACAACAATTCACATAGTCATTAAAAACAAATCGTATATAGAACACTCACCTAATTAAGCAAAATTACGTCCAAAGTATCCCTCCGGATATCAACTTTGGTCACCAAGAAACCCTAATAACAATCATGAGAAAATATTATGGCTCAACCATCAAAATGTCCAGTGAATCAAAGAAAATTCGAATAAAACGAGTACAAGAGGGAAGTATGATGTTTTTGAAAGTGAAAAGGGTACATTTTGATCAAAGGAAATGAGTAACTAAAGGTTTTCCAAATCAAACATAAAACTAAGCTCAAAAGAGTTTTAGAAAATTAAATCGGAAAAATTTGAAACAGTTGCCACGTCAGAATCCGGCCAGAACTTGGTCGGATACACGGCCGGATAGTGAACAGTAGTTTTTCCTCATTTTTCGTAAAACGTGTTTTTGGCTCAAAACTAACACATTTACAAAGAATTAATGTATAACAAGTATCTTGGTTAAAAATCATATGAAAAAGGTAGTCAAATACCTTGAATTCACACTTTAAAACCTTGCGCGTTAAAATTAGGTTTTGTGGCCGAGAAACCCTAGGCCACTCTTGTTTGTTTCGGAACGAAAATAAACACGTATTTGAAGTTCAAAACTAACATTTAGAACTAAGCATCATGGTTAAACGAAATGGTATAAGTGCAAGTAAAGTGACTCATTTAACACTACTAGAGTGGCACTAAGCTACTCTAAGCAAAGCAAATCCAATGCATCCCAAAATCACATTCCAAATCTCATTTCCAATCACTCAAGTTCAAGAAAATAAACGGACAGCATTTCCCCTTGTTTTTCCTTACTTTCCATGCTACAACCCAACCACCAAATCATACCATTCAATCACAATTTCATATACAAACCATAAGCTATCAAACACCCTTAAAATGCAACCAATTGAAGCTTTACAGCCATCCAAAACCAGGCCCAAATATTCCATCATAACTCAGCACACACAACTCCAATTCAATTGATTCCAAATCCATATGAAAGCTAAGATACAAGGCTACAATTCTTAAGAAGGCATCAAAAGCTAATTCAGTAATCTTCCCAGCCAAAAGAGCCAAATACAGGGGCTGATTATCATTTCCGGACAGAAACAGGGCAGCAGGGGTAAAATAGTCATTTCACAGGCTACAGTGCTTAGATTGAGCTGAAATTTTACAGGCATAACCTACACTCAATTCTCTACAACTTTCATGTTTTGAACTAAGTCCAATTCGGCCTCCATCATGGCCGAACAACACTGGTCAGATTAGGGCAGAAAATTCCCAATAAATCAGAAATTTAACCAACTCTCCATTAATCCACAAAATCATCCATTAATCATGTTAGCAAGCCACCATAGGCCACTAATTATCATCTATTGGAACCAAAGAAGGGTGTTCTTAGCAACCTTACCTTCAAACCTCAAAGAAAGTTGGTAGCTTAGACTTCCTCTTCCCAAAACAACTCCACCAAGGCCTTCAATTTCTCTTAGCTAGCACTTGTATGGTGTAGTTTTCAATTTGGTTGGTTAAAACTCAAGATTTGAGCAAGGATTTAAGCTAGAAATGGAAGAGCTCTCTCTCTTGTTTTTCTCTCCAAGGGTTCGGCCAAGGCAAGGGAAAGAAATGAGGGAATTTTGGTCAAAATTGGAGTTTTGGTAAAGGTAAGAAAGTTAGGCAAGTTTCCTCCAATCGGTTGGCGACACGTGGCGTCCTTTAGGTTTTAAGCTTATCTTCTCACTTCCAATAATTCATCCATCTAACCAACCTCTAATCATCTCCTAGTACCATGGAAAATAATATCACTTAGTATTCTATCACCTAATCGACAAAATTATAACGCACTAGCGGGCCCCACATCGAACAAATGCACTTCAAGTTATGTACACTAACTTATACTAGGAAAATGATTTAAAAATTGTACTTACTTGTAAAATGTACAAAACATTTAATATTTTCAAAGGACAGTATAAAATATGGCCAAGGAAATAAAATAATACGTGAAAATGTGAAAATTTTCGGGTTCTCACACTCTCTCCCCCTTAAGAAATTTCGTCCTCGAAATTTTACCTTCCGTTTCCTCATGTGACCCCAGAGCTTGTTGCGGTTCTATGGCATATATCTGAGCTGGTGTAGTTGTTCGGTTCCCTCGTTCGTTAGTCGGTTTCGGTTTGGCTCCACTTACTTGTTGAGTACCAGCCTCTCGTGGCTGCTTCCTTGGACAATTATTCAGTTGATGCTCACCACTCCCACAGATCAAACACTTTCGCCCTTTTCTCCAACAGTCATTCTCAATGTGGTTTGCCTTTCCACAATAGCCACAAGCCAAGCGAGGAATTACGGTTTGGCTTTCGCGAGAAGTCTTCGCAGGTACGATCTGACTTCCTTTGGTAGATCCCTCATATAGTGCTCCAAATGTCCAAGGTGGATGAGGGAAATGGTTCACTTTTGACACTTTGGAGGGCGTTGTCTTTTCCCCAGATTCTTCCGGTATGCTACTAGGTGCGCCCCTTTTCCGCACTTGAAAAGCTTTTACTTGTGCTTTTGCATCCTCAATTCTTTGTGCTTTCTCAAGAGTTTCCGTAAAGGTGTTAATTTGAACCGCCGCTAAAGCTTCTTGAATTTCCAAATTCAAGCCTTGGATGAACCGCCTTATCCTTCTTCGCTCAGTAACCACTAATTCAGAGGCGAACTTGGATAGTTTAGTGAATTTTGTCTCATATTCGGCCACACTCATGGTTCCTTGACGCAATCCAATAAATTCGTCTTCCCTCCTTTCTTGGACCAAAGGTGGAAGGTACTTCTCGTAAAATTCCCGTGTGAAGTTCACCAATGTCCATGCAGTTTGTTCTCTCTCCCATTTGGCCCTAATAACATTCCACCATGCTCTGGCTGGTCCTTCAAATTGAAATACAGCAAAGTTCACTTGTCTTTGCTCCGTGTAGTTTAGGGCGGCGAAGATGTTAATCATTACTTCTAACCACTGTTCAGCTATATCTGGATCAGATCCTCCAAGGAATTTGGGAGGATTAAACTTTTGAAACCTTTCCAAAGCCCTATCTTCTCCTACCTCTCTTATCTCAGGGTTCTGGGGTTGATTTACTGGCAATTGGCCTTGTTGATCTACCAATCGCGCGAGGATACTAGTCATTTGTTGTATTGCCGTCGCTACTTGGTCTCCGGCCTCAACCCTCGGTCCACGCTCTTGCTCAGTTACTGTTGCTCTTTCTTTACTGGGTTCTCGAGCTTGCCTAGCCCCATGGCCACGACCAGCTCCACGTCCGCGTCCACGACTACGTCTCCCTTCCATTCCCTTTTCTCTCTCTCCCTTTTTTTTTTTTTCAAAAGGCGTTTTAGTATGCAAATAAAGTAAGTCGACTAAAATAGCAAGATATAACACACCCAATATGCAAGAAAACATATCAAGTTAAACAAATTAAGCCAAATTAAAAGTCACAAGCTAAATACACACAGTAGTAACCAAAGATATACAGTAGCAGTACAGGGCAAAACAAAGGAAAATCACGACGTGCCATACCACACTCGGCTAAACACTTCCCCATCCGATCTCTCACTTCCCTTACTATCTGAACTATACATCCGTTAACACTTTACACTTACTTTCACTAAACATTAGCCCAATCCTGCTTCCCACAAAAGATCGCAAATCCTTAGCACTACCCGCGTACTCGGGTACAAGAATCCGAGATAATTCACCACTCGAGCTGGCCAGTCCCAAGTGTAAATTATCTACAATCGAGATTCCTACCGGACGTACATTTCTATTGTCCTCAAGTACCCTAAAAAGGATGTACACTTATAACAGGCACGATTCATAACTTACGCTCAGAAGAGCACTTAGTCCTTCACACTTATTCACGGAATCAGGACCATACACCACTTGGCCCAAACTCACTCCGCGCAGAGACCACGCGAAACTGCTCTGATACCACCTGTGACAGCCCCACCTTACCCTAAGGCGAACCAAAGGGTTCGGCGGACCGCCTGCCCAGCTCTCGCCAGGACTCGTTCACTCACATCAAAGAAAGTAAAATAAAGCCTCGAGAATAAGCGGAAACGAAACCCAGACTTGAAACATATACTTACATTTATCCCAAACTCAACCAATTACATAGTCCCAAATATATACACAAGCTCCGCATTCCTAATATGCTCAACCTTCTCCAAGCACTAGAACGAAAGCAAAAGCCAAAACAATACAAAAGGCTAAACTATACTATACAGGTCTCTCGCCCTTGCTCGCAACCCCTGTTAAGGAAAACAAAAGACGTGGAATGAGCTAAAAGCCCAGCGAGGTTCTATATACTCAACTAAGCATTAAACAAGGACATTAGCACGTAATAACAAGTAATCCAAATAACATTGACGATATAAAGCAGGAATAACACATTCATTAAAAGGATACGGAGTCATTCGTTCGTTCGTTCATCGACCATCCATTCCTTCAATCATTTAGAAAAATTTCATTTGTCATTGAAAATCCCTCCGTCATTCTTGCCATTCATTCGTTCATTTCGTTCTTCCCCTTCTGGCCAGCGCACTGGCCAGTCCTTCCCAAACTTCATGGTCATACTCGAGTATACCAAACATTCATTCACCCAGGGTCACTAATCGCCCGACCGAGTCCGCTTCTGGCTCGAGTCGACCAATAACCAAGGGCAAGGGCCCAGTTCAGCCCGAAGGCTTACATTCATGCACAAGTAACATTCAATCATTCAATCATTGAAAATTTCACGTTCATTTAGGTCGAGTGCGATAAAGTACACACTCGCCTAGAAAAGTCGTTTTGAGTATTCATTGAAGCATTTAAGAGTTCAAATAACTATAACAAGCCACGTAGTCAATGGAAATATAGCGTACCTCAATCACATAACAAGGCAACAATCCAAATAGTCACAACAATTCACATAGTCATTAAAAACAAATCGTATATAGAACACTCACCTAATTAAGCAAAATTACGTCCAAAGTATCCCTCCGGATATCAACTTTGGTCACCAAGAAACCCTAATAACAATCATGAGAAAATATTATGGCTCAACCATCAAAATGTCCAGTGAATCAAAGAAAATTCGAATAAAACGAGTACAAGAAGGAAGTATGATGTTTTTGAAAGTGAAAAGGGTACATTTTGATCAAAGGAAATGAGTAACTAAAGGTTTTCCAAATCAAACATAAAACTAAGCTCAAAAGAGTTTTAGAAAATTAAATCGGAAAAATTTGAAACAGTTGCCACGTCAGAATCCGGCCAGAACTTGGTCGGATACACGGCCGGATAGTGAACAGTAGTTTTTCCTCATTTTTCGTAAAACGTGTTTTTGGCTCAAAACTAACACATTTACAAAGAATTAATGTATAACAAGTATCTTGGTTAAAAATCATATGAAAAAGGTAGTCAAATACCTTGAATTCACACTTTAAAACCTTGCGCGTTAAAATTAGGTTTTGTGGCCGAGAAACCCTAGGCCACTCTTGTTTGTTTCGGAACGAAAATAAACACGTATTTGAAGTTCAAAACTAACATTTAGAACTAAGCATCATGGTTAAACGAAATGGTATAAGTGCAAGTAAAGTGACTCATTTAACACTACTAGAGTGGCACTAAGCTACTCTAAGCAAAGCAAATCCAATGCATCCCAAAATCACATTCCAAATCTCATTTCCAATCACTCAAGTTCAAGAAAATAAACGGACAGCATTTCCCCTTGTTTTTCCTTACTTTCCATGCTACAACCCAACCACCAAATCATACCATTCAATCACAATTTCATATACAAACCATAAGCTATCAAACACCCTTAAAATGCAACCAATTGAAGCTTTACAGCCATCCAAAACCAGGCCCAAATATTCCATCATAACTCAGCACACACAACTCCAATTCAATTGATTCCAAATCCATATGAAAGCTAAGATACAAGGCTACAATTCTTAAGAAGGCATCAAAAGCTAATTCAGTAATCCTCCCAGCCAAAAGAGCCAAATACAGGGGCTGATTATCATTTCCGGACAGAAACAGGGCAGCAGGGGTAAAATAGTCATTGCACAGGCTACAGTGCTTCGATTGAGCTGAAATTTTACAGGCATAACCTACACTCAATTCTCTACAACTTGCATGTTTTGAGCTAAGTCCAATTCGGCCTCCATCATGGCCGAACAACACTGGTCAGATTAGGGCAGAAAATTCCCAATAAATCAGAAATTTAACCAACTCTCCATTAATCCACAAAATCATCCATTAATCATGTTAGCAAGCCACCATAGGCCACTAATTATCATCTATTGGAACCAAAGAAGGGTGTTCTTAGCAACCTTACCTTCAAACCTCAAAGAAAGTTGGTAGCTTAGACTTCCTCTTCCCAAAACAACTCCACCAAGGCCTTCAATTTCTCTTAGCTAGCACTTGTATGGTGTAGTTTTCAATTTGGTTGGTTAAAACTCAAGATTTGAGCAAGGATTTAAGCTAGAAATGGAAGAGCTCTCTCTCTTGTTTTTCTCTCCAAGGGTTCGGCCAAGGCAAGGGAAAGAAATGAGGGAATTTTGGTCAAAATTGGAGTTTTGGTAAAGGTAAGAAAGTTAGGCAAGTTTCCTCCAATCGGTTGGCGACACGTGGCGTCCTTTAGGTTTTAAGCTTATCTTCTCACTTCCAATAATTCATCCATCTAACCAACCTCTAATCATCTCCTAGTACCATGGAAAATAATATCACTTAGTATTCCATCACCTAATCGGCAAAATTATAACGCACTAGCGGGCCCCACATCGAACAAATGCACTTCAAGTTATGTACACTAACTTATACTAGGAAAATGATTTAAAAATTGTACTTACTTGTAAAATGTACAAAACATTTAATATTTTCAAAGGACAGTATAAAATATGGCCAAGGAAATAAAATAATACGTGAAAATGTGAAAATTTTCGGGTTCTCACAAAGTGTGTGATTAGAAGTGCTATTAATAAGTTAGTGAATCATAAGTTAAAACAAAAGTACGCAAGAGTTAAGAAAAATAGGCTTGAACCGACGTGCGCCATTTGTTACCGATTGAGTACACCACTTGACCACTACTTTCTTACCCTAATCTTCTTGTTTTTATTTCACCTAAACCTCCCTAAATTAACCCTGAAATCAGCTACCATTATTGACTAAGGAAAAGGCAGAAAAGAAAACAAAAACAAAGAAAAGATCTTAAGTGACAAGTGTTGGCAATCCATGGAAGTTTGACCAAGACATTTCCCTTTTTTCTTATCTTTCCTTTTGGCTAAGTTTCCTTCATTTTCCTCTTGTGATGGCCAAAAATTGGGAGAGAAAAACAAGAGAGGAGAACTTCCAACTTCATCTTGATTTAGCCTTGTTTGAGTTGAAATCTCAAAATTTAAACCAATTAAACTAGCACCAAGGAGTTAAGGAAGCTTGTTGTGGGGTTGTTTGGAGAGGAAAGCTTTTGTTTTTCACTTTCTTCAAGTGTTTTGGAAGGTATAAGTCTAAAACTTCCTTTTTCTTTCTTATTTTAGCAAACTCTGGAGTAGATGCCTTGAATCTTGAAATATCTTGGATGATACTCTAGTTTTGGTGTAGATTAGTGGATTTTCAGCTAGGGTTTTGCCATTTTAGCATTGCTTTATGTTGTTCAACTATCAAATGTTGGTATTGAGCTTGGATATGGAATTTGTGAGGTGATTAGTAGCATGAATGTGACTTTTTAGCTTTACAAGATGAATTTCCAGCTTTGTCAAGAAATTTCCAACTTTGATATTGTATGATTACTTGTTGGAAATGAGTTACCATTTGATGGTTTTAAACCTAGATGAAGAGCTATCTTGATATGCTTACTTGTGGTGTTTGAATTGGGTTGATTTGAGGAAAAACAATGAAGCCTTAATGGCTGGAAAAATGAGTAAAAACAAGGGAAATGCTGCCCAAATTTTCTTCCATAGGATAAGCGAGCAAAATTGGTACTCGAGTGGTGATTCGGGAATGAATTGAACTTGAATTGTTTAGAATACTCGAGTTTCTCTTAGTAGAAGTACATAAGCTGAATTTTGCCAAAACTCGTACCCTTTTAAAAGGTGAAAGTAGCGACCACTATAAATACGTTTTTCTCGTCTTTTAGACCAAATTGCAAACTTAAAAGTGTTAATCGCTTCTTTATTGAAACCAAACTAGCGAGCATGAATTTTCTAGAGTTTGATAAGTGAAATGAATACTACTTCAACGAGTTTCATTTATTTGCTTTTCTTTAAGCGAAACTCTTATATTTTGAACCCTAATTGCTTTCAAACTGTCCAATGATATTTATGGTAGATTTGGACTCCAACCAAGGAGTTGACCTTGGACATGGTTTTGAAAAGAAATAAATTGTTGGTGAGTGTTTCCAAGTGCATGATTGAACTTGATATTTGAAAAAAAATACTTGACCTATTTGAACGGGCAAGAGTGTACTTTATCGCACTTGCCTTAATGTGATTTATTACTATTTACTGGTTATTATTGACTTGATATACATGTGTACAACTTGAATACTACCTGAGATCTTGTACTTGACTTGTAAGTGCTGAGCGATAGTATGTACCACACTCAATCCGAGTAAGAGATGTCTCTCATCCCGTCTCACTACTTTTATCTTCACCCTATGAGTTAGTCAGTAAAATTAAGCTAGTAAGGGCTTGGTCGAGGAGATTGGCGAACCATAGGTACTACTGTTTATTGTTTATTATTTATTGTATAATCCTTTAGATTTGGTCCACTGAATTCGGTATACTTGAGTATTATCATCACTCTTATTTTGAAGTTCGGGCCCGGTAGAGGGTTGATTGATGGATGGAATTTTGTGTAAAGTGGAGATCTACGGTCATGGTTTTGCTTCTTTAAACGTTGACAGAGTATCAACGGGTTTAGATCAAATAATGCAACAGGAATTTGGCTTTTGAGAGTCATCTGTATCCTTATACTTTGAAATGATTGTTACTTGTAGTGTTATTGTTTCTTTTATGAACTTTTACACTCGCTCATTTTGTGATTTCAAGTTTTATATATGGCCAACTTGCTACTTGGGTTTGCATGAAGTTTTAGAACCTCACTGAATTTTGACTCACTCTGTTAGTTTTTGTTTTTCTCACAGGGGGTACGAGTATAGGCGTGAAGCTGAAAAGGCTAATTTTGTCTAAACTTTTAACTTTTGTAATTCTTCTAGCGTTAGTGCTTGATCAGGGTTTGAAGTGCAACGAGAATTTGAATCTTTTGTTATATTCGGATATGCATGAATGGTTGAGATAGAAGTGAATGTACATGTACTTTCTAAACTTGAGAATTGTTGTTTCATTTATTTTTGAAGTTGTAACTTATTTTCTTGAAATTAGTGAGTGAGTCCTAACGAGATCTGGGCAGGCGGTCCGCCAAACCCTTGGATACGTCCTACGGGGAGGTGGGGTCATCACAGTCATACCTTGGTCAACTCTTATTAGCAGGGGTAATTGATCCCAACAATCATTGGTGGCCTATTGGTTGGGCTATAGTAGAGAAGGAAGCTGTCCAATGGAAATGATTCTTAGAGCTTCTCAAAGTAGATCAAGAAATAGATAATTAGTTTCACTACACTTTCATCTTTGATCAACAAAAGATGATTATCTTGTTATCTAACATTTGACGCGTAACAGTAGCCACGTCAAGCACTAATGTGTAATTTTCTTTTGCAGGGGCTGGATAGAGCATTATGCAAGGTGTCACCAACTATGAGTACAGATACTATGTGAATACTCTAGACAATAGCTAGAAGTATCACGATTGAAATGTACAAGAATACTGCTGAGGACTTGAAAGAGTGTGACAAGCATACAAATGGATGGAGAAGGCTCCTCATCCGAGCCACTGGTGTAAGGCTTACCTTTCTCCTCGTACTAAGTGTGACATGATTTCAATAATCTGTGTGAATCTTTCAATTCATACATACTAGAAGCTAAGGATAAGCCAATTATATCTTTATTGGAGAATGTTAGAAAATTGATGATGGAAAAAATTCAAAAAAGAAAGGGTGCCATAACTAGATATCCACAGTCAACAAGGCCTTTGATTAGAAAAATCATTGAGGACATGATTGTAGAGTGTTTTCAATGGTTACTATAGTTCAATGGGATTTGTGGATATCAAGTAATGGGTCCAAGGAATGCCCAATTTGCAATGAATTTGAAAAAGATGCACTATACTTGTTAGATTTGGAAATTATTTGGTTTACCTTATACCTATGCAATTGCAACAATTAAGCAAATAGAAGATGATCCCCATGAAATTATTGATCAATGTTACTATAAGAGCTTGTTTTTACAGGTTTATAATATGTCCTGTAGCCTATCAGCAGCCAAATACTTTGGCCTGAGTCCACCAACATTGAACTTGATTCTTCAATTTCTACTGTCCAACTAGGTAGGTCAAAAAAGGCAAGGAAGATGAGATAGAAGGAAAGAACCATGGGAGAAAGTTCAAAAAAAAAAGAGTCACCATGCATTGCAGGAAATGTGGAAAAATTGGACATAATGCAACAACATGCAAAGAGGTGACTTTAGACCAAGAAACTAGTCAGCTAGAGAAGAAGCAATAGCCTATGAGCATACATACAATTTTCATACCAAATTTGTTACCTTTGTTCACTAATACACTTCCATTTACACAAGGTTTCAAGAAGAAAATAAAGGGAAAAAGTGTAGTTAGAGGATTTAGGAACCCAATAGTAGTAGTAGCAATAGCAACAACAAAAAACACCAGTAGCTAACCAGCCAAGTCCACCAATCCCAAATACTTAGCAATCAAATCTAGTGTCTCAACATCCAAATCCACCACCTCAATAGCCAATACCTATAATTCAGCATCCAAATCTAGTAGTTGCAAGTTCTAGATCTGGCAAGAAATTCAACAAAAATGGTAAACATCCATTAACTATAGCCAAAAAAGGGATGATTAATGCTAATTATGCCTATTTGGGAAAAGAACCACCTTTCAAGGTTGGTAGGTGAAATAGTAGAAGAGGTGGCACAACTAGTAGATTTGGATCAACAAAAAGTTGAGGTGGACCTATAAATTAAATGGGCATAGACATTGTTTTTGATATTGATGATGTTGACTACTATATAAATGACTCATCCTTTGACTAATAATAGTTTATTTAGATGTGGCTGTTAAAATAGATGCACTATATGTTAGGGGATCCACTTTATGTGAATAGTGGATCGTTTTTGTTTTGTCATGGTAGATGGCTTTTATATTTTGTCCACTATTTTTTTTGTAATGAAACTCCATTTAGATTCTGTGTACTTGTGGAAATTGAAAATATTAACTATTGTGCTATTCGGTGGTTATACTTTTTACGTCTTGCCTTTGCTACATGCATGATTACTCAATTTACTTTGTTATAATATTTCATACATAAGATACTAGAAAAAGCTTGTGTCCATTCATTCAGTACAAATAGAAAATAATAGCAGAGAAATTATGTAGGCCAACATATGGCTACTGTCATTACCAGTCTTAAAATACAAGAAGACACAATACGACAATACCAAAAATTATGTAGCAAAAAGGGCTCATAAGAGATAGTGCTCTTTGGTCTTGTGTTTTTTTTTTTTTACTTCAACCTCCAATTTTAAAACTTTAAACTCCAATTTTTGAGATTTAGTTTCCCATCTTCTTGCTCAGGTTTCCAGTTCCTTCATACTGCTTTCCATTCTATTCATTCTTCTCAACAACTTGAGAATTACTTGAGTCGACATTTCACACATTGATGGATCATACCAACTCCAAAAGCCACATCCTTCATCCCATGACTTAAATGGTAGGACTCAATTCTCATGTTATAATCTCTCCGTTATACATCAAACAACTTAACTCTCCTAAAGAGCAAACCACATATCTTTTTGTTGGGTTCCAATTTGCCCATGAGGTTTTCGTTGTTGCCGTTAATCCACAAGGGCATTTAGGTATGGGTTTAGGAGAGCTCTATAACATTCTTCATCTTCTTCGTTCTTTTGCCCATGAATTTAGGGCTCCAAATTGAGTTCTTATTTTTTTTTTTCTGACAAAATTTGTTCTTTGGGTATAGGTTTGAGAAAGTAATAATGAGAAGAATAGGGTCGGGCTAGTGGTGGACAAAACTACCCTTACATTTCACCATGTGTGTTGATTATTTTGTAGATTAAAAGTAATAATAGAATGGGCTTGGGAGTGCTAATTAGTTAGTTTAGTGGCCAATTTATGATGAAAAATTGTTTGATAGCTAAAACATGATTCGGCCAATAGTTTAATGGCCATTGAAATTTTTTACCCCAATATTTTCTTCTTTGTTTCATAATTGTAATTCATCCTTTGATTATTTTACACTTCATTTTCATTTGAAATCACTTGAAATCATCAAGAATCTTCCAAATATCTTCTCACTTCATTGCAATTGATGATTTAGTCATTACAACCTACAAAAGCATGATGCTTTCACCACTTAAATGCATAGAAATGCAACATTTCTTAGTTTTTATCACAAAATGCAAAATTTAGTAGAAAACTAGTTCTTTAGCTCTTAAAATAACCAAAGCACACCAAAAACTAAATAATAAAACACATAAAAAGATATAAAATAAACACCAACCAAATTTTTCCCCACTTCAAATCATTATCTGTCCTCAAATAATAAAAAAAATACAAACTAACAATGATTTAAAGGTTGAAATAAATCATGTGCAACCTTGAAAGTCAATTCCTCAAAAATGAATGGATAATCATTATGCAATAATTCATTTTATCTCAAATGATTGTAATATCAAGTAAATGAGAGATAGTTACATCATAATTTTAACATATTCAACTCAAGTTCTCTCTTTAACCTCATTTCACAAGTAAGTGACTCAAGTAGTGAAGTTTCTTTTTAACGCGTGAATCAACATATTTAGATGAGAATCTCCAATTACTCAACACTTCACATATCCAAGTTCCTTTGCATACTCTTAATTCAAGTACCATTTTACGTGAAAGTCAATATTTTTAGATGAAGAAATAGACACTCCCTATTGAACAAATTCATATAAAAATAATCATTGGAAGAGTATTGTAATTATTGATCATATTTATCACCTAAATTGTAAAATCAAGCAAAGAGAAGAAATTTCATTAAATTACAAAATTTTTGGGATAATTTCCTCCGTTTTACAAGATATACTTCACTAATAATATAAAAATCCTAATCACATAATAGCTATTTCTAAGTTAAATGAGAAATGAATTATCAAAGGCACATAAATTTATTTTGAAAAGTAAAATAAATTTGAGATACGAATGGTGTGTAACACATTGCCCTTAGGATGAAATTGAAATTTTTTTAAAAATCTTGGGGCAATTTCAAAAATTTGGACAAGTTTTTGAAAATATTTTGACAGAATTTCCCCTATAACTTGATGAAACTCCATGCCAACAAATCCAATTTTCGCATATTTAAAAGCACGATAATATTTGAAAGCTCAAGTCCAATATTTCCAATCAACATTCTATCACAAATAATGCATATAATCTCAAAATATCTTCCTTACACTTAGAACACACATTATTCTCAATGTAGAAAAAGGAAAATAAGAATAAAAAAGTAATACTCCCCTTTTATAGTGATTAAGTTGTCACCCCATGAAGTTCATGATCCATTGTCCGCAATTTTATAAATACTAATCTTCATGAGTAAAAAAATAGGAATTAAAGCCTCACTCTTCCTCTCTCTAGTAGGGGTTGCTCTTTTTTGGGATAAGAGCCTTAACTCTCCTTGGTGAGAGTTTCAACAATAGCAAAAAAATTTTCAAACAACACTAACTCCACACATTTTCCACACGAAAATTCAAGTCTAAGACATAACTGATCTTGTCTAAACCAATCAAAATAGTTAATGCAACAATCATCAATTTAAAAATGAAGTGTTAAAGGTGTCTGAGAAGCCGAAGTACAAGAATTCACAATGCAGTGCCTTCTGGTATGCTAAAAACCAGGCATAATTTTGATGCCTTACTCCTTTTCCTTGCCTTCAAATTTGGGGTAGTTAATGTCTAGTCTTTGACCTCTCTTGTGTTTTATATTTAATTCCTTCCTTTTCAGTAGATCTAGTTTCGGTCATAGTTTTAGTAGGATTAACATTAGCATTCTAGTCTTGGAGTGAGGAATACACCCAAGTATCTCTTACCATATCAATGGAGGGAGATCTGGTTGAGCTGATGCAAAAATTCTCCCTAACTAGGAATGAGATCTCAGGAGCAACTCTGGACTTGGAGGATCTGGAATGCGATGTGAGAGAATGCAAGGATAGTGTAATTAGGAAAATAATGGGGGAGAAAATAGCTAATTTCACTGGTGTTAAGAACTTTGTTACTATTGCATGGGGTTACCAAAAACATGGACAATAATGGAGATCGACCCTAACATGTTTGAAATCAATATTCCTAATAATGATGACAAGGAAAGAATAGTAGAAGAAAGACCATGGATGATGGACAATCAAATGCTGCTCTTGAATAGATGGGCAGAGGGGGTTGAAGAGGAAATGAAACCTTTGTGATATCTCTATTGTAGGTGTAGGTGTGGAACCTACCTGTGCATTGGATAACAAAAGAGGTTGGAAGGAAGATAGGAGCAGTGTTTAAACAAGTGACGGATGTCATAATTCCTCAATCTGGGGATAAAGAAGGTAAACATTTAAAGATCCTGGTCCTAACAGATTTATCAAAACCTTTACTTAGAGGTATAGTAGTGAAGTTGGTAGGATCAACAAAATGGGTAGCCTTCAAGTATAGAAAGGTGTCTAGATTTTTTGCTATAACTATGGAATTGTAGGCCATAGTGAAAAGACGTACAAATTAGAGAGCTACATCAGGGGGCTTCTCTGATAAATAGTATGCCCTTGGTTGAGAGCAGGAAGTAGTAAAAACTCACCACAAAAGAAACCAACAAGGTCTGATATGTCAAATGGTAGGCATTATTGGAGGTTCCAGATAGAGAATTAATTGAGAAAGAGAGACCTAAAAATCATTTGGCGAGGAGTCTTCTGGAAGCCATTGTAAACCCCAGAAAGAGAAAGGAATATCCACCAGGATCTAGCAAGAGATCTGAAGGAGATGAGAATTGAAAATGTGTTCAAAGATTCACCACAAAGGCTTGAGATCAGAGGAAAGGATCAACTGCAAAAAGAATGCCACAAACATTATGTTGAGGAGTAGCCAGTACAACTAGAGGTCTAAAATCCAAATGTAGAAATGAAACATACACTAGTAGAAGTGATAGATATGGAAGGAGATGAGAATTGAAAATGTGTTCAAAGATTTACCACAAAGGCTTGAGATCAGAGGAAAGGATCAATTGCAAAAAGAATGCCACCAACATTATGTTGAGGAGCAGCCAGTACAACTAGAAGTCTAAAATCCAAATGTAGAAATGAAGCATACACTAGTAGAATGATAGATATGGAAGAAGATAGGGGCATAGCAGTAAGTTTGAGGGACCAGGAAGATATAAGAAGTGAGATATAAGAAGTGAGGCAGCAGAAGGAAAGGATATGAACCAGGAAAGACCTCAAAACAATGAGAGGTTGCAGGAGGCTATCAAAAGATAGACAAAAAGATCCTATTAAGACTAGAAGACCATTCAGAGAGAGAGATGAATGGTCAGGAAATGAATTAGTTGGGCAATGGTGAAAGGAAGGTACAGCTCAAAGATGAAGAAATGGAGGAAGGCCCCCCCAAGAGATATGAGGATAGTGGTGTGGAATTGTCAAGAAGTGAGAAGCCCCTTGACAATTCTCCATCTAAGGGAGGTGAACAACCTCCTCTCTCCAAATCTAATATTTTGGTGTGAGACAAAAAATAGAAAGTAGCATATGGATAAAATGATAAAAGGTCTTAGATCTAATAACAGTATAATAGTAGAATCGATGAATAAAGACCTTGATGTGGAATGAGGAAACTAGAATTATGGAGGTGAATCACACAGTTTTTACCAGAAGCTGGAATAGAGGATAGTGAAATTTTAGGTGATTGGTGGTTTGTTGGTGTATATGCAAGCTCTGATGCTCAAATCAAAAAGAAATAGTGGAAAGTTTTGAATAAAAAGAAAAGGTTATGGGGTGCAAGATTTATGATTTTTGGAGACTTCAATGATATTGTGTCCAATGAAAAAAAATGGGGTGAAGCTTTTAGAGAGGAAAGGAGCTTCAAGGAGTTTAAGGATCTTACATCCCAGAATAACTTGATAGATATAGGCTTTAAGGGGCACCCTTGGACATGGAGCAATTACTGGGACAATGAGGGGTAGGTGAGACAAAGATTGGATAGATGTTTGTGCGGCTATGAAAGGTTCCAAACTTTTGAAAGAGAAAGATGTCAGCACATGGATACCTATGTATCTGACCACAATCTATTACTGCTAGACACAGGTCTTGACAAGGAAAAAAAAGGAAAAAAAGATTCTATTTTGATAAGAGGTGGCTTTAGAGGAAAAGGATTCAGCAAGTTGTGGAAAAAGCTTGGGTAAAGGAGGAGCAAGGGTCAAGAATGTTCAGAGTTACTAGGAAAGTTAAAAACTACAGAGTTGAACTGCTGAAATGGAAGAACACTTTCCAAGCAAACGCTAAAGGAAGAATCTCTAAGATACAGTAAGAACTGGGTAGAATAAGAAATTCAAACACTAAAAATAAGAAGGAGAGAGTTGTTGAATTCAAAGATCAGCTAAAGGAGGCTTACAAAGAAGAAGAAACTTTCTGGCGTCAAAAAGCCAGACTTAATTGGCTTAGAGAATGAGATAATAATACAAAGTACTTTCATGCCTGCGTTAAAGGGAGAAGAACCAGAAATAGGATAAGGAATATGCAAAGAGAGAATGGTTCTTGGACAAAAAATGAGGAGGAACTAATCTTAGAAATTTCTAACTTCTATGGAAAGCTGTTTACCAGTGGAGGGAGCGGTGATATGTCAGAGATACTAGATGGTATTCCCCATTCTATTACTCAGGAAATAAATGTTAATCTGACTAAACCAGTAGAGGAGGATGAAATTAAGTTTGCCCTCTTTTCCATGCATGCTTATAAAGTTCTAGATTAGGATGGAATGACTCTTTTGTTCTTCCAGAGATTCTAGAACATTATCAAGGGTGATGTACTCAAACTAGTTCAGTCTTTCTTCAACTCTGGTTTCATGCTTAGGTCTATTAATCATACTGTCATCTCCCTTATCCCTAAAACTCTGAATCCTACCTGTTTGGAAAACTATAGACCCATTAGTCTGTGCAGTGTCTTGTACAAAACCATTTCAAAAATCTTGGCTAATAGACTGAAACCTATCTTGGATAATTGTATAAGTAAAAATCAATTAGCTTTCATCCATGATAAGCAAATTCTAGACAATGTGATCATAGCTCATGAATATCTGCACTACATCAAAAACAAAAGGCAAGGTAAAGATGGATATATGACTATCAAGTTAGACATGGCCAAAGTCTATGACTAGGTGGAGTGGCATTTCTTGGACGCAATGATGCAGAAAATGAGATCTATGAAAAATGGATCAACTAGATCACAAGTTGTACGAAAACTGTCACTTACTTTTTCAATTGCAATGGGGAGGTTAAAGGCTCTGTGAAACCAGGTAGGGGAATAAGATAGGGTGATCTTTTCTCACCTTATTTTTTTCTTAATCTATTTAGAAAGATTCTCTAGTTTGCTAAGGAAATCAGCAGAAAGTAGAAAGATAAATGGCATGAAAATCAGCAGGCAAGGACCAAATATCACTCATCTTTCCTTCGCTAACTATTCTCTCATTTTTTGCAAAGCTAACATGCAACAGGCTTCTGAACTTGTGAAGATCCTCATAACCTATGAATTGGCCTCGGAAAACTAATCAACTTAGACAAATCCTTAGTCTTTTTTAGCAAGAACATGACCAGAGAGCAGAAGCAAAATGTTTGCAACTCTTTGGGAGAAATGGCAGAAGTTAAACAAAGGAAGTACTTAGGCCTTCCAATGGTGGTTTCAAGGACTAAGAACTAGATATTTGGCTTCATTAGAGGAAACATCAAAAGGAAGCTAGAAGATTGGAAAAACAACCTTCTTAGTACAGCAGGGAAAGAGGTAATGTTGAGAGCAGTCTTTATGGCAATGCCTACTTATGTGATGTCTTGTTTTAAACTTCTAAGGAAACTCTGCGTCTCACTTATGGCAAACTACTGGTGGGAAGACGCAAATGGCAAGAATAAGATGTATTAGATTTCTTGGAGGAAAATGTCTTTAGAAAGAAAGAAAGGTGGCCTGGGTTTTAAGGACCTAGAAGCGTTTAATAAAGCCTTACTAGGTAAATAGATTTGGAGGTTAATCACCAAACCAAACCTTTTGGTTAGCAAAATGTTGAGATCAAAATATTACCCCAAGGAATCTATCTTCAGTTGCGAAACTCATAGGAATGCATCTTGGATCTAGCAAGGTTTACTAGAGGCCAGAGGTCTACTTGAAAAAGGGTTCCTCAAAATAATTAGTAATGGAAGAAGTACAAACATATGGAACATAAGTGGATCCTAGGCTCGCACTGTAGTAAATCAACTTCCCCCAGACCTCAAAACTGTAATTTGGAGATGGTGCATGAGCTTATCAGTCACAAAAAATGGAACAGGAAGATCATTTTCAAAAATATTCAACCAAAGTGATGCAGAAAGGATTCTAAGCATTCCTATAAGTCTGTTAGGCAGAAAAATTAATAACTATTGGCAATTCAGTGCAGGAGAAGCCTACACAATTAGTTCAGGATACAGACTACTATTGGAGGATAGATCAAGATCAAACAAGGAATATAAAGATGCAACAGGTCCAAGCTTTGATGAAGGAAGGAAAAAAAGCAGGCAGATATGGCACACCCTATGGAAGCTCAACATCAAACATAAAATCAAGATTTTTTTTTTATAGAAGTGTATAAAAGGTACATTGTTAGCAAGTGAAGCAATATACAGGAAGACAGGACTGGGGGATCCAGTGTGCAAACTTGTGGTGAGGAATAAGATATGAGGACCCGAATTTTTATTTTACTTACTTTTATTTTATTTTACTAACTTATTTAATTATTTATTTATCCGTTTACTCTGAATAATTTATTTCATCCATTTTAAATCCATTTGCATGGAACAATGTCTCATTTATATTCTCAAAACGTTTCGTTAGCTAATTTAATTTTTCTGCTGCTCGTTTAGCTAGAAATAGCGAATGCACGTTTTTTGAGGCAAATTCGATTCGAGAGTATATTAATCTTGGAGAATTAAAGATGATTAATAGTAGACTAAGAAAAGTTAACTGAGGAATTAGAGGTGAGTGAGTTATATTAAGTTCAATTAGGAGCACTAATTGCTCACTATTCAATTGTTGACTTTTGGGAACAAAAGCACCTTTATGCCAATCTTTCTTTTCACACCATCAAATCACCCAACTACCACTCAAAACCTTTCTTCCTCCTCTCTCCCTTGGCCGACTTCCCCTTCCTCATTTCCTACAAAAATTTCAGCTCCCTTGTCTTCCATTTTCCTCCAAGAAGACTTTCCAAATTTGCTTCTTTTCTTGGTTCTTCATACAAGTTTGGAAGGTGACTTGAACAAGGAAGAAACTTTGGTGATTTAAGAGCTTATATACTAGTGGTTGTTCTTCATTCTTGGAAGCAAAGGTAATCCTCCAAGTTCTCATCTTTTTCCTCTCAACTTATAGTAGTAAGTTAGTCTAACTAGTTAGTTGTTGGGTTGTTGATGGATTCACAGGAACCTTGACACTAGGTAGAGGACTTGAGGTGGCTTTATAGGTAGAGGCATTGAGAATTATTGTGTGTTTACTTGCTTGTTTGATGTTTATTTTGAGAAATTATGGCTTAGTTTTAGTGGAAAGTTGGAAAAGAAAACTAGAAGCATGGATGATGCTTGCTGTCCGAATTTTGGCTGGATGAAACCCTCATGTTAATTTCAAATTTTGTTGTTGTTTTGGTGCTATAATATTTGTTATATGATGGTATTTATGTGTGTTAAATATCTCCCAAAAAGCTTTACAAGTGGTTGAGTTAAAGGAGGGTTTAAGTGAGAAAGAAATTTGGAAACTTTTCTGATCAGGAGACCCGACCAGTGCTCATGTTTTGGGTCATAAATTTTTGTCTGGGAGTTGAAATTTAGTGACATTTGTGGCATCCGAAACTAGACTCCGAGGGCTTTCCAACGGTATAAAATGCACCTCCTAATTCGTTTCCTATGAACCGTAGTGAACCGGCAAAGATGACTGAATTTCGTCACTATTTTCATCTGAGAAACCAGCCTAGCTGCAGTTTGTAGCTCAATTTCACCTATCTTTCTAAACGAATTTTAAGATAGTTCCTTCTAGTGAATTGTAGCATTTTGAATCTAGTTTTCAATGCTGCAAACCACACTAAATTTTGAGTTGTGTAGCTCTAGTTATGATCAGATTTTGAAACTCTGTCAAGCCTTCAAAACTGGAAATTTCGTAAACAGGTTCCAAAATTCAGTTTTCTTAAAACCATTGTATCTTGGTTTAGAAAGGTCTGAATTGGGTTCCGTTTATTGAATTTGATACTAGATTTGGAATTCTGTTAGTGATATAAATTTCAAGGGTTGATTCCATTCCTACAAATTTTGCCGAATTTCCAAACTTTACTGAAATTACAAGCCTGTTTTGCCCTATCCTGTCTAGAACAGTGACTTTGAGCTAAAATTTGAATGATTTTAGATTGGAGTCTGAGAAAAGTGTCTTCTAGAGAGTTTTAGTGCGTTGAGTCTAGTTTCCAACGATATAAAATTTCCAATTTGTGGACTTACGGAATTTGAGATACGATTTTTTTCCAAGTAGTGTCACACCAAATTGGAAATTTTCTGGTTTCAACCAAAGTACTCTTTTAAACACTTTCAACCTCCCTTTGAGATTGTAGTCCGTTTTAAGTTTAATTTCATGGTTGGACACAAGGTCACTTTTAAACTTTAAACCTTCATTTTGAATCTTGGTTTCCAAAGGATTAAACCTCTCTTGATGCATTTTCTTGGTTGTTTAACTTTCTTGGTTAATGGTACCCTTTTATTACTTGAGTTATGGACTTCAACCCCTATCCTTATGCCCTCGATTCCCATGAATTTGAACTCTAAAAGGAAGCATTTTGACTAGAGTAATTCTTGGAAAATTTCACTAGTTTTATACTCGAAACTTGGAACCTTTAGCCTTGACATTTTCTATGAAATGAGTGGAGTTTTGGATGAGTTTTGACTCCATTAGTTTGGAAAATATGAACGCTCTTTATATTCTAAAGTTGGACATGAGATTAGAAGTTTTGAGAGATGAAAACCATCTACCCTTTTTCTTTGATTTTCGTGCCGAAAGTAAAAATGGTACTTTCTTTTGAAATTCAGATTACTTACCACGACTTGAATCAAAAACGACTTTCGAGTTCTCTTTGAACATTATTTCAATGATTTAGCGAGAAAAGCTCTTTTAACTTGACTCGAACTTGTGACCTTGAGAGTGGGTAGCGAGAAAATGTTTTCTTTATAACCTTGGTCAAGTACCTAGATAATCATGTTTATGCATGTCTCAGGTGGTCACGAGAACGCCGAAGAGCTCGTCTGACTTCTCGCTTTGCTCTTGTTTTGCCTTAACTTTTGGTGAGTATCAAGTGCATGTTCAATGCTAATGTGATTAAATTGATATTTGTACAAGTGTTATATGATACGTGAATTTACCGAAATGAGGGTGTACTTTATCGCCCTCATCCTCTCTTGCTTGTGATTGAATGATACTTGTTAAATAAATATATGACTTGCACTTGTACTTGAAATGTTTTAACTCGTGAGCACTGAGCAGCTAGATGTATCACGCCCTATTTGGGTGGGAGGTACCGCTCATCCCGACTCAGTGCTATGAACGATTTTAAGTCGATTGGAGCGTTGTCTCATCGACCAATCATGCTTGTGGCGACGTCCCAACCCATTGGCTAACCTTGTAACTCGAGCCGACAAGGGTTTGATCGAGAAGTTTGGTGAACTTTGGGAAATTTTATAGTTTGATCTTTTGAGATCTTACTTGGCATACTCGAATAGTATCGCTACTACATGAATGTTTGGTTACAGATCCGAGTGGGTGTTATGTTGGATGGAGGTAGTAAGTGGAGCACTACGGTCTTATTACTACTTGAGTTGACGGAGAGTCAACCCTAAATGGTTTGAATCGGTCGAGACGTGGAAATAACTCCTGAGAGCTCCTGTATCCTCCTTGTGTGTTTATTTCCAACTTGTGCACTTAAATGAAATGTTATGTTTAAAAGTTGTTTAAAGTATGTTATTCGATTGATTGGTGTTACTTGCTTGCCTGTTTATTTTCTTGGCCTCACTGAGCGTTCGCTCATCCCTTTAAGTTTGTTTTCCTTAACAGGTTTTGGAGGTGGATTGGAGGTTCTAGACTAGCGACTTGGTGGATGCTAATATACCTTTTGCATGAACTTTTGGTGGCTCTTAAAGTGTAATTTTGTTATTATTGGTTGGTAGATTGTAATCATAACTTTTAGCCTACAAGTTGTGGCTTGTATATTCGAAATACTCCTTAATTCAGTCGATGGTCATTTTGTGGCTCTGTATTAAGTTTAAACGAGTGCGTGAGTCCTGACGAGAGTTGGGCAGGCGTTCCGCTGATACCCTAAGGTTCGCCCTAGGGAGAGGTGGGAGCTTCACATAGGAAACAGTGGAACATATACTATTAAGGGGCCCATATACTAAAGAGATATGGAAAGATGCTCCAATTCAGTGGGATGGTGCTAAAGACCAACAAGAAGATTCAAAAGATGGTGGAGTAGAATCATAGAAGCAAGGAAAAGACCAAAAGAAAGGAAACACATTGGATTGACTGCTAATATTTTGTGGCAAGTTTGGAAGAATAGGAATAAGAAAGAATTTGAGAACCAGACTAGCATTCAACCATGTAGGATTGTTTAGAAAGCTCATAGAGAATGAACAAGAGGAAATAGAGCTTATACAAGCTAGGCAGAACACAATAGAAACAACATCAGACCAGGCAGAGCATTGCTAGGGACAATAAGATCTTGGAACAATGGTCCTGAGAGTGGCAACAACAAGTCAGCAAATGCAAGCATTACTTGGAGTTGGAGTAACAGTCAAGATGCTTCCAAATACAGGTATTGCCAACTGGGGGTTAAAGGAGAGAAGTTCAAGAAACAAGACTATAGATGAAGTTGTGGCAATCAAACTAGTCTTTGTGCAAAGCAATGGAACACCAGTGGAGTAGAGTTAAGCTCCAAATTTAGAGCAAGGAACTAATGAGGCAGTTAATGCATCAGAGATCATTAGATAGTAGAATACCAATGCTAATTAAGGATATTTTAAACTTAAAGAAGTTGTTTCGAATGTGCTCATTTTGTTTAGTTAATGAAGATATAAATGATATTAGTGAACAAATTAGCTCCTATGCATTAGGCATTCTTTTGGATGCGGAATGGACCATTTCTCATTGTCCTTGAACAATAAATGTACAGATCATCAAGCCTTTGCTCGCAATTGTAAAGTTTCTTACTTTTTTATGAAATTATCTTAACGTTTCAGAAAAAATCTTCATGAGTAAAAGTAAAAATGGAATTTAAACTACAAGGGTTCAAGTAAGTAAAGGTGGTTAAGGCATCACTAAGTAGAAACGGGTGATTTGTAACTCCAGCACCTTGTCTAATCTTTGTAGCAACACAAAAATAACAAGAAACTCTTTAAGGTACAATGCAACACTTCACTTTCTAAATCTTTTATGTATTTTACACTTTGTCACTCAAAATGGCTAGAACATCAAGTGTCAGACACAAATCTCATCTACGCATTTTAACAAGGTCATGATATCCCAATGAAATCAATTCAAGAGTAAAATAAAACCAAGAAGCACACCTCATGCACATGTTTAATTAAACTCCTTGATTCCACAAAAATTGTAAAATTCTTCAAAATATTCAAAATTCATCATACAATCATGCTCAATATGAAGAATAGGCAATAATGCAGTTCATTAAAACTTCCAAACATCAATGTCATAAACCTTTAAAGATAGTTAAAATTAGCCATTTTTCAATCACCAAAATTCAAAATTTTCAAAATGTCACTATATAATGAATGTACCTATTTAATCATCGTGAACAAGTCACATTTTCTGTATTTGAATCATCCAACAATGCTTATTAACATTCCAAATCCAATCACTACAAGTATCAAAATATAGGAATATGCCAAAAATTAAAATACTTCATAAATCATCACATTCCAGATTTGACCACATAAATATGCTTAGAAATGCTAAATAAGCATAATGAAACTCGTAAATATCAACAAAAAAATCACATATTCACCATTTGAAAATTTGTCAAGAAACTTAAGAAGTATGCGAATGCCGAGTTAAGTTGAAGAAATTACCTCTAATTGGTTGAGTGACGTTATGTGATGCAAATGATGTGAAAATTATAAAAAATTACATCCAAATTAGCCCCCAAATGAATGATTTTCAGATTTGAAAATCCTTGTTTAATGACACTTAGTCTGAAACTTTAGGTGTTTTTGGTTGTTTTTGATTTATGGAAATGGCACTAAATGATGTTTAAGAAGTTTGTATGGTGATTTCTAGTAAGATAAATTGGTGAAAATGCAGATTTGAGGGTCTTGGAGGTTCTAGTTCATGGAGAAAAAAGAAGAGGAAATGAAAAGGAATAGGTTTCATTACAAAAAAATTTGGGAAAATGACAAAAAATAGAGTAGTAGAATAAATGAAATTAGTGGTGGCAAAAGTAGGAAGTAGAAAATATAAATGAGAGTTAGGGTTATGAAGATAAATTTATAAGTTTTGAAAAATAAAATATATAATGGCCATCTTAACTCAAATTATTAGTAAATGACTAAATAATTATGGGTTGAGATTAGGGTCTCATTTGGCAAAAGAGTTTTTTGGGTGTTTGCCTAAAATTTTATTGTAACTTATTATAGAATTTGTACAAAAAATTTTAAGATGTAAAATTTTTTCCTTTTTTTCTTTTCTTTTCTTTTCTTTTTCTTTCTTTCTTTTCCCTTTTCTTTCCTCTCCTCTTTTCTCCCTCATTACTCCATCCCTACTACCGACAGCCAGTGCCAAAACATCCGCCGACAATGGGTGCCGGCAACAGCAGAAACTTTTTTTACTGTTTTCTCTCTCCTCCTCTTTTCCCTCCTCTCCTCTCCGCCGTTCTCATCCCCTCTCTCTTCTCCTCCCCTCCCCTCTCCTCTCCCTTCTCCTCCCCTCTCCCCCGCCACCTCCTTCCCCTTTCTCCCTCCCCCTGCCACCTTTCCTCTCCCCTTGCGTGATCTGGTCGCGGCGGCCAAATCTAGTTGTTGTGACCAGAGATCCAATCGCGCGACCAAATCACGCAGGGAAGAAGGGAAAGGGTGGAGTGGGGAGGAAGAGGGGGAGAGGAGGTGGCGGGGGAGAGGGAAGGAGAGTGGGAGAGGGAAGGGGGAGGGAGAATGAGAAGGAGGAAGGAGGAGAGGGAGAGGGAGAGAAGGGAGGAAAAAGAAAAAAAAAGAAATGAGGTGGCCAGTGCCATCATCGGAAGAGATGGCCAGCACCGGCACTGGCACCTATAGAGGACACTGCTTGTGTTGACTAGCGACGGATGTGGTGGTGAGTTGAGGTTAGGGGAGGGGGGGAGGGGGAGAAGAAGAAAGGAAAGAAGGAAAATTTTTTTGTGTGTTTTTTTGGTATTTTGAGGTGTATATTTTAGAAATTTTGAAAAGTTTTTTAAAATTACTATAACTAAAGTTGTTAAAAGTTTATAAGAGAAACATTTGGCAAAAAATTCAATGGCCAAATAGGGTCTTGGGTATTGGTTACTCCAGCTAACCCTATATATCTTTTCATATGCAGGTAGGTTCGGGTAACTGCAGTTTTTTAAAATTGAAAGCCATACTCTAATCTAATTTTTAAGTAGATTCAGGTAATTTAATCATTTCAAAAATTGCAGGCTGGTTACCCTATATATATATTTTTTGATTTGGATCAATTTAGTTTTCTTAATTATCCAATTTTTTTTTTGTTTTTTTTAACACCCCTAGACCAAAGGGATGAAAATGTTATGAAATTATGATTTTTAAAGGTCTTTTGGTAGTACGAACAAACTTCAAGATTTGTTTCTAATTTGATTAAAGCTCAAGAAAGGTAAATGTAATTAATTCTAATGATTATTAGTATTTGTATTCACATAATTTAAATATAATTTAGATGTACTCTATTACCCACTAACCATCCATTGAAAACATCCTTTTACTTATTATTGGATATCCCAAATTATTCTGAACATAATTTCCCCTTAAAATGACTGTACAGAGGACAATGTTGTGAAGCACACGGATTTGTTGCTAGTGAAGATTAACTGGCTACAGTTTGGCTCTAGTCCCATTAAAATCACCACATTGCAGTCACCCTTAAAACATCCGCCATTCACAAGAAAAAGCCAAACATCCACTAACCTTTCCCCCTCGAGTCTTGACATCTCAATGCTCACAAGTAGGGTTGCAAACGAATCGACCCTCTCGTAAATTCGACTCGAATTCAGTCAATATCGAATTTGAATCAAGATCGAACTGATTAAATCGAACTCGAGTTTAAAACTAGCGAGCTCGATTATTTATATATATATATATATATATATATTATTTTTTTAATAGTAAGCTCGCGAGCTCAATTATATATATAAATATTTAAAATTACATATATATCTGATATTTTATTATTTGTTAAAAAAAATATTATTTTATTTATTTATTTAAAATAAAATAATAAATTTTTTTATTTTTTTTGCTCGAGTTCAATCTTGATATTTTGAGTTCGTCGAATTCGAATTCGAGTTTAAATTTTATAAAATTAAATTGAGATTCGATTCGATTAAACCAAAATTAGATTCGACTAGATTCGTTTGCACCCTTTCACAAGTACGCCTATTCTTTACACGTAAATTCGAGTTTAAATTTTATAAAATTAAATTGAGATTCGATTCGATTAAACCAAAATTAGATTCGACTAGATTCGTTTGCACCCTTTCACGAGTACGCCTATTCTTTACACGTAATCTTGGATTTCGTCAAAAGTGAAACATTAAGGACCGACACCCTTTTCTCAAAACCATAAAAGCGAGTTGTTGGAACAAAACACTACATCTCAAAAAATTTCAACCTCGTAGCTGGTCGCAAGAGAAAATGGACTTGTTTTTGACAAAGCTATTGAGCAGTTTTACCAGAATCTTGCTCCTGTTGTTCTTGCTGCATGCGTCTTTCAGCTTTATCTCTACAGGTCAGTGCTCAACATTTCTGATTTTCACTACCCTTCCTCCTCAACTCCAAAACTTATTTTTTTCCCTTTTTTCTCCTATAATTGTATAAACTATTAAAGAAAATTTATGTTTTGCTTTTCTTCACAGCATCGAAACAATGAAAGAGAGCTATGATTCTGAATTCAAAACTGATTTATATGTCTTCTTAATTCGTCTTTTCTTGATAGACTCCATTTACTTTTTCTTTCATTTGTTAATTAAAAACGTTGCCTTTTATTACTCCACCAGTTAAAAGCGCATTAAATTTTATTATCACTTATGGTAAACAAGAAACGGTCTATACTCATTTTTCTTTTTGGGTTTCTTGTTAATAATAAATATTTAATTACTCTTCTTTTCTTTTTTGTTTGAAGAGAAAGCAAATTTTTAATGCATGGATAGACATGAACCCGGGTGGGCAACCCGTTTTCTTGGGGTGGGCACGTTTATATCATTGCAGTTCACCGGTCTGAGATATTGGCCCGCTTAAGAGTTAACAAGGATTCTCTGTCTTTTTCTTCATTCTTCATTTGTTTTCTCATTAATTTTTTTTGGTTGGGATCATGGTATTCCTTTTTTCTTTTCTTTTTTTTTTTTTAAAAAAAATATTTTGCTGGATAAGCTTTACGTCATAAACTCCTCCTTTTGTAAATCGTTTTCTCTGTGTATTTTGTAGTAAATGCAGTGGTATGTTTGGTAAGCAAGGACATTTCCTCATAGTTTTGGATTCTGTTAGTTTAGTTAATTAGTTGTCAACCTTTGATAGTACTAGTGGTAAGTAATCACTCAATTGGCAAAAATGATAATTATTGATTTGTTCATTCAGAAGATTTGCTATTTATTTGTTTATGTATTCATGTGATTACATTAGAACAAAATGACCAATAATAACGCTTGGATTAAGATGCATTAAAAAGATATCAACATCAATCAGCTATTAAATTGATAATCTATAGCACCAACATCCTTGTCCAGTCTAGATTAATGACGATCACGAATAAATTAATTGCTTTAAGTTTTTGAACTATCATATGATACTAGAGTCTAGAAGTGAAGTTTGGGCAACTAATTGCTTTAAGTTCTTATTGCATATTTTGTTCAAATGTCATCAACTCATCAATATTTGATACAATGTTATTCTTTTTTCTTTGTTCTAAAATGTAAAGCCTGAGGCTCATTCCTTGTTACATTGCACTGTTTGTGTCAGTCAATTGCACTATTGGGTCCAAGTTGCAGAAACTTGAGTCAAATACTGTAACTACTTGATAATTTTAGCTGAAACTTCTGAATTTTACAACACCTGAAGAGTTCATTTCTTCAACATTGTGAGAAATAAAGTGCCATTTATAAGAGATTCTGCTTGCTGCTTGTTCTTGCAGACGGCTATGATGCTCTTGATCCCACTGGCAATATTACCATCAAATGGGATATTAAGACCTGGAATGCTGATGGATATGTTGTAAGTTTAAAACTCATTAATTACTCACTACCTCTTTTTGCAGAATATTGAATCCTGATGTCAAAATCAAGTAGTAATTAATGGCTTAACCTTGTGTGCGAGATTTGTATGAATATAATATGCATTTTTTGTGCTTTATTTGCTAATGATTCATGTCTTTAACATCCACGCCATTGGCACTAACAGGCTGTTGTTACAATCTTTAATTTCTACAAATACCGACATATTGAATCCCCGGGTTGGCAATTGGGTTGGACATGGGCCAAAAAAGAAGTAATCTGGAATATGGTGGGGGGTCAGGCAACAGAGCAAGGAGATTGTTCAAGATTCAAAGGAACCATCATCCCTCATTGTTGCAAGAGAAAGCCGACAATTGTTGATTTGATGCCAGGAACTCCTTACAATCAGCAGGTTGCAAATTGCTGCAGGGGTGGAGTTATAAGCTCTTGGGTCCAAGATCCAGCAAATGCTGTGAGTTCTTTCCAACTTACAGTTAGTCAAGCAGGAACTAGCAATACAACTGCCAGAGCACCACAAAACTTCACACTGAATACACCGGGGCCTGGATATACCTGTGGCCCTGCTAGGACAGTAAACCCAAGCAAATTTGTTTCAGAAGACAAGAGAAGGTTTACCCAAGCTTTGAGTAAGTAATTTGCTCATGCCTTCTTCTAGTAATTTAAAAAGCATCCGTTTATTTTCTCCCCAGCATGATGGAGTTCACCTGTGCCTATCTTTTCATATGCTTTTCTAATTTCAGTTTGTGTATCATTTTGGATCACAGCGACTTGTAGCTTTCTTTTTAAAATTCATTGGAAATGGTGTTAGAGAGAAGGGTCAAATGTGACTGATGAATAGATACTCATGTTAGAGCTACCTACTCTTCTTATCCTTCTTTGATACTTTTCCTTGTCATTGTTGTTGGTTTTATGCACCAATATCTGCATCACCAGACTTACCCTGCAATAGTTTTTGCATAATTGGGGGAGTATAGCTTCCAATACCAACTACTGTACCTTACTCCAATAATTCTGTTGATTTCAATTTGCTTAAGTTCATTTTAAAGAATTTTGGAAATGCTGTTATATTCGATAAATTGCTCTGATCTAGTGAAAGATGTGGTCTCACTTGAAAAGATGGGCAACACTAATACAATATTCTTGTTCTCATACACAGTGACATGGAACATTACCTGCATGTATTCACAATATTTGGCCCAGAAGGCACCTACCTGTTGTGTCTCACTCTCGTCCTTTTATAGCAAATCCATTGTGAGCTGTCCAACTTGCGCTTGTGGCTGCCAAAACAGCATTACCCAACCAAGGATCTGTGTAGAGTAAGATATCACTTTTAAATTTGTCATTTAACATTGTATATAGTTTGAGTAGTGTAAGCTTTCACCTGATGGCATGATACCTTGGTATCAACATTGAGACTGGTCTTACCGGCAATTTTCACTTGTCTGATACCATCTTACAGGTCCGAATCTCCAAATGTACCTTCTGCTCTTTCAAGATCAGGCAAAAATAGTCATGCACCATTGGTTCAATGTACGCGCCATATGTGTCCTATCCGAGTACATTGGCATATTAAAGTTAACTACAAAGAGTACTGGCGAGTCAAGGTCACGGTCACAAATTTTAACTATAGAATGAATTATTCTCAGTGGAATCTTGTTGTTCAGCATCCAAACTTCGAGCATCTTACCCAGACTTTCAGCTTTAATTATCAACCGTTGACGCCTTATGGTTCCATAAGTAGGTTTCGTCTCCTATCTATCACGTGTCTGGAATATAACTCTCGAAATTTGTACTGACATTCATGACTGCGGAACTGATCATTTTGCAGATGAACACTGCAATGTTCTGGGGAACTAAATTCTACAATGATTTGCTCATGCATGCCGGTCCTTCTGGAACGTTCAATCAGAACTTATATTCTGGAAGGACAAATCAACATTCAGCTTTTGAAAAAGGTTGGGGTTTCCCCCGAAGAATTTACTTCAATGGTGATAATTGTGTTATGCCACCTCCAGATTTATACCCAAAATCTGCCCAAATGCTAGTGTCCCTAGAGCTACATCTCTACTTTGTCTCTTAACAATGATACTGGTGTCTTGGTGATTGTATTGGGCTATGTCTAGAAAGTTGCTGAAAGAAATGAAATAAAAAAGGCTTTAGGTACAGAATTTCCTTCATAAATGTGGAACTTGAGCTCTGTTTAATTCCTGTCAAAGCATATCCAAAAGTGAAGCTTTAGTTTGCAACTTCATGTGATAAAGGTAGCCCGGTTGAGCAGGAAGGTGTACAGAATCTCTGTGTTCATTAATCAACAGGGGTGCAATTATATTTGTGTCTTTTATCTTGATACTACTTCTAGTGCAATTGTACATTACATTGCAATTACCCAAAATATAGTATGTCTGCATTCTGCACATTTAGGATTCTATCTAGCTAAAATCTCCACTAAATTATTTAGATAACTTTAATTAGAGTTTCTTTTGCTATTCCATAAACGAAAGTATTGGACCCTTGATTGCACTTTGTTCACATGGTTTGTGCTAGTTTTTTGGATAAAAATCTTGTAGAAGGGACCTCAGGAATTAAGGTTTCTTTAGTGCAACAGTAGCATCTCTTTCCTTAGCTTAACAGTATATGAAAACGTAAATGCATGGACAACAGAATGTTTGATTTTGCTTCAGTTGACTCATCCACATTCTCAAATTTCAAATTTACATCTTTGTCAATTGTTGGGGAAATCATATGCACAAAAGTACTTTGAAATTATCATTTGGAGTAGTCTTGCATCAATATCTCTCCATTCATTTTGCCAAAATTCCCAGACTACGTCATTATGTTGATTAGTAAGGAGAGCATGATAGCTACCATGGTTGAATAGGAATGATGGGATTTCATGGGCAGAGTTGGGTAGAAAGGGGTATGAATCAGGAGGTGGAGCTTGCATTCATCTCCATTGAAATAGATCTTCCTCGGAAATCCCCATCCCTTGCTTGAGAGTAAAGGTAGTCTTATCCTTCCTTAAGAGTACCTCAGACTGAACATTTCCAAGTGGCCCAGCTTCCATCAAGAGGTCATGTAGAATTCATGCCATAAAACATGGCGATTCATCTGCACATTAAGGATGACAAATATTTTGAGTTTATGCCGTTAAAACATGGCGGTATCATCTGCACATTAAGGATGACAAATATTTTGAGTTTACTCACTTTCTTCTTCTTTTTTTTTTTTTTTTGTTTCTTTACTTGCTTTGTTTTAAGCTTATCTTTATTTGGTTTTAGTTGAGTGATCTGTCAGCCAGTGATATGTCAGTCATCCTGTATCTTCATAAATTTTCTGATCTGCCATCAGTAATATGTCAAATCATTTCTTTGTTTCCAAAAGTGTCGGAAGATCTTCAGATTATTCTTTGCTTTGTATTGATCAACTTACTTATAGCTTGATATGGAACAAGAGGCTTGTAATCAAAAGCTGAAACTTGAGTGACGTTGTTGAGGTTGGGATGTTGTGCAACAAGTGTCCATTGTGTGTAGTTCATTCTGTAATTGAAATTAGTAAACAGCAATCTTAACACGCCAATAGTCCCTGTAGTTGATCTTCACATGCCAATGAACACGTATTGGGCACAATGGTGAGTGCACTGTAGTAGTGGTGTGTTGTCCTTTTTTTGGAGTATTTATTCCCAGTGTGTTCAGTCTCTTCGAGTCACTCCTGCAATTAGAAAAAAGAATTAACAAATTCTTTTCGTAATGTTTCGCTGGAAAAGTGGCAACCTTGAACTTGTAACCAACAAGGATGTCAAGGTGCTGAACTGGGAATTGCAAACAGGTAAGGATGACTTACATGATACAATCTTTTTTGTTATGACAACCACAAGCACAAGATGGGCAAGGAGTTATGGTTTCATTGTAGAAAGATGAGAAGGATATGCAAACAGCTTGGCGTACTTTGACGACAGAATCTGGGAATAGGTGCATGTGACAGTCCAAGTCACTGCATTCAAATGTTAAAGCACTATAACTGGAGATTCTTTTTTATGTTAAATATATATGTCTAGCTTAATTGAACACCTGGTGACGAAGATTTGGTTGGTAGATTCAGCTTCAAAAGAAAAACTTTACTCAATGCTTGTGTCTTTCTCCTGTGATCTGGTGTGAAAAAAACTGTCGATGGAACGACCTCTGCAGGGCCACAAGTGTACCCTGGTCCCGGGCCCATAAGCATGAAGTCCTTGGGAAGCTTTAAGGTTTTATTGGAAGTCCCAGCAACACCAACACTTACCTGAAAGGCAGAGAACTGCCCCTGAAGGATCCTGGCCCCAGGATGCCACCACACCGCCCTTGCAGGCAATTGGCATACTGCTGGTTGTAAGGGACTCCAGGAAGCAAGTCCACAATTATGGGATTTTTCTTGCAACAATGAGGTACGTTTCCTTTGAACTTTGAACAATCACCTTGCTCAGTTGCCTGTGCCCCAACGATGGACCAAATAACTTCTTTCTTTGCCCAGTTCCAACTCAAGGTCCAACCAGGAGTATTGATGTGCCGATACATTTGATAGTTGTTCATAAATACCGAGGCCTGAATGCATTGATTTATTAAATGATCATATTATTGCAGGTCTGGGGGCTGAAAAACTTGTTCTATAGTCCTATCATTTAGTTTCTTGGGAAGAAAGGCCATATTAGGCTCAGGAGCTCACTTACCACATATCCATCTGCTGTCCATGATACTACATCCCACTTGATTGTAATATTTCCAAATGGATCCAGTGGATCAAATGCCTCTTTAGAATGGCAATTGTGCAAGAGAATTTAGAATGAATTATAGAAGGCAAAACAAATGAATAGGCAAATTCATTAAAATGCTGTAAAATGTATATAAGCATCACCTGATTGAGACAAGGCCCATTAGTAACAGGATAGCCCATAATTGGAGCTTAATTTCCAGAATTGAGAAGCATTGAAGCAGTTGGAGATCGTTAGCTTTAACAGGAGTTCCCTCTCTTTTGTTGGCAGATGTTGTGAATCCCATTGCCTATGTTTTCAAAGGATTTCAGGAATCCAATATGAACAAGTAAAAGAAGCTTGTCTATTATAAGGGAAACACGAGTTGCAACAGCATGCAAATGCAGAATGTTTTGTCGATGGAACACCTGAAATTTTGTTCTCTTGGGTACTTCATGCTATATGTTTATCTTATTTATTTCTTGATTTTTTCAGATATTAGAAAGTTGGAAACAGAGTGTGAGACGTAAGACATTTGAACTCAACAGCTGAAGAGTTGCTGTTTTGGTGCAATGATATCTGCTGATTCTCATTTGAAATAGACTGTTTATCTTATATCTAGAGATCCGTAAGCAAGCACACTTCATTTTTGCTTTCCCATTTGGTTCTTAATGCACTCATTATGATCCCCAAAGGTAAAACATAACCATCATAACGATTTTGTTCAATAAGTCGGGTAAGTACCAAAATGTGAAATTTTGTTCTGATTTGTGGAGTGTTTCACAATGTTCGAATAGTTTTTTAAGTACAAGTAATCATATCTTATTTTTCACAAAACTTTCAGTAATAGTCTTGCACACTTCTTTACCATATTCAAGCAATTTTGTTTTTTTTTTTTCAACTAGCAACATCTACTTTACTCCTATACTAATCCCGGCCTATTCTTACTTACTCTTGCATACTCTTTACCGCATTCGGCAATCTTTTTTGAGCATGTTAGAAGCTTTTTTTTGTATGTGTGTGTTTTATTTATTATTTGTGGGAAAGAGAGCGGTGACAAACGGATGGCAAGAATTGGAATTTTTTGAGCATGTTAGAAGCTTTTTTTTGTATGTGTGTGTTTTATTTATTATTTGTGGGAAAGAGAGCGGTGACAAAACGGATGGCAAGAATTGGAACACGTACGCATGCGGGCTCAGACAATTTGATGCACACAATTGGCTAAACAAATAATTGTACAAATTTGGACTAATTTTGACTTTGCACCTTTGATCTTATATTACTTTTTTTGCTTTACATTTTAAATTTTAATTTTGAATATTTTGCAATTCTGAACTCTTAATTTTAAACATTTTGCACCCTAAATTCTTAAGTTTGTTCAATTTAAGTCTAACCAATGATTAACGTTTCTCAAAATTAATGAGATAAAGATTGATAAAAATTAATAACAATGTATCGTTTTGTTCTAATTGTAATTGAAATACATTATCATTGACTTAAAAGGCTTCAATTACTAATATTGTTAGCAAAATTAATGAAATAAAAGATAATGTAAATTAATGATAATGTGTTTATTTTATTTTGTTATGAACTTTAGCAATTTTTGACTATTTTCGGACACATTATCATGGATTTGTTGGGTCGTCGTTAAAATTGCTAAAGTTTGTCATAATTGGATTAATATATCACAAACTTGAGAGTTTATGGGACCTCTATGCCATACCAATTTTTTTCCCTATGCATATAACATAAAAATCTTTCATGAAAAATGGAAATGATCAAAATTAAAGGGATAATATGTGATGACCTAGAATTATCTTCTCACCTCCCAACTATTTGCATTATTTTTAAATTATACTTTTATAAGTTTGCATTCATTTAGTGATTCACTTGTTAATTGTTAAACGAGTTTCTCTTACTTGCATATTTTAAACTTTCAAGCGATTAATTTCTTGAAATGGTTGATTTTGTGACTTATTAGTGAATTTGGCCAAAACCCGTAGAAAAAAATAAGTTGAGATATTAGTGAGTTAAGAAGATTTTGAGAGTTAAAAAAAAAGTTAGAAAAGCTAAGGGTTGATAGTAAGAAAGTTTAAGTGGAAGACATTATTGGACACTATTCAAAGTTGACTTGAAGAAACCTTTCTTGTGGCTAGTATTTTAGATCAAAAAACAACCAAGAGACCTTCATTTTGCTTCCTTGGCTGACCAAAATTGAGAGAGGGAGAGAGAGGGAGAAAACTTCCCTCTTCTTGAAAATTTTTGAAGATCCAAGTTTTCTTCCATCAATCTACTTGCACCTTTGGAAGATTTTGGGAGAAAGAAACTTCTAGGGGCTGATCTTGCCACCATTTTGGGTAGATCTTGCTAAGGTTTGAAGCTTTGAAGAGGTAAGTGGATGAGCTACTCAAATCATTTACATTTCAAGTGGATTTAGGTTAAATCTTGGAAGATCCATGTGGATTTGAAATTTTTATGAAAGTTTTGGTATTGGAAGCTTGATAGTCTCTTGTATGTTTGAATCTTGAAAATTTTAGCCAAGAATTTTTGGATTGTTGTTTCTTGATATCCAAGGGTTAATGATTGATGAACCCTTGAAGATTTGAGTTATATTTCTAGTGATTTGTTGGTAAAAATGGAAGAAATCTCTATGTCCACCAAGTGTTTGATCTTTTGTTTTGAGTTGTTTATGTGCAAATTTTCATGATTTTTCTTGCTAACAATCTTGGATATATTGTTTGATATGTTCATGGATTTGTTATGGAAAATTGGGAAGATTTGATGGAGAAATGTTTGGAAAATTCTTGTGGAAAAATTCTGCCTTTACTATCCAAAACAGGGGAAGATATTCCAGCCTTGATTTTCACCTTTTTTTAACAATTTTGGGCAAGTTCTTGTTCAAGAAACTTGTTAACACATCATCTTTATTTGGATGTTGAATTTGGACCAAAACTATGAATTTTTTCCTTGTTTTCTTGTTGGAAAGTTTGCAAAATGGACTGAAACTCAGAGAGCATTTTCAGTCAACTTGTCAGATTTTCTGGTATTAATTGAAAATGAATTAGAGTCTAAATTTTATACATTTGGAAAGCTCTTTGAGTCTAGTTTCAAACGCAACCAACGGCATTCGATTTCGATTTTTCTACAATGAGTTATAGCCGTTTTCCCGAAACTGCTCAAATGCCCTGATATGACGCGATAGCTTTCTTGTGCCTCTGTGATTGCTATTTTTTACCACGAAAATGCATGAACTGGATTTTGATGTTTTCATATGTAGATCTATGTTTTAGTTTTGAAACGCCATAAAATTCATTTCAATTCGATAAGTGTACCTCATGTTATGATCAAAATACCGAGAGGTGTCAAAGCTGCCACATTGATTCTTCTCCTTTGCACTCTTTCCTTCATTTTTCTTGGTTCAATTTAACATTTTTCACTCCATATTATACCTGAACCATTGACCTAACATGTACATGGATTTTCTTTTTGAATTGAGTTTGAAAACATGTATTTTGGAAGACTTGTAGGGACGTAAAAATATAGAAATCTTGAGGAATATCTTGGGACTTCTAAGTTGGGACTTGGGAGTAGTTTTGATTAAATGGTGGTTTGGAGCAGTGAATCTCATTGTACTCTAATTACTTGGTTCTAGAACTTGGAAGTAAACACAAGATTTGCACCCGAGACGGACGCTTGAGCTTTGCTTTATATGGTAAGTGTCAAGTGCATGTTCCTTGATATCTTGATTTGAATGATACATGTTGCCACGTGTTATGTGTTTGAATATTGAACTTGATGAGGTGAGGGTGTACTTTATCACACTCGTTCTCTCCTTCTTGAATGATAATGTACTTGCTTGAAATTGATTGACTTGTACTTGTGTTTGATTTGTAAGGACTGAACGGTAGCATCTACTACACCCAATTCAAGTTGGAGGTGTCTCTCATCCCGCCTTAATACCATTATCTTGATTAAGTCGATTGGAGAGTTATCTCATCGACTTATACTTGATCTTGGGGGCCCCAAAAGCCAATGGCTAGCCATTCAACTCGATTCAGTAAGGGCTTAGTTGAGGAGTTTGGTGAACCTTGAACTCATGTACTTGATTTGCTTGGATATACTCGAATAATATCACATCTTATTTGACGTGCGGGTCCGCCAGGGGGTGTAATGGTGGATGAAAATTGGTCAAAAGTGGGGTTCTATAGACTTGTTACTTGCTTGGTTGACGGAGTGTCAACTTTTGGATATCGTGGTTCAAAAGTATCGGCATAGCATGAAGCGTGGATTTAGTTCCTGAGAGTTCTTGTATCCTTTATTGATTGTGCTTTTATTTTCTCTTGTGAATTTATGTAAAAGATTATGGCTACCATTCTTGATTTCATATTATTCATACTAGTTGTACTTGTTTGCTTGCCTGTTTTTCTTGACCTCACTGAACGTTAGCTCATCCCTTTAAGTTTGTTATTTCTTAACAGGAATTTAAAGTAAAGAATTGGAGGCGCTAGACTATCCAACTTTTGTTTAGAGCCAGTGTAATTCCCTGAGCGATTTTTAGACATTTGAAAGTGTAGATTCCATTTGTATTTGAAATATTATGGTTGTAATAGTTAGCACTTTTGCCTAAGGATTATGGTTGTTGTTATTCAAGTACTTTATGAGTTTTAAGAAATTGTTTGGCTTAAAAATCTTGATTGGGTTATAGTGAGTGCGTAAGTTTTGGCGAGAGTTGGGCAGGCGTTCCGCTAAATCCTCTGGTTCGCTTTAGGGGGCGGTGGGGACGTCATAGTTGGTATCAGAATTATAGGTTTTAGATATTTGTAGTGTATTCTAGACTTGAAATTTAGGATGCCGGACTGTGGGATTAACTTGAATATTACATGAACTGGAGAACCTACTGTATCCTAATGGTTAAAGAGAATTGTTACTTGAGAGTTTATTATATGGGATTGGTGGAATCAATACTGAAAAATTATGTGGCATTATATCGAAAGGAAACATTATGTGAGAGATTAGTAGTGAATGATTGAATGAGATTCGAATTATCTTTGTACTTGTAGGAATGGAAGGAATCGTGCAAATATTGGTATTAGCTATAGGAGATAAGAAACCGAGATTTGCTAGTTAATTCCACATATGATGGTTTTGAACCAAAACAAAAGAGTTTTCAAAGGAATAAAATGCATTTTTCACCTATTTATTTACTGAAAAATTTCCGCTTTGGAAAAAAAAACTAAGATGTACTAGTTTTATTTTCAAACGATAGTTGGAAATAACCCCTATGTGCTCCAAGTACTTTATAACATATCAATCTTGACAAGTATGTGAATTTCACTTGATTTAAAAAAATCTAGAAATTGATAAGCAATTGATGAGTTTTGTTGGATTTTTATATATGCTGGACCCGAGAAAGAGGTTGAAGTTTTCTAACCAAGTCTTTCAATTCTTTATTGTACACTGATATATTCTTGCACCTGAATTTACTTATGTTTTGAACAAGAAATCCTTGAGTTTTGGGAAGAATTGCGAACTTGGGCTCTGGTAATGTAAATCTTGGATTTTTTGAGATTTTATTATTTTGATTGCTCTTCTTACATTTTCAAAAAAGTTTATCCGAAATTTGAATATGAAATTCTTGATTTTCAAGGAGAGAGTCTATCTTCGGGTGTAAGAACTGAGGGAGTTTTGTAGATGTAGAGTGATCGCATCCGAAAACCTAAAGTTAGTGTGATCGAGGAACAAGAGTGTACTAATGATTTCGTGGATAGTTCTAGGAGTTCCATAACTGCATTGACTAAAGGGAAGACACCTAAGAGATAAAATAGAGAGGCTAAAGTTTGATAAAGTGTAATGGCGAAGGTTAGGACATGAAAGATCTGAGTGCTAGATCTAAGGCTGAACAAATTGATGAGATTGGAATTATAAAGATTGTCGTGGCCTAGGCGAGTAAATCCCTGGTTAGAGTTTTTATCGATGGTGGTTCGATTTGAAATTTGATACTTGTCTTGAATGCGTATTGTGCTAGCACTGCAGACTTGCTTAATTTCTGATATATTTGGATTTGTTATATGTTTACTTGTACCTATTGTGATCATATGCATCAATTTTGTGAAATCTGATAATTGTACTTTGAATTATGATTGACTAGTATTGAATCTATGATAACGTGATTCTTGATCTTTTATACCTATATTGTGACGATCCCACCTCCCCCTAGAGCGTACCCCAAGATTTAGCGGACTGTCTGCCCAACTCTCGCTAGGACTCGTTCACTTACTTCAATAAAGACAAGTTATAACCTCAAGAGTAAATGAAACAACAGTTCCCAAGTTTGGAACATACATTTATATTCATTTCTATCTCAAACATTCTTACAATCCCAAATATAACAAAAGATTTGAATTTCAAATAATTCAACACTAATCGAGTACTAGCGCGAGTACAATCGCCCAAAAAATTCAAAAACTAGACTATGCTAACCTATACCACCCTCACGCCCTGGCTCGAACCTCTTGTAAGGAAAATAAAACTAATAGAATGAATTAAAACTCAGTGAGGTTCCAAAACATCATGTAGACCCAAATGACAAGTTGACCATTATTTAAAACTGAAAGTATCAAAGTAGCGAGCATAAGAAATAAAAAACTGAGCAATAACACTTCGTATAGTCAATCATTAAGTATTTAACATTTCAAGTAAAAGGATACAATTGCTTTTGCCGATTAGCTCTGCCATAGCTTTACCAAGTTGTAGTTGACACTCCGTCAATTTTCAAGTAACCAATCTAGTAGTGCTCCACTTAACTCCAATCTCCGTCCACCATTCAAACTCCCTACCGGGCCCGAACTCCAAGATAAACACTGGTGGTAATACTCAAGCATACCGATTAGTCGAGAAGATAACACTCTACTCGACAAAACTAGAGACCCAGGGTTCGTTATTTAATCGACCAGGCTTTTGCCGGCTCAACTCGAGTAACTAGTCACAGGATTTCTGGAATTCCAGACAGTACTCAAGTCATATATATGTATATCAAGTCAATTGCAACCAATGAACAATAATATGTCACATTAGGGCAAATGCGAGAAAGTATACTCTTTCCCGACCAAACCAATCAAATATTATCCGTTCACATTGGTAAAGCATTTAAATCAAGTATCAAATTCAATCATGCACTTGGAAGCACTCACCAAAGACTTATGGCTTTTTAAAACCACGATCAGGTGCAACTCCCTGGTTGGAGTCCAAATCTGCGATAAAATACCATTTAAGAGTTTGAAAACAGTTAGGATTCGAAATATAGGAGTTTCGCTTAAAGAATATCAAGTAAATGAAACTCATTTAAGTAGTATTCATTTTACTTATCAAATCCTAAAAAATTCATGCTCGCTCTTTTGGTTTTGATAAACAAGCGATTAAAACTTTGAAGTTTGCAACTTGGTCTAAAAGACAAGAAAAACGTATTTATAGTGGTAGCTATTTTCGCCTTATAAAGTGTATGAGTTTTGACAAAAAATTCAGCTTATATACCTCTACTAAAAGAAACTTGAAGACTCTAAACAACTGAAATTCAATTCGACCATGAATCACCGCTCAAGTTCCAAGTTCACTTACTTACCCTTGAACGAAAATTTGGGCAGCATACCCTTTGTATTTATCCATTACGCCAGCCATTTAAGACTTCATTTTTTTCCTCAAATCAACCCAATTCAAACACCACAAGTAAGCATATCAAGATAACTCTTCATCTAGGCTAAAAACCATCCAAATTTAACTTATTTCTAGCAAATAATCAACTACTACCAAAGCTGAAATTTTCTCATCAAAGCTGGAAATTCATCTTTTAATGCTAAAATGTCACAATCATGCCACTAATCACCTCACAAATTCCATATCCAAGTTCAATACCAACATTGATAGTTAAACAACATAATCAAGGGTGAAAATTTCCAAACCCCAGCTGAAATTCATTATTCAACACCAAACTAGAGTATCATCCAACATATTCCAAGATTCAAAACTTCTATAAAATATTTTGCAAGATTAAGGTAGAGACAAGAAGTGGATGAACTTATATCTTCCAAAACCTTCTTGAAAGTGAGGAATCAAGCAATTTCTCCCAAGAATTTCACCACTCCTAGCTTCCTAAGCACCAAGATGCAAGTTTAATCGGTTTGGTTTTTTGTGATTCAACTCAAACAAGGCTAAAATCAAGGTTGGAATTGGAAGTTTTCTTCCCTCTTTCTCCTCTCTTTGCTCTCGGCCAACAAGAAGAAATAAGGGAGGAATATTAGCCTAAATGGAAGATAAGAAGGAAAGAATTTGGCTTGGTCAAACATCCTTAGATTGCCAACACTTGGCACAATAAGATTCCTTCTTATTTTTTTTCTTTCCTCACTTTTCTTTAGTCAACATTTTTGGCTGGTTTAAGGCTTAATCTAGGGTTAATTGGCTGAAATAAAAACAAAGAAATTAGGGTAAGAAAGCAGTGCTCAAGTGGTGTATTCAATCGGTAACAAACGGTGCACGTCGGTTGAAATCTGTTTTCCTTAAGTCTCGCGTACTTGTGTTTTAACTTATGATTCACTAACTTAATAATAGCACTTCTAATCACACACTTTCTCTTATCTAATACTCATTCTTATCGACCAAATTTAGTACACATACATCACCAATTAATCACACTACCAAAATACGCAAAAACCCTAGTTTACCTAACTATAAAAGTAAAGGTAAAACTCTCGATTCTATCATTTATTACAACTATTGAGCGAGTAATTTAGTAGTAAAGATATTATAAAGTAAATTATTCAAATAAAAGGGAATTTTAAGAAAATATGGAGAATTTTGGAAGTTCTCATACTCTCTCCCCCTTAAAAGAATTTCGACCTCAAAATTCATACCTTTATTTGTAAATAACTCAGGGTACTTCTCTCGCATGTCTGTTTCTAACTTCCAGATTGCTTCCTCCACCTCATGGCATTTTCATAGAATCTTAACCAGTGAAATCTATTTTTTTCTCAAGTCTTTCACCTTCCGATCTAGTACTCGAATGGGTCGTTCCTCGTAGGTTAAAAATTCGTCAAGTTCAATATCTTCTGGTTGCAAAACATGAGTCGGATCCGGGTGATATTTCTTAAGCCAAAAAAACATGAAAAACATCATGGATTCGAGATAAACTAGCTGGCAATTCTAGTCGATAAGCCACCTTTCCTATCCGTTGGAGTATACTAAAAGTTCCTATGTATCTTGATTATAACTTCTTTTCCTTTCTTGTCTTGATCTTTTCTTTCAGTGGAGTAACTTTAAGAAATACCTTGTCCCCTATTTCAAATTCCAAATCCTTTCTTTGATGGTTGGTAATAGCTCTTTTGTCGACTTTGGCCTGTTTGAAGCGTCTGACGTATCACTTTTACCCTTTCGTAGGCTTTCTCAACCCACAATATTGTTGTCGGGTTTATAATCTTTCTCTCTCCTATTTCATCCCAATGGATAGATGATCGACATCTTCGTCCATAAAGTGCTTCATATGGGGCCATTTGAATAGAAGAGTGATAATTGTTGTTATACGCGAATTCAACCAGTTTTAGATATTGACTCCAATTCCTTCCAAAATTTACAATACAGGCTCTTAACATATTTTCAAGAGTTTGAATGGTTCTCTCTGACTGTCCATCAGTTTGAGAATGATAGGTCGTGCTATAGTTAAACTTAGTTCCTAGAGTCTCTTGCAATTTCTGCCAAAATCGGAATACGAATCTAGGGTCTCTGTCTGATACGATGCTTACTGGTACCCCGTGTAATCTCACAATTTCGTCCATATAAAGTTGGCAAGTTTCTCCAAAAAAATTTCATATTAGCTGACAGAAAATATGCGGTTTTAGTCAATCGGTCCACTATTACCCAAATCGCATCATGACCCCTTTGAGTTTGTGGCAACTCAGATACAAAATCCATCATTATATGCTCCCATTTCCATTCAAGTATCTCTAAAGGCTGTAATAGACCCAACAGTTTTTTATGCTCAGCTTTCACTTGTTGACACGTAAGACATTTTTGAACAAACTGGGCAATCTCCGCCTTCATATTGTCCCACCAATATAAATTTTTGAGATCCTGGTACATCTTACCACCACCTGGATGTACAGTGTATCTAGACTGATGAGATTCTTCCAAAATCTCCCTTTTTTGTTCCTCATCTTTTAGTACGACACGATTTCGAAACCTTAGAATTCCATTGGAACCTAGGTTAAAATCGGGTAATTCTCCTTTCTTCACTCTTTCCACCCCACTTTTGTACTGTTGGTTTTTTCTTTTGACCCTCTTTAATTTGATCCAAATAATGTCGACTTCATCTCAATATTCCCGAAGATAACTCTCTGCAGCTCAAGACGAGAGCTCCATTCACAAATATTTTCTAATAGGCTCCACTCTCCCACCCATTAAACCTGCTAGTTGAGCCTTCCAACTTAAAGCATCTGTTACAACATTGGCCTTTCTTGGATAGTAATTAATGGAACAATCGTAATCTTCTAAGAACTACGCCCACCGACGTTGTCTCAGATTTAGCCTCCATCTGGGAGAATAAATACTTAAAGATTCTTATGGTCTGTATATACCTCAAAGTCACCCCATACAAATAATACCGCCATTTCTTCAAAACAAACACAACAGCTGCAAGTTCTAAATCATGGGTTGGATAGTTCTGCTCATGAGATTTTAACTTTCCTAGAAGTATAGGCAATTACATTCCTATTTTTGCATTAAAACATACTCTAATTCTTCTCTCGAAGCGTCGGTATATACCGTATACCTATCCTTCCCATTTGGCAAAGCCAGCACTGGAGCCATAGTCAATTGTTCTTAATCTCTTGGAAACTAATTTCACACTTAGCATTCTAAATATATTTTCTTATTTTTTTTGTCAAATTTCGTTGGGGTCCCACAATTCTTGAGAAATCCTTTATAAACCGACGATAATACCCCACTAGACCCAAAAAGTTTCGAATCTCAGTAGGATTCTCCGGCCGTTTCCATTTGGCAACAACTTCAACTTTAGCCGGATCTACAGTGAATCCATCTTTTGAAATTATATTACCTAGAAACGTTACTTTCCTCTAGTCAAAACTCACACTTGCAAAATTTAGCAAACAACTGGTGCTTTCTTAAGGTTTGCAATACTATTCTCAAGTGTTGCTTATGCTCCTCATTTGTTTTAAAATACACCAGAATATCATCAATAAATACCACTACAAACTGATTTAAATAAGGTTTAAACACTCGATGCATTAAATCCATGAATGTCGTTGGGGGCATTCGTTAAGCCAAAAGGCATCGCTGCAAACTCGTAATGCCCATATCGAGTATTAAAGGTAGTTTTTTGGACACGTCCTCCTTCCTAATTCTCAATTGATAATATCCTTGTCGGAGATCTAATTTAGAAACACCACAGCCCCTTGTAACTAGTCAAATAACTCGTCAATGTGGGGCAAAGGATATTTATTCTTAATGGTCACTGCATTCAACCCTCGGATAATCAATATACAATCTCAAATTTTCGTCCTTCTTCTTGACAAAAAGCACTGGAGCGCCCCAAAGTGACTCACTCTCATGTATAAAGCTCCGTTCTAGCAAGTCTTACAATTGCATTTTAACTCTTTAAATTCAGGGGCGCCATTCGATAAGGGGTTCTTGAGATGGGAGTAGTTCCAGGTGTTAGATCAATTTTAAATTCGATTTCTCTCTCGGGTGGCAATGACATCAATTCATTCGGAAATATATTTTGGATATTCACTTATCACCGGCATATCTTCTTGTTTCATCTTTTTTTCGAGAGTATTAACTAGAAAGACTAGATACCCTCGTGTCCCATTACTTAAACAATTTTCTAGCTTAATTCCCGAAATAAAGGCAGATGAGACTAGAATACCCCTCGCATCTAGTTTTAAAGTCACCTCACCCGAGTATGAAAAACTCAACCACCTTTGTTTAACAATCTACCCGAGCATGATAACAGGACTAGCCAATCTATTCCTATAATAACGTCATACCCCTTAATGGTTAGATTTATAAGGTCGACTACCAATTTTCACTCACCAACCCAAATGCCATAATTTTATACACCTCATTAGCAAGTAAGATTGGTTACCCGTAGGTATTTTTACTTCTAAAGTCATATGGTAGTCTCTCGATTTTCACATCAATTTCACACATAAAAGTAGGGTTAAAGAAATAATGCGTTTGCACCAGGTGTCTATTCAAAATCTTGGCCAAACGAATGATAAAACTAGGAATCGTAACTTCCACTACCTCCGATGGCTCAGGTAACCGACTGTTGGTCTAAGGCGTACACTCTGGCTGGCACCTTTGACCTGGGTCCCTCCTACATTGGTTGGTTTAGGGTTTGATTTACTAGCTGATGGGCATCACTAATCAGTGGACAATTGGCAATCCGGTGCTCAGTATTTCCACACCGTAAGTACTTTTGAGTTTTTTGCCAGCAATTATCCTCAGTGTGATTGGATTTTTCACAGTACCCACAAGACACTCGAGGGGTGGATATCTGGCTTCCCTGCGAGGCACCTCTCGCCTATCCCTTTCCACCTGGGGCTCCTCTCGAAGTAACTCCCCTAAATGTTCTTGACATTCTTCCACCGCCAGTTCCTCGACCCACTAGGAGGTGGCATACCCCCATCACCTTGTACCTGGCCCTGACTTCCACTAGGTGCACCCCTCTTCTTGCATGAAAGGCCTTCACCTGTGCCCTTGCAATTTCTATCTTTTGGACCTTTCTCCAGAACCTCTGTGAAGGTATTATTTTATGCCGCCGCCAAGGTTTCTTGTATCTCTACATTTAATCCTTGCATAAACCGCCTCACTCTCCTTGCTCGGTAACTAATCAATTCGGGAGCAAAACTTGGATAATTAGTGAACTGAGTCTCGTACTTAGATACACTTAAAGTTCCTTGACGGAAACTTAATGAAATCGTCCTCCCTCTTTTCTTGGATTAGGGGTGGGAGATATTTCTCGTAAACTCCCACACGAAATTCAACCAGGTCCATGCTATCCCCCTTCTCTCCCATTTAACTCAATTACATTCCATCAGACTCTGACTGGCCCTTCAAATTTAAAATACAACAAAATATTTCTCCGTTATAATTCAAGGCAATGAAAATATTGATCATCGTCTCCAGCCATCTCTCGACTACCTCAGGATCTGGTCCCCAAGAAACTGGGAGGAGAAAACTTTGGAATCGCTCTAGGGCCCTATCTTCCCCCTATTTCAGAGTCCCTATGGCTGATTTACAGGGGATTGACCCTGCTGCTCTACCAATCGAGCGAGAATATTGGTCATCTGCTGAATTGCCGTTGCCATTTGATTCCCCTCCTTCAGCTCGGGGTTCAAGTTGTGCCTCAACTATTGCACCTCTCTCTTCTCTCGATTCTTGTATTGGTTCTTGTACCTATCTAGTCCTACGTCCAAGGTTAGAACCGCGTCCTTGGCTAGTCTCACCCCCTTGACTTCTCCTACCTTCCCATGCCTCTTTTGAACAATAAACTATATAGGTATAAGCAAAATAAAGTAGATATAAAGCTCAATAAAAATATTTCCAAATCATAAGTGAGGGCAATAAAACACATTTAAATTAACACTCCCTTTATATACATATCAATACATATCAAATAAACCACATAAGCCATCATGGAGTACTGTACATGCGAATATAATCAAGTCAAGAGCTTATAACAGCCAAGGAGCATAGAACAAAAAGCAAATACTATGTATATCAACCTTAACACGTTAATATCAAAAACAAAAATGACGTGTTTATCCAACTATGCCCCTACTATCTCACACGACCCACAAAACCTAGATTCCCCAACTAGCTTAGTCACCGACTCGACTGACTCCTGCCTCTTCCTCGAGTACAACCCGCTCCTCTTTGGGGTCCCTCCTCAGGATCGCTAGGGATTGCATTCTTTTGACCTTCCTCGGCCAAGTTCTGTACTGCTTCTCCCACTAGGGCCCTACAATCAGTCAAAATATTATCGGTTCGGTCTCTTACTCTCTTACTACTCGAGCAAGGCGACCATTAGCTTCCTGAACCTGCTCTCAAAAGGCATTAGTTCGCTCCTGTTCCTCAAGAATAGAAGCCTCAAGCTCACCGATCCTAGCCGTTTGCATTCTCAATATATCCTGCAGACGCTCAATCTCCGGTTTTGGTATCGACGATTGGCACTACCCAACCTTTTCCTCTCGTCGGCTATGATGAGAACTACCCTATCGAGGGTAGGAATAAGTCCGCCAGCAGTCACAGTGTCGGACCCTACGTCCTTGGAACTCACCGACATATAGGCTCTTCGGCATACTCCTGGTAGCTAAATACTCACCGCGGTCGTTCGGCATTTTCCATTCCTCGCATTCCCTCCATGCCTACAGTACAAGTAACATCACAAAATAAGCAATTTAAACAAGTAACATCGAGTTAAGCACCTACCTATTCTCTAGGGTTTCACACTTAGACAATCATACACAAGCCATATCCTATACAAGTCACTTGATTTACCCAGATCAATTCAAAGTTAGGCTCTGATACTACCTGTGTGACAGCCCCACCTTACCCTAAGGCGAACCAAAGGGTTCGGCGGACCGCCTGCCCAGCTCTCGCCAGGACTCGTTCAACTTCACATCAAAGAAAGTAAGATAAAGCCTCGAGAATAAGCGGAAACGAAACCCAATCTTGAACCATTAAAATTACATTCACCTCAAGCTCAACCAAAAATACAGTCCCACATATATACATAAGCTTTTAAATTCTTAGTACATTCCAGCCCTAATCAAGCACTAGAACGAGATCAAAAGCCAAAACAATACCAAAGGCTAAACTATACTATACAGGTCTCTCGCCCTTGCTCGCAACCCCTGTTAAGGAAAACAAAAGACGTGGAATGAGCTAGAAGCCCAGCGAGGTTCTATATACATAACCAAACAATTAAACAAGGCATTTAACACGTAATAGCATGAAATCTCGAAAACATTTACAATATAAAGCAATTGTAAAACATTCATTAAAAGGATACGGGCTCACGAGGAGCCATTCGTTCATTCATTCGTTCATTCATTCGTTCAACATTGTCCTTATTTCTCCGATCATTAAAAACATGTTTGTAAGTGAAAACTCCTTCATTTTCATGTCATTCGTTCATTCATTTCATTCCCCTCGCTCCGCCAACGTCGTGGTCATACTCGAGTATACCAAACATTCACCCAGGGTCACTAATCGCCCGACCGAGTCCGCTTCTGGCTCGAGTCGACCAGTAACAAAGGGCAGGGCCCAGTTCAGCCCGAAGGCTTACATTCATGCACAATTAACATTTAATCATTCAATCATTGAAAATTTCATGTTCGCTTAGGTCGAGTGCGATAAAGTACACACTCGCCTAGCAAAAATCATTTTAGCAATCATTGAAACCATTTAACATTTAATCAAACAATCCAAATAGTCATAACACGTCACATAATCATAAGAAACAAATTGTATATAGAACACTCACCTAATTAAGCAAAATTACGTCCAAAGTATCCCTCCGGATATCAACTTTGGTCACCAAGAAACCCTAATAACAATCATGAGAAAATATTATGGTTCTATCATCAAAATATGTGGGTGAGTCAAAGAAATCCGAATAAAACTAATACAAAGTAAAAGTATGATTTTAGAAGTGGAAAGAGTACATTTTGATCAAAGGAAATGAGTAACTAAAGGTTTTCTCAAACCAAACATAGAATTAACCTCAAAAGAGTTTTAGAAAATTTCATCGGAAAATTCGGAATAGTGCCACGTCAGAATCCGGCCAGAACTTGGCCGGATATGCGGCCGGATAGTGAACAGTAGAATTTCTCCATTTTTCATAAAACGTGTTTTTGGCTCAAAACTAACACATTTGCAAAGAATTAATATATAACAAGTATTTTGGTTAAAAATCATATGGAAAAGGTAGTCAAATACCTTGAATTCACACTTAAAACCTTGCGCGTTAAAATTAGGTTTTGCGGCCGAGAAACCCTAGGCCACTCCTTTTGTTTCGGGACGAAATGAACACGTATTTGAAGCTCAAAACTAACATTTAGAACTAAGCATCATGGTTAAAACGAAATGTACAAGTGCAAGTGAAACAGCTCATATAACTCTACTAAAGTGGCACTAAGTTACTCTAAGCAAAGTAAGCAAAATAAGTCTAATGCATCACAAAACTACATTCCAATCTCATATCCATTCACTCAAGTTCAAGAAAATAAACGGACAGCATTTCCCCTTGTTTTTCCTTACTTTTCCATCCTACAACCAACCACCAATCTCACAATTTTCAACCACAATTGCATACACAAACTATAAGATATCAAACACCCTTAAAATGCAACCAATTGAAGCTTTACAGCCATCCAAAACCAGGCCCAAATATTCCAACATAACTCAGCACACAAAACTCCGATTCAGTTGATTCCAAAGCCATATGAAAGCTAAGATACAAGGCTACAATTCTTAAGAAGGCATCAAAAGCTAATTCAGTAATCTTCCCAGCCAAAAGAGCCAAATACAGGGGCTGATTATCATTTCCGGACAGAAACAGGGCAGCAGGGGTAAAATAGTCATTTCACAGGCTACCGTGCTCCGATTGAGCTGAAATTTTACAGGCATAATCTAAACTTAATTCTCTACAACGTTCATGTTTTGAGCTAAGGCCAATTCGGCCTCCATCATGGACGGACAGAACTGATCAGATTAGGGCAGAAAATTCACAATAAATCAGAAATCTAACCAACTCTCCACTAATCCACAAAATCATCCATTAATCATGTTAGCAAGCCACCATAGGCCACTAATTAGCATCTATTGGAACCAAAGAAGGGTGTTCTTAGCAATCTTACCTTGAAACCTCAAAGAAAGTTGGTAGCTTAGACTTCCTCCTCCCAAAACAACTCCACCAAGGCCTTCAATTTCTCTTAGCTAGCACTTGTATGGTGTAGTTTTCAATTTGGTTGGTTAAAGCTCAAGATTTGAGCAAGGATTTAAGCTAGAAATGGAAGAGCTCTCTCTCTTGTTTTTCTCTCCAAGAGTTCGGCCAAGGCAAGGGAAAGAAATGAGGGAATTTTGGTCAAAATTTGGTTTTGAAGAAAGTTAATTCTCTTGGTCAAAGTCCAACCTCCAATCCAAACATGACATGTGGCCTCTTGAAGTTTCTAAGCTTATCTCCTTCCTTCCAATGATTCAAGTAGCTAACTAACCTCCAATTATCTTCTAACACAATGTAGAATAATATCACTTAGTATTTCATCACCTAATCGGAAAATTATATCGCACTAGCGGGCCCCACATCGAACAATTGCACTTCAAGTTATGTACACTAACTTATACTAGGAAAATGATTTAAAATTGTACTTACTTGTAAAATGTACAAAACATTTAATATTTTCAAAGGACAGTATAAATATAGGCACAGAAAAAATAATACTTGAAAATGTGAAAATTTTCGGGTTCTCACAACCTGCGACGACCCCACCTCCCTTACGACATACCCCAGGATTTAGCGGACCGTCTGCCCAACTCTCGCCAGGATTCGCTCACTTACTTCAATAAAGACAAGTTACAACCTTAAGAGTAAATGAAACAACAGTTCCCAAGTTTGGAATATACATTTACATTCATTTCTATCTCAAACATTCTTACAATCCCAAATATAACAAAAGATTTGAATTTCAGATAATTCAACCCTAATCGAGCACTAGCGCGAGTTCAATAGCCCAAAAAATTCAAAAACTAGACTATGTTAGCCTGTACCAGCCTCACGCCCTCGCTCGAACCCCTTGTAAGGAAAACAAAACTAATAGAGTGAGCTAAAGTTCAGTGAGGTTCCAAAACATCATGCAGACCCAAATGGCAAGTTGACCATTATTTAAAAGTGAAAGTATCAAAGTAGCGAGTATAAGAAGTCAAAAACTGATCAATAACACTTCGTATAGCCAATCATTAAGTATTCAACATTTCAAGTAAAAGGATATAGTTGCTTTTGCCGACTAGCTCCGCCATAGCTTTACCAAGTAGTAGTTGACACTCCGTCAACTTTCAAGTAGAGTAACCAGTTTAGTAGTGCTCCACTTAACTCCAATCTCCGTCCACCATTCAAACCCCCTATCGGACCCAAACTCCAAGATAAACACTGGTGGTACTACTCGAGTATACCGATTAATCGAGAAGATAACACTCCACTCGACAAAACTAGAGACCCAGGGTTCGTTATCTAATCGACCAGACCCTTATCGGTTCGACTCGAGTAACTAGCCACAGGATTTCTGGAATTCCAGACAGTACTCAATCCATATACATGTATATCAAGTCAATTACAACCAATGAATAATAATATGTCACATTAGGGCAAGTGCAATAAAGTACACCCTTTCCCGACCAAGCCAATCAAATATTATCCGTTCACATTGGTAAAGCATTTAAATCAAGTATAAAGTTCAATCATGTACTTGGAAGCACTCACCAAAGACTTATGACTTTTTAAAATCACGATCAGGTGCAACTCCCTGGTTGGAGTCCAAATCTACAATAAAATACCATTTAAAAGTTTGAAAGCAGTTAGGATTCGAAATATAGGAGTTTCGCTTAACGAATATCAAGTAAATGAAACTCATTTAAGTAGTATTCATTTTACTTATCAAATATTAGAAAATTCATGCTCTCTTTTTTGGTTTTGATAAAGAAATGATTAAAACTTTGAAGTTCGCAACTTGGTCTAAAAGACGAGGAAAACATATTTATAATGGTCGCTACTTTCGCCTTATAAAGTGTACGAGTTTTGGCAAAAAATTCAGTTTATATACCTCTACTAAAAGAAACTTGAAGACTCTAAACAACCGAAGTTCAATTCGACCACGAATCACAGCTCAAGTTCCAAGTTCACTCATTTATCCCTTGAACGAAAATTTGGGCAACATACCCTTTGTATTTATCCATTTCTCCAGCCATTTAAGGTTTCATGTTTTTCCTCAAATCAACCCAATTCAAACACCACAAGTAAGCATACCAAGATAGCTCTTCATCTAGACTAAAAATCATCCAAATATAACTTATTTCTAGCAAATAATCAACCACTACCAAAGCTGGAATTTTCTCATCAAAGCTGGAAATTCATCTTTTAATGCTAAAATGTCACAATCATGCCACTAATCACCTCACAAATTCCATATCCAAGTTCAATACCAACATTTGATAGTTAAACAACATAATCAAGGCTGAAAATTTCCAAACCCTAGCTGAAATTTCATTATTCAACACCAAACTAGAGTATCATCCAATATATTCCAAAATTCAAAACTTCTATAGCATATTTAGCAAGATTAAGGTAGAGACAAGAAGTGGATGAAATTATACCTTCCAAAACCTTCTTGAAAGTGAGGAACCAAGCAATTTCTCTCAAGAATTTCACCACTCCTAGCTTCCTAAGCACCAAGATGCAAGTTTAATCGGTTGGGTTTTTGTGATTTAACTCAAACAAGGCTATAATCAAGGTTGGAATTGGAAGTTTTCTTCCCTCTTTCTCCTCTCTTTGCTCTCGGCCAACAAGAAGCAATAAGGGAGGAATATTAGCCAAAATAGAAGATAAGAAGGAAAGAATTTGGCTTAGTCAAACATCCTTAGATTGCTAACACTTGGCACAATAAGATTCCTTCTTATTTTTTTTCTTTCCTCACTTTTCTTTAGTCAACATTTTTGACTGGTTTAAGACTTAATCTAGGGTTAATTAGCTGAAATAAAAACAAAGAAATTAGGGTAAGAAAACAGTGCTCAAGTGGTGTACTCAATCGGTAACAAACGGTGCACGTCGGTTCAAGCCTATTTTCCTTAACTCTTGTTTACTTATGTTTTAACTTATGATTCACTAACTTACTAATAGGACTTCTAATCACACACTTTATCTTATCTAATATTCACTCTCATCCACCAAATTTAGTACACACGCTTCACCAATTAATCGCACTACCAAAATACGCAAAAACCCTAGTTTACCCTAACTATAAAAGTAAAGGTAAAACTCTCGATTCTATCATTTATTACAACTATTGAAGGAGTAATTTAGTAGTAAAGATATTATAAAGTAACTTATTCAAAATAAAAGAAAATTTTAAGAAATATGGAGAATTTTACAAGTTCTCACATATATTGCCTTAGACTTGTATGAGAAATGGAATCCCGAGAATGGCGTTGAGGATATAGATAGTGTAGGAGTTTGGTTTAAAGATATATGGTGAATACATTGGTGTCTGATCATGATGTGAGTTAGTCATTGTTTGAAGTGCGAAGTAATTTGATGATTCACTTTAGTCCATGGGACGAATGAATGCTAGCAATGATGACTTAGTACTCTATTTATTCTTGAATATAATGGTATGTGTATGAAGATAATCCGAATTGAAGAGTTGTAAACTTTCGCTAATATGTTGGTAAAAGACTTTTGTCCTATGATTAGTAGTTAAGGTTCAATGATCCATGAGTAAAGAGAATGTAAATTGGTTCTTCAAGTTTTAGATATAAACTAGATAGTTTATGGGAAGAAATTTAATCTATCTTTTGATAATGGAACCTGTTATACCTGACTTTAGAAAAAAAAAAAACTCAGTACTTCATGTTTAAAACCTCATATTCTAGTTTTATCTATTACGTGTGAAGTTTGACCAAAAAAAATGATGATGAATTAATAAATTTTCAATTCGAAAATATATTTCTTTGCCTTTCTATGCCTTTTAGATACTGATATTTAAATTTGCTATAAATGTGCTTGTAAAAGTAATTTAGAGTTTTCGATCTTGTTTTTCTTGTTTAAGTTATTTGGGTAATTCTTTTGTACGATATTTTCATGAAATTTGAGTTATTAAGATCGTATCTTTTATAAAAGAAAAGGTTTTAACCAAGAATTTTATGTCCTCCCCATCTGACCTTTCCACTTTAAAATTAACTAAGAGAGTCTCTTTGCAAATAACCAAGAATTTAAGAATTTATTCTTACGAGTGTTATTCTGAAAATTTTATATCCTTCTCTTAAAAAACTTCAAACATTTTGATTTTGTTATAAAATTATATTTTCTCTTTGTGGAGAGGAATGAACCCAAGAGTCTTATTATATTTGATGTAAGGTTTGAATTTATCGGAGTAAGTGACTAGGGGACTATGATAAGATATTATCGAATTTAAGGTTTATCCTTTAGTATTTTGATATTTGTATACATTTGTATGGAACTGGATGTGATTTTTTTTTAAGTAATTGATTACTTGAGGTTTCTTTCTAACCATTTTGAAAGATTAATAGAGTTAAGGCCCAGTAGGACAAAATTACTGCGTTGTTAAGATCTTATAGAATTTGATATACGAGACATTAAAGTTCATTGAGAGTACTTAAGGACTATTGGGATATTAAGGTAAGGATTACATGATTTGTTCTTGGATTGGAATACGTAGATTGACAAATTTCTTTGAGGTGACCTTTATTACTTATGATTGGCTTATTAATGAGGTAATTGAATTTGCGGAAATGCGTGAAAAAATTATCATCTTGCTCCTCGTGAAAAGATTAAGGATTCATGACTTACGTGATATCTAGTATGAAATAGGTTTTACAATTCTTAAGAGCGAGATGCAGAAGAGATATCTGGAGTTTTCAAACTAAAATATGAATTTCGAGAATGAAATTCTTTTAAGGGGGAGAGGATGTGATGACCCAGAAAATTATCTTCTCACCTCCCAACTATTTGCATTTTTTTTAAATTATACTTTTATAAAGTTTGCATTCATTTAGTGATTTACTTGTTAATTGTTAAACGAGTTTCTCTTACTTGCATATTTTAACTTTCGAGCGATTAATTTCTTGAAAATGGTTGATTCTGTGACTTATTAGTGAATTTGGCCAAAACCCTAGAAAAAAATAAGTTGAGATATTAGTGAAGTTAAGAAAGATTTGGGAGTTAAAAGAAGGTTAGAAAAACTAAAGGTTGATAGTAAGAAAGTTTAAGTGGAAGACACTATTGGACACTATTCAAAGTTGACTTGGATAAACCTTTCTTGTGGCTAGTATTTTAGATCAAAAAACAACCAAGAGGCCTTCATTTTTCTTCCTTGGCTGGCTGAAATTGAGAGAGTGAGAGAGGGGGAGAAAACTTCACTCTTCTTGAAAAATTTTGAAGGTCCAAGCTTTCTTTCACCAACCTACTTGCACCTTTGGAAGATTTTGGGAGAAAGAAACTCTTAGGGGTTGATCTTGCCACCCTCTTGGGTAGATCTTGCTAGGGTTTGAAGCTTTGAAGAGGTAAGTGTATGAGCTACTCAAATCTTTTACATTTCAAGGGGATTTAGGTTAAATCTTGGAAGATCCATATGGATTTGAAATTTTTATGGAAGTTTTGGTACTAGAAACTTGATAGTCTCTTGTATGTTTGAATCTTGAAAATTTTGGCCAAGAATTTGTGGATTGTTGTTTCTTGATATCCAAGGGTTAATGATTGATGAAACCCTTGATGATTTGAGTTATATTTCTAGTGATCTTCTTGGTGAAAATGGAAGAAATCTCTATGTTCACCAAGTGTTTGATCTTTTGTTAAGGGATGTTTATGTGCAAATTTTTATGGTTTTTCTTGCTAACAATCTTGGATATATTGTTTGATATGTTCATGGATTTATTATGGAAAAATTGGGAAGATTTGATGGAGAAATGTTTGGAAAATTCTGGTGGAAAAATTCTGCCTTTGCTGTCCAAAACAGGGGAAGATATTCCAGCCTTGATTTCCATATTTTCTTAATAATTTTGGGCAAGTTCTTGTTCAAGAGACTTGTTAACATATCACTCTTCACTTGTATGTTGAATTTGGACAAAACTATGAATTTCTTCCTTGTTTTCTTGTTGGAAAGTTTGCAAAATGGACTGAAACTCAGAGAGCATTTTCAGTCAACTTGTCAAAATTTCTGGTATTAATTGAAAATGAATTAGAGTCTAAATTTTTTACCTTTGGAAAGCTCTTTGAGTCTAGTTTCAAACGCAACCAACGGAATTCGATTTCGATTTTTCTATAATGAGTTATAGCCGTTTTCCCTCAAATGCCCTGATATGACGCGACAGCTTTCTTGTGCCTCTGTGATTGCTATTTTTGACCATGAAAATGTAAGAACTGAATTTCTATATCTTCATAAGAAATGTAGATATGTGTCTTAGTTTCGAAACGCCATAAAATTCATTTCAATCCGATAAGTGTACCTCCAGTTATGATCAAAATACCGAGAGATGTCAAAGCTGTCACTATGATTCTTCTCCTTTGAACTCTTTCCTTCATTTTTCTTGGTTCAATTTAACATTTTTCACTCCATATTATACCTGAACAATTGACCTAACATATACATGGATTTTTTCTTTGAATTGAGGTTGAAAACATGTGTTCTAGAAGACTTTTAGGGACGTAAAAAATATGAAAATCTTGAGGAACATCTTGGGACTTCTAAGTTTGGACTTGAGAGTAGTTTTGATTAAATGGTGGTTTGGAGTAGTGAATCTCATTGTTTGGTTCTAGGACTTAGAAGTGAACATAAGATTTACACCCGAGATGGACATTTGAGCTTTACTTTACATGGTGAGTGTTAAATGCATGTTTCTTGATATTTTGATTTGAATGATACATGTTGCCACGTATTATGTGTTTGAATATTGAACTTGATGAGGTGAGGGTGTACTTTATCGCACTCGTGCTCTCTTTCTTGAATGATCATGTACTTGTTTGAACTTGATTGACTTGTGCTTGTACTTGACTTGTAAGGATTGAGCGGTAGCATGTACCACACTCAATTCGAGTGGGAGGTACCTCTCATCCCGTCTCAGTACCATTATCTTGATTAAGTCGATTGGAGAGTTATCTCATCGACTTATACTTGATCTTGGGGGCCCCAAAACCCAATTGCTAGCCATTCAATTCGAGGCAGCAAGGGTTTGATTGAGAAGTTTAGTGAACCTTGGACTTGTGTTCTTGACTTGTTTGGATATACTCGAGTAATATCACATCTTGTTAGACGTGCGGATCCAACAAGGGGTGTAATGGTGGACGAAAATTGGTGAAAAGTGGGGTTCTAGGGACTTGTTACTTGCTTGGTTGACGGAGTGTCAACATTTGGAAATTATAGTTCAAAAGTATCGGCACAGCATGAAGCGTGGATTTAGCTCCCGAGAGGTTCTGTATCCTTTATTGATTGTGCTTTTGTTTTCTCTTGTGAATTTACGTAAAAGATTATGGTTGCCCTTCTTGATTTCATATTATTCATGCTAGTTGTACTCATTTGCTTGCTTGCTTTTCTTGGCCTCACTGAGCGTTAGTTCATCCTTTTAAGTTTGTTATTCCTTAACAGGAATTTAAAGTGAAGAATTGGAGGCGCTAAATTATCTAGCTTTTGTTTAGGGCTAATGTAATTCCCTGAGCGATTTTTGGACATTTGGAAGTGTAGATTCCATTTGTATTTGAAATATTATGGTTGTAATAGTTAACCCTTTTGCCTAAGGATTGTGGTTATTGTTATTCAAGTACTTTCTTAGTTTTAAGAAATTGTTTAGCTTAAAAATCTCGATTGGGTTCGAGTGAGTGCGTGAATTCTGGCGAGAGTTAGGCAGGTGCCCCGCTAAACCCTCTGGTTCGCATTAGGGGGCGGTAGGAGCGTCACATAATATTACAAACCTCTCTGGAGGTTTATGTCAAATAAGCTAGCATTTTCCATATTTCAAAAATTACACATAACTCCCTGAATAATAGTTTGGATTTGGCTAATGTGCTCAGAAGAATTCATACTAACGTATCTTGTTGACCTTGAGGAGTTTTTTTTTCTTTTTGTTTTAAATCAAATTATTTAATGAATATAATCATGTTTTTTCATCTAGTCTCAAACATTTTGCCTTGCCTACGGCTTTAATCACTTCCTCGGTACTCCTTTAGTCTAATTTGATATTATATTTTTGAATTTTAATTGTTTACTGAACTTGGTAGGAGAAAAAACGAGAATAATTGAGAAGAGTGAAATATGGGTTGATTAAGGGGCATGATGAACGCCAAAATTTGTGAGATATAAAAATTGGGATTTTGGAGAAGGATGACAAATTTGAATAGAAAAAAAGATGGGTGGTCAAAGTGGTGATGATATGGCTATTTAGTGGGATGAAATGCTTGTTAGCTATTTTTCATATTTGGTTAGTCATTTGACTATTTTAGCTTTTTTTAAATTTGGACTCTTTTTTTTTTGCGTAGGATGAGTATTATTCTGTTGGAAAGGTTATTATAATTATTTTGAGTTATGAAGGGAGAAGGTTATTATAATCATTTTGAGTTATGAAGGGAGATAAGTATAATATTTGAAATTAAAAGGGTACTAGGTAAAATTATCAACAGCATTAGATGTTTTTGAAATTACCCCAAATAGAAAGCACATTTTCTTTCGATTGTTCATGCGTTATGTTGTTGCTAGGAGTAGTTTATATCACGTTCAATTCACTCAACCAATCATTGACCTTGCTCCTAATCTAGACTATGAATCAATCAGCATAAATCGCAACTTTGATGGCCCAATTTAAGGGCGCTATTTGCCGATTGTGCTGAAATTAAAACCTTTGATTGCCCCTTCAGTATTTCTCTACGAATTTTCTGTCCGGAAATAGTCTCCGTTGTATGTTGATAAGTCCAATTGGCTTACAACCAAACCGATATATTAACAAGAAAGTCAAATAAGTCAAATCTTTTTTTTTTGTTTCTATTTTCTTTCTAACAAAAAAGAATGTCGATGGTCACAAACACGGATAATCGACTAGAACTCTTTTTTATGTTTTACCCAACTAATTTTTTAGCTAAACCCTAACATGTCTTTTGATTCAATCATTATATCTTTAATCTTATAATAAACACGCTCGAAGGATCAATAAGTAGTAATCAATTTCTTGCCCATCCAAATAAAGTAAACCAATAGGTCATATTTTCTAGTTGTATAAATTTTTTTCTGATAAAAAAGAAGAAATTTTATTTATAAAACTTATTGGAAATTGTCCAACACTATTTGTTCGACAAAATCAAGTGATGAGTTACAAAGTGATTCAATCGAGTTACTAGACTTAGTCTGACAGCCCCACCTTCCCCTAGGGCGTACCCTAAGGGTTAGCGAACTGCCTGCCCAACTCTCGTCAGGACTACTAAAACGGTCACACGCACAAACTAAATCGTTCTGGAAGATCTTACAATGACTAAAGGTAATGACAACCACGCAAAACGAAAACAAAAAAAAATGAAATTGAAAATGAACAGTGACGGCCACGTCACAAACCGGCCAAGTACCAGTAAACTTGGTATAGTACTAGAAAAGGCACATACCCAAGAGATTATATCATTTATACATGAGGAAACATTTACACATACACATTATAAGGAGTTTACAAATCAAAAGGGAATATCCAATTGAGGTACATTTAGGGTTTCCAACGGTTGAGGAGCTAAACAAAGGAACAAAAGAATGTCTATCTAGCTCAACTCGTTTCTCAAAATCATGATTTCCAAAAGTGGTTCCTGTAAAGAAAACAAAGATAACGAGAGTGAGCTTTCGCCCAATGAGGTACTAGCGAGTCACACAACCAAGGTTCACGAATGCAACCAAGTTTAATTATACACGTCCATCAAATATAGAAATAAAAGCACCACAATGAGATCAAAATAAAAGGATACAGGTGGCTCTTAGGAGCCAGTTTCCCCATTGCAAGTCTTGATCTCATCTCGTTGACCCTCCGTCAACGTTCGAAGAAAGGAACATGACCGTAGATTCCCCTTTACATCCAGTACCTTTCACCATACATTTCCCTTACCGGGCCCAAACACCTCATAGTAACCAAAGAGGTAATACTCGAGTATACCACAGGGTCGATGAGATAATACTCCACTCGACAAACAGTAACCTCATGGTTCGTTACCTAATCGACCGGCCCTTGCCGGCTCGGCTCGTTCAACGACCACTGAGGTTTGAGCTCAGATGTCACAGTAAAGTCGTAGGGCTCATGCCCCAAACGACATTAGGCCAGGCACAAGTCAAATTCACAGGTATTCAGTAATCAGTTATATAAGTAAGAGAACGAAAGCGATAAAGTACACTCTCGTCTCATGCACAGAGTTCACAGTCATTCAATCCAAGGATTCAAGTACAACAACCATTTAAGCATAAAATCATGCAAAAGTACACTCACCACTTCAAACAAGCAAGTTCACAAGTTTCCGTCCGACGGATGCCTTGGATCACCGACACGCCCTATAATAATCAAGAAAATATAATTGAGACTCGAACACGAGTCGAATACCTCTTAAGTAAACTACTAAGGCAAAACCAAATATAGCTCGGAATGGAAAATACATAACATTTAAAGCTAAAAGTACAAGCAAGTCCCAAAACCTCTCATTTCTACTTAACCTAAACCTAAAGTCAAAGAAATCCAATATCCTTAACATTTGGACAGCATTTCCCCTAAAATTTCAGATTTTCCATCCTACAACAACCATTTAAATTCATCCAAAACAACCACAATTACACATACCAATCATAGGCTAGTCAATACACTTCATTAGGGTCACAATACCCCTCAATCTTAGCCAATTAGAAGCTCAACAACCATCCCTAGTAAAGCCCCAATTTGAAACCCTAAAACTGAAATTTTTCGCACAAAGCTGAAATTTTCCGCAATTAACTACAATTAACACACAAAAGCTCCAATTTACACAATATAAAGCCATCAATCCAAGGCTAACTATTAATCATCATATAAAACAGAAAAATACCTAATAAAATCAGAAATTTATCCAACTCCAATTTAATCCATGAAATCATCCATAAAACGAACTATATAACCACCACAAGTCACTAATTTACCATTATTAGGAACAAAGAATGAGTTTCCAAGCAAAATACCTTGACACCTCAAGAAAAGTAGTAGCTTAGGGCTTTCTCCTCCAAAACAACTCCACCAATACCTTCAAGCTTCCTTAGCAAGTCACTTTTGTGGACAAATTCAAGATTTAATCGGTTGGATTTCAAGATATAAGCAAGAAATGGAAGAAAAAAGTTGAAGCTCTCTTCCTTCTTTTCTCTCAAAGGGTTCGGCCAAAGGGGAGCAAAAATGAAGATGATTTGGGTCAAAATTGATCTCTTAGTAAAGGTAAAGAAAGTTAGGCAAGTCCAATTTCGAATAGGAACGCGACACGTGGCACCTTTTATGTTTTAAGCTTATCTTTTTGCTCTCCAAGGTTAATCCATCTAGGTAACCTCTAATCATCTCCTAACACCTAATAATTTAATCCCTTTACGCAAAACTTAACCTAATTGGCCGAATTTATCTCACTTAACGCACTAGCGGGTCCCACGTCCATTATTCACTCCTAAAATCTCATGAACTAACTTATACTAAAAAAATGATTTAAAAACCCTATTTACTCGTAAAAATATCTAGAAAATTTATAGAATAAAGAAAATATAGAAAACGGGTGCAAAGAAATAAAACAGTGTCTAGAAATAAAGAAAATTTACGGGCTCTCACACTTAGCATGAAATGTTAAAGCATGTTTAACTTTATTTAATTCCCTCGCACCCATCTCAAAGATACATTATTTAAGCTATTCAAATTATTGATGGATACATTATTTAAGTTATTCAAATTATTGACAATACGACACTTGTAGAAAATCGTCCAACACTATTTGATTGGTATTCAACCAAGTTGCTAGACTTAGCATGAAATGGCAAGACATGTGTGACTTTGTTTAATTCCCTTGGCGCCCATCTCAAAGATGCATTACTTAAAGCTATTCAAATTATCACGCACATCATTGACGATAGGGCCTATGACAGAGGAATCATCTTCTCTATTCAGCATTTTCTGGATAATCGAATATGCATCACCAGCAATGGAAAAAGATGGAATAAGTTTTTGATAATTGAAAAAATGCTGAAAGATGGAGAAATTCAGCATTTTCAATATTCCAAAAGATGGATATTCAGCATTTTATCATGATTTAAACTTGAAGAACCGTGGTCAAGTTGATTAAGTTGTAGGAAGTCCGAATCATAATAGTATGGTATGCACCATTGACAGTAAATTTGCTGTTGCGCATGTAGTGCCAAATCCATCTATCCTTTATTTGTAACCTAGAGAGCTGAATTCCTTTAATCAAGTCAGCCCCGTCCTTCCAAAAAACTTCATCAATCAAACCAGAATTCTAGCAATAGGTAGAATTATCAATCAAGTCACTGACACAAGCATCAGGTGAGATGATATTAGGTGGTGAGCAGATTCGAGAAGTTCTAGGCCGTGGTAGCCAAGGATCCTCCAAAATTCTGATAGTTTTCTTGTTCCCACCCTTATCTGCGAGTCAATATGCGGCACTCTCCTTCCTTCAAGAATGCTTCTCCAAGTTAGAGATGGCCTGGGTCCTAGCTGTGCCTGAAAAGAATCTGAATCTGGGTAGTATTTTGCCTTCAAAACTTTATGCAGTAAAGAGAAAGCGTTAGTAAGGATCCGCCAAGCTTGCTTAGCAAGCATTGTGTAATTGAAGGCTTTTAGGATACGGAAAGCCAACTCCTCTCCTTTGATGAACACATACTGTCCCAATTAATCCAATGCATTCTTTTCTTTTATGATCCGTCACCCCACCAAAAGTTAGGAAACATTGATTGAATGTCGCATAAGATAGAATGGAGAAGTTGAAAACACAACATGGCATAAGTTGGGATTGCCTGGATAACAGCCTTGAGAAGGATTGCTTTTCCTGTCCGCGAGAGCTGCTTCTCATGCCATCCTTGAATTCTTTGCCACACCCTATCCTTGATAGAAGTAAAAACTTCAGTGTTTGATTTTGATCTGCCTACTACAGATGGAAGCCCTAAAATATTTTTCGCAAGAATGTACCACCAGCATGTGGAGCAAATCAGATCTCCTGTCTGGTATCGATAGGCATGTTTGGGCTAAAGATAATAGCTGATTTATCAAGATTCACACATTGGGCAGATAACCTTTCATACAGTTCAATAATTCCAAGGAAATTCTCTGCCTCTTCTCTCGCATCTTTCCCAAAAAGTAGAGTATCATTGGCAAACAGCAAGTGAGAAATGCTAGGAGCTTGCTCCGCCACTGCAATACCTTTCAGCTTGCCACATCTAGATGAGTCCTGAAGCAGATAAGAAAAAGCCTCGCTGCAAATTAGAAATTAGGGGACAAGGGATCGCCCTGTTTTTGACCCTTTTGAGGAGCAATGAAGCCAAGTTAAGAACCATTTAACATGAACGAAAAAGATACAGAGGAAATGCATTTATAAATTAGAGAAATAAAATTCTCATGGAATCCTAATTTTTTCACCACTTCAACCAGAAAGATCCATTCAATATGGTCGAAGGCCTTGCCCGTATCTAGCTTAAGAGACATAAGGCCCCTCATTGGCCCAAGTTTTAGTCCTAAGGTACTGATGAAGCTCGTAGGAAACTAGAACATTGTCCTTGATAAGCCCACTCGTGATAAAAGTGAATTGAAAATCAGAGATATGTCAAGTAGAAGTGCCATAATTCTATTTGCAATGACTTTAGATGACAACTTATAAATCACATTAAAAAGGCTAACAGGAAGAAATTGTGTAATTTGCTGAGGATTTTGGCATTTAGGGATGAAGATAATGTGAGTATAATTGTGACTGTTAATGAAATCTTGTTTATTCAAAGACAGCACATTACAAGTAATATCAGAGACAGCACATTACAAGTCCTTGATAAGCCCACTCGTGATAAAAGTGAATTGAAAATCAGAGATATGTCAAGTAGAAGTGCCATAATTCTATTTGCAATGACTTTAGATGACAACTTATAAATCACATTAAAAAGGCTAACAGGAAGAAATTGTGTAATTTGCTGAGGATTTTGGCATTTAGGGATGAAGATAATGTGAGTATAATTGTGACTGTTAATGAAATCTTGTTTATTCAAAGACAGCACATTACAAGTAATATCAAAACCGATAATATGCCAATATTTTTGAAAAAAAAAGGGGCTAAAACCATCAGGACTAGGAGATTTATACGGGAGCATTTGGGAAAAAGCCTTAGTTACCACTGCAGAGTAGGTCTCTAGAAGCCGCTTGTTCATCTCAATGGAAACCTTGACTCGAATTCTTTCTAAGACAAGTTGAAGATCTCTTTCTGATGGATTTGAGTTAACAACTAATTCCCCATAGGAACCGCGAATAATATTCTCGAGACCCTACTTGTCAACACACCATTGGTCAACTAAATTCTGAAGACCTTTAATGATATAAATCTGTTTTCTCTTGCTTACATGTGCATGAAAATAAGAGGTATTCCCATCCCCCTCCTTATACCAATGTATTTTTGATTGTTGCTTCCCCATCAAGCTCCCTGCTCCATGTGCTCTTCCAGTTGGATTCTGAGATTTGTAATTTGATCAGCTTTGGCAGAGTCAGTAATGATGCCAGACTATAGAGAATCAACCTTTTTGCGTATCCATGTCCCTTTTTAGATTACCAAACCCAGACCTGCTCCTATGAAATAAACCCACTGATAGCCATCAAATTTAGTAAAGATGTCATTGTTACCCTTTCATCTAGATTTGATAACATTCTCACATTCGGCTGCACGTACCCATATATAGCTTCAAATTTGAAGTGAGGCCTATGGTGATTACTAAATAGATCACTATCTCTGCAATTAATGGAAACAAGAATAGGTTGATGGTCTGAGACATACCAAAACAAATGATGCATACAAGACGATGGGAATAGGGTATTCTAGGCTGGGGTTGCACAGGCTCTATCAAGTCGAGCTTTCATAGTATTTGAGAATTGGCGTTGTGAAACCAAGTGTATTGATTTCCTTTGAAGCCAAGGTCAGATAAGTTACAAAAATCCAGTGCTTCTCGAAAACAGTCTATTTGCCATTGGGGTCGCTTGTGCTCACTGTAATATTCATCATGACTGAGAACATCATTAAAATTTCCTACACATAACCAAGGGAGATTAGAATGGGATGAAAGTGATTTGAAAAAATTCCCCAGCAGTCTTACGCTGTGAAGTTACCGGTTCACCATAAAAGCAGGTCACTCGCCAAGGTAAATCATCATTCTTGTTGGTTACTATCGCATCAGTACAGCATTGGGAATATCCAAAGATAAAGACATTCAAACTTTTATCCATAAAATCCTAAGCCTGCAGAGAGGCCACATGCATCAACAGAGAGACCAAAAAATTGAGATCATACATGAGTTTCTCAATAAGCTTACTGGAACATTTAGTTTCTGAAAGGAATAAAATTTTGGGAGCTTTTCTCCAGACTAACTCACAGACTTCGCAAACTGTCCGTAGGTTCCCAAGCCCATGGCAGTTCCAAGCTAAGATATTCATTGGTCTCGATGGGACTGATTTGGTTTAGTCTCCACCATTTGTTCCTGATTAGTTTCCAAATCCATATGCTCCCGGGTCAACCCTACACCACCATTGGAGGCGGCAACAATTGTGTCATCATCCTCAATAAGCTTGCGCATCTTGGTGATAGTTAAAGTGGCGATGCCAGAGTTATCAAAGTTTGGGTTCTGCCTTTGGGAAACTTTGATGAAGCAGCAGTCTTCTGGGATGCGGCCACTGGTTTTCATTTCCAAGTCCTGCGCTTAGCAATATCAACATCAAGGGGAACTAGAACAGGGAAGTTCGAGTCTATCCTGATGCAGAGTATGCGGTGAGTTTTCAGATTGGGATGCTGATTGAGTTTGAGTTCGGGTTGGTGATTTGTTTTGTCCTTGAGTTTGAGGAAGGTTACTTGCATGGGATATTGATCGCGATTTTGACTCGGCTTGTGCATGTGTTGATGTTTGAAATTTCACTGTGGTCTGAGGCGGAGTTTTTGATTGGGTCAGTGGTTGGTCATGGGATTGCATGTGTGACTGTGGTCGGGTTTATGGTTGGGTTTTGTTATTGGGCTTGTAATTGCGTATATAATTGGGATTGGGTAGATAATGCATAAGGTTTGGCATCTAATGACATGGGTACATGTAGTTTTAGAATTTTGAGACTGCGCAGATCATGATTTGGACCATTTGGTTGGATTTGTAAATAATCAGCTACGGATTTGCTGCCGAGTGAATGGTTATCTCCAAAAAATTATGAGCAAAGAATCATCTCCAAGGGGCTTTGAATCTTCTGTGTCCAAATTAGTCTCTATCTCTCTGTCCCTTCTTTGTACAGCTGTCACGTGATTCTAACTTTTTGATAACCCAAATTCAAACAAACCGATAATCATCGGTTGACAAGTTCTCTAACTTTTTGATAACCCAAATTCAAACAAATTGATAATAATCGGTTGACTAGTTTACTCAAAACTAATTAAAACAGATAACTCAAAACTTTTTTTTTCCTCTTTACGTAAATTCCAATTTACAACAAGGTGGGAACTTGCTCTCAAGGGAATCATCACACTCCATGATCTACAATTTTAAAAAATTTTAGTAGTTAATTTTACGATTTCGTATCAGTACTTGTTTTGTTGTTTACAAAATTATTTTTTAACTCATTACAAGAATTTTCCACAAAAAAAAATGTAAAAAGACAAAAGTAAACAATTGTTCAATATCTACGAAGTAATTAAATACAAATAAACCTGCTTAGATATCGAATGACATTAGTCAAAAATAAAAGCTTTTAACTATAAAGTTTATCACTGAAAAAGTTTACTTCAATCACTCATTGACTACTAAAGGCTTGACGGTATTACTGGAACATTGACCACTAAAGGCACACTTTACGGTATTACTGGAACTTCATGCCTGAACAATTAGATACCAGTTTATTAACTATATTAACTTCACAATATATATAGATACTTATATGAACAATGATGTCGATTGGGATTGTACAATATTTTTCCTCTTGCATACAAGTTCCAATCAGTACAGGTAATTCCTGATATAACCAGACAGACCATGAATCAAATATATTATAAAATTGGCATACATGATCTACTGATTTGCTTTACCTGGATAAAGATGAAATTGAATCTTGCTGTTTGATCCTTTGAGCTTTTTTGTTGCAAGATTAAAGATATGATGGATGAATCAAAGTACTTGTTAGGGTTTAAGAAAAAGATGATTTGGGGTAAAAAATAAAGAAGTGTTTTAGTTGATTTCTACATTTACGACCAACAAAACTCTTTTTTATTAAAAAAGAAAATAAAAAAAGTTTCAGGGGATTGATTAGCATTTGATGCGAGATTTTTGGAGTGAGGATCAGAGTAAATCCCATTCAAATTTTCAACTTGACGAGGCTCCTTGTTCCTATTTTGAACTCTCTTCTCCCTAGGCGTGCTGCAGTAATTGGCACCGGTTGTTTTCATCCATGCTCTAAATTGCACGTCCATGTTTGATACGTCAGACCATATAAGATGGATTTCACAATCTTGTTCAACATGTCCAAAACTACTGTAGTAGTAGTAGAAATTAGGGAGTCTTTGTGATGCCCCCACCTCTTCCTAGGGCGAACCCTAGGGTATCAGCGGAACGCCTATCCAACTCTCGTCAGGACTCACGCATTCATTTAAGCTTAATAAAGGATTACAAATTAATCATCGACTTAATTAAAAAGTACTTCAAATATACAAGCTCGAAACTCCCAAATATACCATTTATGATTACAACCCACAAAACCCGAGTATACAAAATTTACACTTTAATGGTCTCCAATAACATACATAAGTATACTAGCTTCAACCAAGAGTCGCTAATCTAGGAACTCCAATTTCCACCTCCAAAACTTGTTAAGGAAAAACAAACTTAAAGAGATGAGCTAAAGCACAGTGAGCCCAAGAAAACAAGCAAGCACGTAGAACCAATTAATCGAGTAGCATGCTTAAAAGCAACTTTAAACATGACATTTCATTTAAGTGCACAAGTAGGAATTAACACACAAGGAGGATACAGAAGCTCTCAGGAGCTATTTCCACATCTCGATCAATTTAAGCCATCTAGGGTTGACCCTCCGTCAACCCAAGTAGTAATACGACCATAGTGCTCCACTTACTTCCTCCATCCAACATAACACCCTCTCGGATCCGGAACCAAACACGCATGAGGTGGCAATACTATTCGAGTATGCCAAGCGAGATCTCAAAAGATCAACATATAATATTTCCCAAGGTTTACCAAGCTTCTCGACCAAGCCTTTGCCGGCTCGAGTTACAAGGTTAGCCAATGGGTTGGGTCATCCCCACAAGTATAAGGGTCGATGAGACAACGCTCGAATCGACTTAGAGTCAATCACAGCACTGAGTCGGGATGAGCGGTACCTTTCACTCGAATAGGGCGTGATACTACTAGCCGCTCAGTGCTCATGACTTAAAACATGTTTATGTACAAGTGCAAGTCATATATATTCATCTAACAAGTATTATATAATCAGGAGAGAGAGAGAGAGAGAGAGAGAGAGGACGAGGGTGATAAAGTACACCCTCATCTTGGCAAATTCACGTATCATAAAGCACTTATACAAATCTCAATTTAATCATATTAACATCGAACATGCACTTGACACTTACCAAAGTCAAGGCAAAACAAGAGCAAAGCGAGAGTCATATAAGCTCTTCGGCGTTCTCGTGACCACCTGAGACATGCATAATCATGTTTACCTAAGTACTCGACCAAGATTATAGAGAAAAATATTTTCTTGTTACCCACTCTCAAGGTCAAAAGTTGAGTCAAGTTAAAAGAGTTTTTATCACTAAATCATTGAAATAATGCTCAAAGAGAACTCAAAGGTTGTTTTCGATTCAAGTCGTGGTAAGTAACATCAATTCCAAAAGAAAGTATCATATATACTTTCAACACGAAAATCGAGAAAAAGGAAAAATGGTTTTCTTTTCTCAAAACTTCTAGTCCTACGCCCAAGTTTTAAGAATATAAGGAACGTTCACATTTTCTAAACTAATGAAGTTAGAATTCATCCAAAACTCCACTCATTTTCATAGTAAATGTCAAAACTAAAAGTTTCAAGTTTCGAGTATAAAACTAGTGAAATTCACCAAAAATTACTCTAGTCAAAACGCTCCCTTTTTAGAGTTCAAACTCATGAAAATCGAGGCCATAAGAATAGGAAGTCCATAACTCAAGTATGAAAAGAGGTGTTATTAGCCAAGAAAGTTAGGCAACCAAAAAGAATCATCAAAAGAAGTTTAATCCTTTGGAAACTAAGATTCGAGATGAAGGTTTAAAGTTCAAAGAGACCTTGTAACTAATCAAGAAATTAAACTTAAAACAGTCCAACAATCGCAAAGGAAGGTGGAAAGTTCTTAAAAAGAGTATTTGTTTGAAATCAGAAAATTTCCAGTTTAGAGCGACTCTACTTGGAAAAATCGTATCTCGAGTTCCGTAAGTCCAAAAATTGAAATATTTATACCGTTGGAAGCTAGACTCAATGCACTAAAACTCTCTAGAAGTCACTTTTCTTAGACTCCAAGTCAAAATCATTCAAATTTTAGCTCAAAGTCACTGTTCTAGACAGGACAGAGCAAAACAGGCTTGCAAATTCAGTGAAGTTTGGAAATTCGGCAAAATTCGTAGAAATGGAATCAGCTCTTGAAATTTATACTACAATTATAAATCCAATCTAGTTTCAAATGCAACTAACGGAACTCAATTTGGACCTTTCTACATCAAGATATAACAGTTCTAAGAAAACTGATCTTTGGAACCTGTTTTACGAAATTCCAGTTCTGACGTACTTGACAGAGTTTCAAAATCTGATCATAACTAGAGCTACACAACTCAAAATTTAGTGTGGTTTGAGGAATTGAAAACTAGATTCAAAATGCTAAAAATCACTAGAAGGAACTATCTTAAAATTCATTTTGCAAGGTAGGCAAAATTGAGCTACAAACTGCAGGTATGACTGTTTCTCGGATGAAAGCTGTGAGGAAATTCAGTCATCTTCGCCGGTTCACTACGACTCATAAGAAACGAGTCAGGAGATGCATTTTATACCGACGGAAAGCTCTCGGAGTCTAGTTTTGGATGCCACAAACGGCACTGATTTTAACTCCCAGACAAAAAGTTATGACCTAAAACGTGAACATTGGTTGGGGTCTCCTGATAAGAAAATTTTCCAGATTCTTCCTCACTTTCACCCCACTTTAACTCAACTAATTGGACAGCTTTTTGGAAGATATTCAACACACATAACCACCATCATATATCAAGCATTATTGCACCAAAATAACATAAAAAATTTGAAATTAACAAGAGAGGAACAACCAGCAAATTTCGGCCAGCAAGCATCTCTCATTCCTCTAGCTTTCTTTTTCAACTTTCCAACTAGAACTAAACCATATCTTCTCAAAATAAGCATCAAACAAGCAATTAAACATACAAAATCCTCAAGGCCTCTACCTACAAAGCCACCTCAAGTCCACTACCTAATGTCAAGGTTCTTGTGAACCCATCAACAACCCAACAACTAAACTAACTTACTACTAAGATTTGAGAGGAAAAGTTGAGGGTTTCTTGGATGATTACCTTGCTGCCAAGATGAAGACTAAACACTAGGGTTTGAGTTCTTAAACCACCAAAGTTTCTTCCTTGCTCAAGTCACCTTCCAAGCTTGTATGAAGAACCAAGACAAGAAGCAAATTTGGAGTGTCTTTGTGGAGCAAGAATGGAAGACAAGGAGCTGAAATGTTTTAGGGGAAATGGGGGAGGGGAGAGTCGGCCAAAGCAAGAGGAGAGGAAGAAAGGTTTTGGGTGGTAGTTGGGTGATGCGATGGTGTGTAAGAAGGATTGACATAAAGGTGTTCTTGGTGCCCAAAAGTCAACATCGATTAGTGAGCAATTAGTGCTCCTAATTGAGCTTAACTTAACTCACTCACATCCAATCTCTCAATTAACTTTTCTTAGTCTACTATTAATCATCCTTAGTTCTCCAAGATTAATGTATTCTCGGATCGAATTTACCTCGAAAAATGTGCATTCACTGTTTCTCACTAAATGAGTCGCAGAAAAATTAAATTCGCTAACAGAACGTTTTAAAAATATAAAAGAGACATTGTTCCATGCAAATGGATTTAAAATGGATGAAATAAATTATTCGAAGTAAACGGATGAATAAATTAAATAAGTAAATAAATAAGCGAGTAAATAATTAAATAAATAATTAAATAAGCGAGTAAAATGAAATAAAATAAGTAAAATTAAAATTTGGGTCCTCACAGTCTTTCATATTGAAAGTATATAGTAGCGTCAATGCCTTCATGACTAACAATTATGAGATGCCATAGTGGCTGATGAATGTCTAGAGAAACACAAATTCTCATGAATTTTCCAAACAAATACAATCCTCATCTACCCCTACATCAAGAAAAGATCCCAAGCTATCTCCAATAACTCTGACTGTAGTAGTAGTCATTATCCCCAGGGGCACATTAAAAACTCCGCCCCAAAAATCATAGTAGTGAAATGGAACTTCTGTTGCGGGTACATTGCTTTTAAATTCTGATTGTTAGATTAATTACTTATTGAGGCCTACATGACCACATAAATGTATGAATAATAAAGTAATATTGTTCCACATACATGAAAGATCAAATTAAGAACTTGTATGGATCGAATCAAGATATCATGACCAAAGTCATGTACCTCATTAATAAGTCACAAGATTCAATTACCAAAGTCATGAATTTAGGTATATGGATAATTTTGAGAATAATATTATGGTTCAAGTCATCAAAGAAATGCATGACATAATTTAGGTATATGGAAACCTTGATATACCATTATGTGTTTATCTTTAATGTGCGTTATTGTATTTGCATACATATGAAATATGGAACAAGTTTTCAGAAAATATTAAAACTTTCCGTTGGGTATCTCGTATCATGCATTGTGAGAAATTTTATATTTACCTCACATAATGTGTTATGAGAAATGTCCATATATATGTGTTTTTGGACAATCTAAAGTAGCCTTATAAACCGTGAACAAAATGACACAATTGTGATAATGGTTATAAGGTTATTTTTATTTCATGATTATACTATTAAAATTACCCAAAGGTATTTTACATTCTATGTTCATGTAAGAGTTGCTGTATAGCCCAAAGGTGTATAACATCTCGATTTCAGGACACTAAATGAATTACTATTACTCACTTATAGGGTGAATCGCTAGCATGTTTTGAGGCTAGTTAAAGGTAGCCCAAGATAAAGGGGTGATGCTGAGGATCCATGGGCAGAGTTAGCACCCCGCCTCATTCGGAGAAGGTGTTGTGTTGTGGTTTCGTGGAAACGACCTCCATCCCCTTTCTTTAAATTGAATACGGATGCCAGTGTGGTCCAGGAGCGAGCATCCAAGGGTGGCATTCTTAGAGATTCAAGTGGTCAATTAGTATTCATTTTTTACAAGGAGTTTGGTGACAAGGAGGTCCTGATTGCAGAGAGTTTGGCACTACTTCATGGTCTTCAATTGTATCATGAATGGTAAATCTAGAGGCTACTAGTGGAAGTTGATTCAAAAGTGTTGGTTCAGTTGATCCATTCAAGAAGGGTGTCGAAGTGGCCTTTATGTAACACCCTGCGACAGATACGACACTTATTAGTCTCGTTGTCTTCTTCAGTGTCACACATCTTTAGGGAGGCTAACTCTTCCTTTGATAGGCTGGTAAATTTGCGGTTGGCGCCTGACTTGTTCTGCACGTTTCCTCAGCAACTACCTAGTATAGTAAGGGCATCCGTACTGTTTGACTCTAGGGAGCTCTCGTCGGTGCATCAGTACTATGTTATAGAATAGCCTTGTGCTCTAGATAGCTGTGTGGTTGGAGGACTCTCTGTGTAACCTTTACATTCGAGCTATGAATAAAACATAAAGTTTTTTTAAAAGAAAGGTATTTTGATGGGTTCTCAATATAAGTCCAAATTTAATAAAAAAAATGATGATGCAATTGATTGCTCTCTAGAGTGAATTGCTAGCACATTTTTATTCTGTTCAAAGATAGAATAAGATGATACAATTGATTACTCTATTAATGACATATCTCATGATATGTTTTAAGTAATTTCAGCTATCACTCCAATTGTACTTTTGGGAGTAACATCCAATATTCCAGAATTAAATGGGTCTAACTATCCTGATTGGTATGAACAAGTGTTCATTTCTTCGGGATGTTTGGATTTAGACCTAAGCCTCCGAATTGATGAACCTGCACAATCTACTCATGAAAGTTTACAAGTTGAAAAGGTTCTTTATGAAAGTTTTGATCATTAAGAGAAATATTGCAAAACATATACGAAAATTCCAAATTTCCGCAAGGGCGTGTGAATTTCTGGCTTCTATTGGGCAACAATTTTTAGCAATTGATAAAGTTTGGCAGGTACGCTTATGGCAACTTTGACTACTAAAAAATATGATGGAGTAAATAGTGCGCATCAGCACATTATGGAAATGAATAATTTGGCTGAACAGCTTAAGTCTATGGACATGATGATTTTTGAGTCCTTTTTAATGTAATTTATTCTCAACTCTCTCCTTTCTCAATATGATCCATTCAAAATTAACTACAACACTCAAAAAGATAAGTGGACCATAAATGAACTTATCTCTATGTAGGTACAAGAGAATGAGAGATTAAAACGAGAAGGATTGCAAATGGTCCAATTGGTATCACAAGATTATAAAGAAAAAAGGCCTAAACAGACCAAAAAGAAGAGTTGCAAGACACCAAATAATGGAAATCAAGAAGGAGCATCTAACTATGATTGAGTTTAGATGTCATTTTTATTAAAAGAAGGGACATACACAGAAGGATTGCAACAAACGCAAGGGTTGGTTTCAAAAGAAAGATAATCTCCTTTCATTTTATGTGTGATAAAAACTAATTTAATTGATGTTCCTTTGAATACTTGGTGGCTTGACTTTGGAGCAAATATTCATGTTTCAAATAATATGCAGGGATTCCTTACAACCAGCCAACCAATGACAACCAAAAGGAGAATTCTGATGGAAAACAAGATGGGAGTAAAAGTTGAACCCATTGGGACATGTCGCATTATTCTTAGTTTTGAAAATTTGCTAGATCTTCCGTATCTCATCTTGATTTGGAAGCTATGTCTTCCATTTTGAGGATAATTCCTTTACTATTTCTAAAAATGGTAATTTCATTCGGAATGGGCATTTTATGCGATGGATTGTTTAAATTAAACCTTGATCCTACTTTTTCTGAATATCTTTTGTCCCTGCCTATAAATGCTAATGTTTGCACCAAGTGTAGCCGTGATAATGAAACTTTAGCTATGTTGTGGCATAAATGTTTGGTTCATATTTCTAAAGAAAGACTTCAGTGACTTGCAAAAGATGAAGTTTTACCAACTCTTGATTTTACAAATTGGGGTACTCATGTAGGTTGCATTAAGGGTAAGCAAACTAAAAGTAACAAGAAAGATGCCACGAGAAGTTCAGGACTATTGATATTTGTGGACCGTTTCCTCGTTTTATAAGTAGAGAAATATATTTCATCACCTTTATTGATAATTTCTCACATTATGGTTATGTCTATCTAATTAAAGAAAATCTGCTGCTTTGAGTTGAAAATCAATTAGATAGAGAAACTAAAATTGTGAGATCTAATAGAAGTGGTGAGTATTATTGAAAAGATAATGAATATGGTCAAAATTTAGGACCATTTGCTAGATTCCTTTAAAAAATGGAATTATAACTCAATATACAATGCCAAAAACGCCTCAACAGAATGGTGTAGTTGAGAGCAGAAATCAAACCCTATTGGACACAGAACTTGCTCAATATTTGTAGTGTGAAGCAATTAGGAAGGCCATGTTAAACCGAGTTCCAACTAAAGCGGTTTTTAAAAACCCTTCTGAATTATGGGTTGGTAGAAACCGAGTTCAAATCATATACATATTTGGGGCTATCCTGCTGAAGCAAGGCTTTCCAATCCACGTGCAAAGGAAGTTGGATTCAAGAACTATTAGTTGTTTCTTCATTGGTTATCCTAAAAGGTCCAAAGGATATTGGTTTTATTGTCCTAATCATCATAATAGAATAATAGAAATGAATACACCTAAGTTTCTTGAAAGTGAAATTTCTAGTGGGAGTCATGATATAAAGAAAGTGGAATTGATTCTTGAAATAATGGAATCGAATAATTCACCTTTTATAGAAATAAAAATGAATGAAAAGGGCTTAATTTGGCACATAATGATTCCAATCGTGACATCTCAGATCCCACTATTGAAAATATTAATAATCTTTCAGATACTTTGCAAAGGTCAAAAAGACAAACGAAAAGTGCAATTTTGGATGATTATCTAGTGTACCTATAGGAACTTAATGATACTAGCATTGACAGAGATCCGATAATGTTTTTACAAGCCATAAATAGTAATGAATCTAATAAATGACTGGATGCTGTGAAAGATGAAATAATATCTATGAAAGCTAATGATGTCTAGAAATTGGTTAAATTACGTGAAGACTTTGTACCTATTCAATAAAAATTGGTATTTAAAACTAAATGAGACTCTAAAGGTAATATTGAACAATACAAGACCAGATTTGTAGTCAAAAGATTTACTCAAAGAGAATGTTTTGATTATATGAGACTTTCTCTCTTGTATCCAAGAAAGACTCATTTCGATTCATTATAGCTTTACTAGCTCATTTTGATTTGAAGCTACATCAAATGGATGTAAAAATGGCTTTTTTAAATGGGAATCTAGATGAGGGAAAATACATGAAACAACCATAAGGTTTTCAGGAGGAAGAAAGAGACCAGTTAGTTTGCAAGTTTAAAAGATCTATATATGGACTTAAGCAAGCCTCTCGACAATGGTATCTTATGTTTCATGATACTATCACATCCATCAGATTTCAAAAAAAAACAAGCTTGATGAATATATAGATCTAAAGGTCAGTGGGAGTAGGTTCATATTTTTTATCTTGTATGTTGATGATATTTTGTTTGCTACTAATAGTTTAAGTTTACTGCAAGAAACTAAATAATTTCTTTCTAAGAACTTTGAAATGAAGGATATGAATGATGCATTCTTTGTACTTGGTATTGAGATTCATAGAAATAGATCTAAGAGAATTTTTGGTTTATTTCAACGGACTTATATAAATAAAGTTCTTGAAAGGTTTCACATGCAAAATTGTTCAGCAACTCCATCTCCAATTACTACTTGTGATAAATTTAGTCAAAATCAATGTCCTCAAAATGATATTGAGAGACAACAAATGTGCCATATTCCATATGCCTCTGCTGTTGGCAGTCTGATATATGCCCAAACTTGCATGCTGCCCGATGTTAGTTTTGTAGTTGGAATGGTTGGTAGATATCAAAGCAATCAGAGTATAGATCATTGGAAGGCCACTAAAAAGGTGATGCAATACCTTCAAGGTACTAAGGATCCAATGCTCACATATAGGCACAGAGATTATCTAGAAGTTATTGGACACTCAAATTTAGATTTCATGGGTTGTCTTGATAGTATGAAATCCACCTCTAGTTATATTTTCATGTTAGGCAAAGGAGCCTTATCTTGGAGAAATGTAAAGCAATCTATAACTGCTTCATCAACAATTGAAGCATAATTATATCATGAGGCTATTTCTCAAGCTATCTAGCTGCAAAATTTCATTGAGGGTTTAAGATTGTAGATTCTATATCTCGACCCATAATGCTTTATTGTGACAATTCCATTGTTGTTTTCTTTTCAAAGAATAACAAGTGCTCCAGTAAGTCCAAGCACATTGAATTAAAGTATCACGTTGTACGTGAAACAATTCAGCAGCAAAGGGTGTCCATTGAGCATATCTAGACGGTTATGATGCTTGTAGACACTTTAACGAAAGCATTGGCACCAAATAAGTTTAAATAACATATGAATTTCGTGGGTCTCAATTTATGTAATTTGGACACATAATTGTAACACTTATTTCTATACAAGAAAAGGTTTTGTGCACAATATGGTGAATTATACAGGAATAATTTAAATTGTCGATGGACTTGAAATATTTAATCCTCCATTTCTTCCTTATTGAATTTATCTACATACAGTTATTGAAATTCTGATACATGGAAGGAATTGTATTATAATATTTATACATAATTGCCAAGATCCATTACAATAACTACGTAGGATAAAATTGTTATTTTGTTGTGGCCACCCTTCGCTTGTCTTTATAACATTTGTATGATCATTTGCCCAAGTGGGAGAATGTTAGATTAATTACTTATTTTGGCCTACATGACCACATAAATGTATGAGTAATAAAGTAATATTATCCCACAAACATAAAAGAACAAATTAAGAACTTGTGTAGATAGGACCAAGGTATCATGACCAATGTCATGTACCTAATTGATAAGTCACAAAGTTCAACGACTAAAATCAGGAATCTAACTTAAGTGATAAATGAACTTATCCATACATATATGAAACTTCAATAAATGAATGCATATACATTTATGATTGTGTATATATGTGACGCCCCCACCTCTCCTTAGGGCGTACCCCAGGGTTTAGTGGACCGCCTGCCCAACTCTCGCCAGGACTCGCTCACTCATTTCAATAAAATGGGTTACAACTTCAAAAGTAAACAAAACAGTAGTTCCCAAACTTAGGATGTACATTTATACCCAGTTCTATCTCAAACATTCATACATTTCCCAATATAACAAAAGATTCAAGTTATAGATAATTTTTAACTCTAATCAAGCACTAGCGCAAGTACAATCACAAAAGTCAAAACTAGATGACACCAGCATGTACCAGCCTCACGCCTATGCTCGTATCACCTATAAGGAAAACAAAACTAATAGGATGAGCCAAAACTCTGTGAGATTCCAAAATATCATGCAAACCCAAGTAGCGAGTTGACTATTGTATAAAACTTGAAATATCAAAATAGCGAGTATAAGAGTTGATAAAAATGAGCAATAACACTTCAAATAACAAATTATTAGATATCCAACATTTCCAGGTAAAAGGATACAGTCTGCTCTTGGGAGCAAGTTCTGTGGCCACTTGTTCAAAATCTGTTGATATTCCGTCAACCATGGAATTATAACAAGTCCAGTAGAGCACCATTTAACTCCAATCTCCGTCCACCATTCAAACCCCCTACCAGTTCCGAACTCCAAGATAAACACTGGTGGTAATACTCGAGCATACCAATTAGTCGAGAAGATAATACTCCACTCGACAGAACAGAAGACCCATGGTTCATTATCTAATCGACCAAACCCTTGCCGGTTCGACTCAATTAACTAGCCAGTGGGGTTTGGGTTCCCAAGCAATTAGTATAGTCGATGAGATAACATCTCCAATCGATTTAATCAAGATAAAAGTACGGAGACAGAATGAGAGGCACCTCCCACTCAGATTGAGTGTGGTATATGCTGCCGCTCAGTACTTACAAGTCAAGCACAAGTACAAACACATGTACAGGTCAATCAAGTACAAGATTATTCAAGAAGGGGAGAACGAGTGCGAATAAGGGCACACTCACCTAACCCTGACCAAATCACAAATAATGCCTAGCATGTCACATTTCCACGCATTTCAAATATTTCAAGTCAATATACAGGTAACATGCAAATCAAGTTACTTGTACATGTATGAATGAGATATCAAGTGTTTAGTTGAGTTAGGTCAAGTGCGATAAAGTACACACTCGCCTATGAATGTCAAATCAGGTGTTTAGTAAATTTCTAGCAACAATGAGCATGGAACATGCAGTTGGAACACTCACTAATGATTTACTACTTTCCAAAACCAAGTTCAGGTTCAACTCCCTGGTTAGAGTCAAAATCTGCAATAAAATATCGTATAGCAACTTGAAATCAATTAGGGTTTCAAAATATAAGAGTTTCGCTTAAAGAAAACCAAGTAAATTGAACTCATTTACGTAGTACTCATTTTACTTATTAAACCCTAGAAAATTTATGCTCGCTCTTTTAGTTTCGATAAAGAAGCGTTTAAAACTTTTAAATTCGCAATTTGGTATAAGAAACGAGAAAATCTTGTTTAAAGCGGTCGCTACTTTCTCTTTATAAAATATATAAGTTTTGGCAAAAATTTCAACTTATACATCCCTACTAAGGGGAACTCAAATACTCTAAACAATCTAGGTTCAATTCAACCAAGAATCACCAATCAAGTTCCAATTTCACTTGCTTGAATTTTACGAAATAAAACGGACAGCATTTTCTTTGTATTTTCCAAATTTTTCAGCCATTTCAAGGCTTTATTTTCTTCTCAAATCAACCCAATTCAAACACCATAAGTAAGCATATCAAGATAGCTCTTCATCTAGGCTAAAAACCCTCAAATTGTAACTCATTTCTAACAAGTAACCATCCAATATCAAAGCCGGAAATTTCTTAACAAAGCTGGTAATTCATCTTTTAAAGCTAAAAGTCACAATCATGCTACTAATCACCTCACAAATTTTATATCCAAGCTCTATACCAACATAAGATAGTTGAACAACATAAAACAAGGCTAAAATGGCAAAACCCTAGCTGACAATTCACTAATCTACACCAAAACTAGAGCATCATCCAATATATTTCAAGATTCAAGGCATCTACTCCATAGTTTGATAAAATAAGAAAGAAAAAGGAAGTTTTAGACTTATACCTTCAAAACACTTGAAGAAAGTGAAGAACCAAGCTACTTCTCCCAAGAAATTCACCTCTCCAAGCTTCTTAAGCACCAAGGGACTAGTTTAATTGATTTACATTTTGAGATCTCAACTCACACAAGGCAAACTCAAGATGAAGTTGGAAGTTCTCCTCTCTTGTTTTTCTCTCCCAAGATTCAGCCACCATGAAGGAAAAATGGAAGAAATGTAGCCAAAATGCAAGATAAGAAGGAAGGAATTTGCCTTGGTCAACTCTTCTTTGATTGCTAACATTTGGCACATCAAGATTCCTTTCTTTTTTTTTTCTTTTTTTCCTTTTCTTTGGTCCAAGATTTCAGCTGGTTTAGGGTTTAATCTAGGGTTGATTAGATTAAATAAAAACAAAAAGATTAGGATAAGAAAGTAGTGCTCAAGTGGTGTACTCAATCGGTAACAAACGGTGCACGTCGGTTCAAGCCTATTTTCCTTAACTCTCTCGTACTTGTGTTTTAACTTATGATTCACTAATTTATTATTAGCACTTCCAATCACACATTTTTCCTTACCTAATACTCACTCTTATCCACCAAATTTAGTACACACACCTTACCAATTAATCACACTACCAAAATGCACAAAAAAACCCTAGCATGCAGCATTCCTTTAGAAAAATCATAACTTAAGTTATAAGTATCAAAAATTCATACAACTTAGCCTGTTAAAAACTAGACTTCAAACACTAATAATCTTTAGAAGATACCTCAAAGAGATTCAGTTCATAAGTTGGTCCAAATTGAGCTGTAAGCTACTATAATATTCCTATTTTTTACTTGTGCAGAGCAGAATTTTTAGTCAAATTTGCCAATTTTCTAGAATTTATAGAGATTGAATCAAACTCTGAATTTTATACCGTAGGAAGCTCTATGAGTCTAGTTTCAAACGCAACAAATGGAACTCAATTCCGACTTTCCTATACGAAGTCATAGCCAATTTCCCAAAGTTGCGCAGAACCTCCTGTGAAAATTCCAGATTTTCTAACAACTTGAGAACATGAAACTTTTCTTAACAAAATTCACTCCCTTGGATCAAATTCAACCATTAAAACAACCAAGAATCTAATGCAAGTAAGTTCAAATAAGAGATATAAAGACAAGTAAAATTTCGGGGCATCACAATATACATCATTGAAACAAATGATTAATGGTAAAATTCATCGTATCAAGTAGGAAGAATTAATGAGTCTTATTAATGATCAATGATGGGATGGGTTACTTATGCATCTATAAATAGGCTCTTGGTCCTTCTCTCCACTCAATTAATTTGTGAGAATTATCCCATCACTAGAGCAAACATAAAAAAGAGTAGGAGAGGGAAGATCAAGGTTTGAAATCAACAACTCCAACTAGAAACATACTCAATAGCACAAGATATGTCTTAATTCTTTTTATTCATGGTTTGCAAGTCAAGGTTCAAAATCTTAATCTTATTTTTCTAACATTGATAACACTAGCAGTTTACCATCAAAAGTCCAAGGAGAACCCTGTAAAAACCTAGCATGATTCGTTGGATGGGAGAATCAGAAAAGAGCAAGATCTTCACTAATAGAAGTGCAGGACATACCATGTGGCAGATTCCATACTACTTTCATCATTGACATCATGGACTCAAGATTCACCTGTTTAATCGACATAACCTTCTCTAGTAGACTCAGAGACCCTTTATGTTGGAGAGACTCATTGGTAGTAGTAGGAATAATCACATGCTTGGATTCACCCTCTATTAGACTCAAAAATTTTATTTATATATATTTATTCAAGTGTTTAAATCATTTAATTATTCCTTTAACTGTTTATTCACATGTTTAATTTCCTATCTTTTCTTAACTTATTCATTTTAAATCATTTTTTATCTATTAGTAATTTCTTAGTAATTTAATCACTAGTTGGAACAGTAAAAATCTTTTACGCGCATGTTTTAGTGTAGCTACGTTAAATTTTACTAAGACGTACTAGTGTGATCAATTAGCAAAACATGATCTTAACTATGAGAGTGTAGTAAGATTTGAATCTTAAAGGAGACTGACAAGACTTGAGAGTTGAATCCTATTCACTCACTATTCATAGTTGACTTGGAGTTGCTTGTAAAATCAAACAAACTCTCCCTTTTCTCTCATCACTTTTCATCTTCCTTTCTCACTGCCCTTGGCCGAACATTGAGAGGTAGAGAGAGAGAGAGAGTTGGCTACAATTTCTTCCACCATTTTTCTTTGATCAAACCCTTAGATAATCACCAAGATTTTCCTTCATCTCCTCTTCATTTCCCTTGCTTGTTAGCCGGTTCCTTGGGGCAAAAGAGAAGGAAGAAAAAGCTTTGCATCTTGCCAATCAACTCTTGTTCCAAGTAAGATTTTCACCCTAACATCATTCCTCTTATAGAGTTGAGAGGTTGGCTTGATGTGTAGTTTGTCTTGTGATATTTTTTTTATGTTGGAAGCTTGAAGGAAATGGTTGGTATATATATATATTGATAAAAATGTCTTGAGTTATAGTTGAAAAATTGCAGTTGTTATGATTGAAAAGGTTGTATCTTTTGTGAGTTAAAATTTGGAATGTGTGCTGGAAAATTTCTAGAAGCTGGCTGAGAGAAAGAGGGACTAAAACAGGACTGTTTTCCCTCTTTTGTAGTTGTAACTTTAGCAAAAATTACTTTAATTACTTGGTTAGATGTTGATTCATGTATGTGAGGCTTATTTGAAAAAGAACGTTTGAGCTTTAATTGGTGCAATTGTAGTTTGCTTCAAGATATGTTAGTTTTTGAACTTTCGCAGTGGTCACTGCACAGACTTAGGGAAACTGTCATATCTTGGTGTAAAAAAATCTAAATTGAGTTCTGCTTGTTGTGTTTGAAAATAAATTCAGAGTCTTTCTACCGTGAAAATTTCAAAATTTTTCTCAATTCTTATGAATATCTATGATTTTCCAAAGTTGACTGAATTTTCATACCTGTTCTGTTTTTCTACCTGATGAAGTAGCAATTTGAGATTGAAATTTGACTAATTTGTGGACAGAATCTTACAAATCTGTCTTCTAGGAAAATGTAGTCCTTTGAGTTTATTTTCTAACGGTATAAAGTTTATACATTTTGGACTTAAAAAACTTAAGATATGATTTTTCAAACAGCGTCACTCAAAATTGGAGAAAATTCTATTTTTCTAAAGTTGATCTTGCTTTCACTTCCAACTTCAAGTTGGAGTTGTTGAACCATTTTGAGCTTGGTTTTATGATTGGAATTGAGGTCTTCTCATAGATTTATGCTTTTGAGTCGAATAGTGATTGTTGATTGTTCGAGACCAAGTTTCCCTACTAGCCCTTGGACATTATTCGAATAACGCGTAGCATGAAATCCTTATTTGATAGTGCTAATGGTCTAGTATAGGAGAGTAGGACTTTTGAAGAAGAATTCTAACTATAACTTGGTACTTGGATAGTGAATTTGTGGCTTTTAGATCTATGCCTTGTTAACCTCTAAATCACTACTTATACGTTGGTTTTCACTTAAAACTAGGGTGTTTTAAAAAACGAATGACTTTTTTTCCCGAGTCACTTGTTGAAAATTTTGACAAGAGTAAACGCTAGTATATCACCTTACTATATTTTTACCTCATTGGAAACCTTATTTTTTTGTCTCGTTTAAATTTGTATTTTTTACTTTAACGTCAAAAGTTTTTCCCCTGTGGTTTGAGTAAGGATAGGTAATACTTTTTGATTAAAAGCTTACACTTGGGGGTTCAACTACTTTATTCAAATGTTTTAAAACTGTGAACTTCTTTAGTTCACTTACCCTATATATTTGATCACAGGTTTCGAAAGCGAACCCGCGGACCCTTTCACCGAGGAAAGTTAATTTTTCTAAACGCGGTGAGTGTTCTAAGTGCATGTTGCACTTCATACTTGCTTGACATGCGTGTGCCCTGTGAAATTGCCTGTTATTAAACTGTTTGATATTTGACGTGGGTGAACATGTACTTTATCTTGCTCAACCCCTTTCTTGCTTGTATTTGTCCTGTTAGTCGTTTGGGCTGTTGTTCCATCGACTCTTTATTATGAACTGTTATTCTATGACTATTTGATTGGTTGGTTGGGCTGTTGTCCCACCAACACAACTGCATGTTGGGAATTCCAAAAATCTTGTTGGCTAGTTAATCGAGTCGAGCCGGCAAGGGTCTGGTCGATTAGATAACGAACCCTCGATCTACTGTTTTGTCGAGTGGAGTAATATCTTTTCGACTAATAGGTATGTTCGAGTATTACCACCACTATTTATTGTGGCGTGCAGTGAATGGGAATCGGAGTAAAGCGGTGTTCTATGGTTATTGGTTTGATAAACGTTGACGGAGTGTCAACCACCTGTGAGATGTCCGAGCTACGTGGATCTAGTTTTTGGAAGCCCTTGTATCCTTGAATTGGATTGTTACTTATTAACTTGCGCTCCAAGTATTTGTCTTATTCTTTCTTGAATTAGTCTTGAATTAAATGTTCTTGTTAGTTTGACTGTGTGATTTTCTTAGAACCTCATTCGGCGAAAGCTCACTGCATGTTATTTTTCTTAATATGGGGAAAAGTGTTGGCACCCTGAGAAAAGTGAGCATGCCAGCACTTGGTATATTTTGTATTTCGTACTTCTGGGTTGTAAGTTGAATCTTGAATTATATATTAAGATATTTTGGAGTTGAACGATTCAGCTTGTAATAGTTATGTAAATCTTAGTTCCTAACTTTTGATGTTTACAAAACAAATGGATATTACTAATATCTCCTCAAAAATCTTTTCAGTAATGAAGCAGATCAGCTTCAAAGATTAAGTACAAGTAAAAAAGGCAAAGTGTGATGAAAACTGTCGGACGCTCGTGAAGACTGGATCGGACGTCCGATAATCATTGTGCAACTTTGGACACATGAAGTACTCCACCACCGGACGTCCGAAGATATTAGGTCATTCCTTCTAAACTCACTGACTTCGATCGGACGCACAATATTAGAGCACCGGACGTCCGACAAACATTACGACACTTTGGACGCAAAGCATTGGAGGCACCGGACGTCTGAAAGGATTGAAAAAAAATTCTCAGTTTTACTATCTATCTCTGGAGGCAAACATTGAAGGTACCGGACGTCCGAAAGAATTGAAGAAAATTTCTTAAGCTCACTACCTGTTGTCGGACGCAAGAAACAGGTCTACGGACGTCCGACACTACCAGCGACTAGTTGACTCTTCAACTACCTTCTATCCGTTGGAACATTAATAGATGAACTTTTTGATCTCATATAAATAGAGTATGATTAACCACTTCCAAACCACTTTTGCACATTGAGACTATAAAAGATTTAGAGTGATTTTAGCGAAAAAATACTCTTCAAGGAAGATTTGTACTTTTGTTTATGTGGATTTCGTATAAGCTCTTCTTGTGTGAGAATAATACTTCAATAGCGTAACTTTGTGAGGGTTATCCGAATGATAGTAAAACTTCCTAATTTGACCAAGTGTAACTTGGGGTAAGGAGGAAGTGATCCTTCCTTTATACACAAAAATTAGTTGTATTTGATCAACTTGAAGAGACTTGTTTTATAAAGTGATACTTAAGCTCAAGAGAAGTTGAAAGTATTTGATTTGCCATTTTTTCTCTTTTACTTACTATCTTACAAACATAAATTGATTATCTCTTTTACTCCTGAACAATCTTACTTTCTTAATCAATTGTTCATTGTGTAATCATCTAGAAAAGAGAGTAAATTTCATATCAAGTCAAAAAGTGTCTCATAGTTTGATTAATTTTTAAATAATCTAATTCACATCCCTCTTAAGTTATTTCAATCCTTACAATTGGTATCAGAGTTTGGTCTCCTAAAGATTAAATTCAATCGGCTTTGGAGTAAAAATGATAACCAACAATGCCATATTTTTTGAAAGTTAATCTATCATTTGACCCCCAATGTTTAATGGATCCAATTATGTGAGTTGGAAAGAGAGAATGATTATTTTCTTGCAATCTATTGATATTGAATTGTAGTTTATTGTTAATGAAGGTCCATATGATACCTCTATAATAGATGAAATTACTCATAGACCAATACCAAAAATCAGAAATGAGTTGACTGGTGATGATAGAACCCACCTTACTTTGAATGTCAAAATTATGAATATGTTGTATAGTACTTTAGATTCAAATGAATCTATTAGGGTCAAAAGTTGTAGGTCGGCTAAAGAGATTTAGGATAAATTGAGAGAAATCCATGAAAGGAGTGAGAATGTGAGAGAACAAAAGAAATCTATCCTAATTACCAAGTATGAATCATTTAAGATGGAAGCTCATAAAAATATTGACAAGATGTATTGTAAATTCAATGATCTCATTAAGGATTTAGAGGTGATAGAAAAGGTATTCTCTAAATGAGAAAAATAGAAAAATCTTGAATGTCTTGACCAAAAATTAGGAGAGTAAGGTGACTACCATTGAAGAGACTAAAGATCTAAATTCTATATCTATTAAATTTCTTATTAATTCTCTAATATCTTATTAAAACTGAAACTTAAATCCAATATACAAGAGGAAGAGGATGTAAAGGTGAGAAGGAGCATTACTCCAAAAATATCTCAAGATGAAGATGACTCGACCTCCTTGGATGGAGATGATACGGAAGTTGACGACAATGATCTTACTCTTATCATAAGAAGTTTCAAAAGAATCTTCAACAAGAGGAGATTCAGAAAGGGAGGACCCAACAATTCATCTTCAAATCAGTTCAACAATGTAAGAAACAAAAAAAGCAAAAGACTAATAAAAAGCAAACTGACAAGTGCTTTGAGTGGGGCCAATTGGGACACTACATGGAATGATTGCAACTTTCAAATCACCTGGAATGATTGCAACTCGGACGGTGATGTTGAAGAGGAAGAAGAGTTTGTTCAAATGGCTTTCATGACCATTGGTGATGATGAGGTAACTACTTGCAACTCTCAATTTAATAGTGATGGTGAATCTGATGAAGATGTTAATTCCTTCATTGAAAGATTGCATGATAGTTTGAAAAAATCCTGTACTAGAAACAAGCAACTAAAACAAAAGATCAAGTTTCTCATTTAAGACAATGCAAACCTTTTTCGACAAAACAAGAATCTGAAAGATGAAAATGATCACTTCAAAAAGAATGAAACTGTTTTACTTTATGAGTTTGATAGAAAAACAAAACTTTATGATTTGTTTAAAAAGGAACAAAGTGACTTGAAAAGAAGAATGGATTGTCTAATGATTTGTTTCAACACAAGAAACAAAACTGTTACCAAAGGAACAAATCAAAGTCTCATGAGAAAATCCTGAATTCTAGTGCAAACGAATTTACCATTTATAGGAGAAAGCAAGTCAGATTCGTTAAACCTATCCACACAATTAATTCGCTGACTATGTGTAGTTTTTGTTGTCAATTGGTCATATGAAGAGTAATTACTATGTAAGGAAGAATATGAGAAATGACATGAAATGTATGTGGATAGTTAGACATAATACTAATTCTCAAGAACCCAAAAAATAAAGGATACCAAATATTATCTTATGAACTTTTGTGTCGGTAAACTTGGTAAACATCATTAAGAAATCAAAATGGTTCATTGATAGTGGATGTTCAAGGCACATGACCGGTGATCCATCACAATTCATCAAACTCAAGTTAAAATCAAGTGAAAAAGTAACATTTGGGAATGATAACAAAACCAAAACAGTTGGAATAGGAGATGTTGGTAAGAATGGTCAAACCTGTTCATAATGTCCTTCTTGTTGATAATTTGAGTTATAACTTGTTAAGTGTTAGTCAATTGTATGATAGAAATCTATTTGTGTTATTCAAAAAATATAAGTGTTTTGTTCCTAACTCTAAATTTAATATTATCTTCAAGAGAAAAAGGATAAATGACATCGATGTAGTTATTTTTGAAAATGTTGATTCCTCTAGTTTTAAATGTCTTAAAGTTGAAAATGAAAACCCTTGGTTGTGACATAGAAAACTTTGTCATTTCAACATGGATTTGTTAAAAAAATTTTCAAAAAAGAACTTGTTAGAGGTTTGCCAAAAATTAATTTTGAAAAGAATAAATTTGTGATGCTTGTCAATTTGATAAGCAAGTAAAAGTTTCTTTTAAACAAAAAAAATGTGTTTCTACTTCAAAATCTTTGAAACTTTTACATTTTGATTTGTTTGGTCCTACTCAAATTGCTAGATTGGGTGTAAAAGATATTGTTTGGTTATTATTGATGATTATTCTAAATACACTTGGGTGATGTTTCTTTCCCACAAAGATGATGCTTTCAAAAATTTTGTTTCTCTATTTGCAAAAGTTTAAAATCTGATTGGTTTGAAAATTGTTAAAATTAGAAGTGACAATGGATTCGAAATTTAAATTTTACAATTTTTTTGAAATTTTGTGATCATAATGGAATCACTCATGAATTTTCTATTGCAAGAACTGCACAACAAAATGGTATTGTTGAAAGAAAAATAGAATTCTTTAAAAAGCCGCAAGAACTATGCTAAGTGAATGCAATTTGCCAAAATATTTTTGGATCGAAGCCGTGAATACGGATTGTTATGCTATGAATGGAGTTTTTTTGAAATCAATTTTAAAAAAAATCTTTTATGAGTTAATGTTTGATAAAAATTCAATTGTTGGATATTTCAACGTTTTTTGTTGCAAATGTTTTATTTTAAATATCAAGAAACACCTTGAAAATTTTGACAAGAAATCTGATGAAGGGATTTTCTTGGGTTATTGTGAAAATAAAAGAGGTTTTAGAGTCTATAATAGAAGAATTCTTGTCATAGAGGAAACCATACATGTCACATTTGATGAATCTAATGATGATATTTTCAAGAGTTGTTGTGAAGATGATGATGTAGGTGTTCAAGAGAGACTCAAGAAACTCACAATTCGTGATCAAGACAATGCTCCACTAGAAGACAATTCAAAGGATGATCAAATTTATGAAGAAAATGTCAAGGATGATGGTACACCTAGAGATCTTCCAAGAGTTTGGAAGTTTGCTCAAAATCATCCCAAGGAATTTATCATTGGTGATCCATCCGAGAAAGTTAGAACTCATTCATCCACTAAACAATTAATGGATAATTTTGCCTTAGTCTCACATTTTGAACCAAAAAATGTTGTTGATGTCTTGAAAGATGAAAATTGAATTTTAGCCACGGAAGAGGAACTAAATCAATTTGAGAGAGGTAAGGTTTGGACACTAGTCGAAAGACCTCAAAATCATCCTATTATTGGCACAAAATGGATTTTTAGAAATAAAATGAATGACAAAGGTGAAGTTGTGAGATATAAGGCTAAACTTGTAGTTAAGGGGTATGTTCAAGAAGAAAGAATAGACTTTGATGAAACATTTGCTCCCATATCTAGACTAGAGTCAATTAGATTGTTTTTGGTATTTGCATGTTTCAAAGATTTTAAACTATTTCAAATGAATGTTAAAAGTGCTTTCTTAAATGATTTTATTGATCAAGAGATTTATGTTGACCAACCTCCCGGTTTTGAGAATGAAATATTTCCAAATCATGTGTTTAAACTTTCAAAAGTTTTGTATGGATTAAAACAAGGTCCAAAAGCTTGGTATGAACGGTTAAGTCATTTTTTGATTGAGAATGATTTTAAAAGGGGTACTGTGGACACCACTCTTTTCATTAAACAAAGTTTCAATGATCGCATAATTGTGCAAATATATGTTAATGATATTATCTTTGGTGCTACTAATGAGTGTTTGTGCAAGGATTTTTTCACTATTATGCAAAAAGAGTTTGAGATGAGTATGATGGGAGAATTGAATTTCTTCCTTGGGGTACAAGTAATTCAAACTCAAGAATGCACGTTTGTCAATCAAGCTAAATACACCAAGAACATGCTCAAAAGGTTTGGAATGGAGGATTCAAAGCAAGTTGGAACACCAATGTGCACATCTACCAAGTTTGACAAGGATGAAGAAGGTGTCAATGTTGATGAAAAGAAATATAGAGGTATGATAGGCAACTTACTTTATTTAACCGCAAGTAGACCTGATATTATGTTTGCTGTTTGCTTGTGTGCCCGTTTTCAATTTTATCCAAAAGAATCTCACTTGATTGCTGTGAAAAAAATCTTTAGATATTTGAAAGGAATTTTGAATTATGGTCTTTAATATTCAAGATGTCATGAATTTCCTCTATGTGATTTCTCGGATACTGATTTTGGTGGATGTAGAATAGATAGAAAAAGTACAAGTGGTACATGTAATTTTCTTGGTAATTGTCTAATATCTTGGTTTAGTAAGAAACAAAATGCTATCTCCTTGTCTACTGCCGAAACGGAATATGTTACCGCCGGTACATGTTGTACTCAATTGACGTGGATGAAAAGTACCTTAAATGATTTTGAATTGAACTATGACTGTGTGCCTATGTTTTGTGATAATATAAGTGTCATAAATTTGACAAAAAATTCCATTCAACATTCTAGAACAAAGCATATAGACATAAAATATCATTTTATTCGTGATCTTGTCCAAAAGGGTGAAATTTGTATTCAATATGTTTGTTCAAAAGATTAAATTGCTGATATTCTTACAAAAGCCTTACCACTGGACCAATTTGTGTTTTTTAGAACAAAATTGGGCGTCTTAAAAAAGATTCTCTAAAAAAAAATTCTCTGATCACACTTTATCAGATGTCCGATACTTTAGAACGGACGTCTGACAGTGTTCTTGGTCACTTTTCAGAAAAATTTTAGTTCGGACGGGAGTGTCTGACGCTTCTCTTCCTTCGACCGTCCGACACTCAAAAATGTGTATTATAAAGCAGTTCTCTTGTTCATTCAGTTCATTTTTAACCATTGTCTCGGACGCAACCCTTCCTCTTCTCCCACTTTCAAATTTCAAAAAATTCATCTCTCTTCCAAACAAGTTCCAAAAAATTGATCTGTCCAACACCATTAATTTCCTTTTGCGCGTCTATTAGTCCTCATAACTTCCTCTAACTACCAACCACCTCACAAATCCCAATTCTCACCTGAAACCCTATTAATTCAAATTCACTCCCTTTGGAAAAATTCTAGCATACATTGTAGATCATACTGCAATCTTAGTTCATATCATACACTTTTTCATCACTCTCTGCAACAAAAGCATCCTGCATATCATCATGGTCAGAGTGAGAGATGGATCTGCTAGTGCCGGACGCACTACCAGACTAAGGGATGAAGACATTGAGATTGTCGAGCCTTCCATCATGAAATCACCCAGAAAAAGGAACTAAGGCAAGTGGTGGAAAATGACAGTTTGCCAGAAAGAAATGGACTGCTCAAACTGAGGAACTGCAAACCACTGAGCCTTCTATTGAGCAAACTGAGGAACAGCAAACTGCTAAGCAAATTGTTGAGGAACAACAAACTACTGAGCCTTCCACCAGGAGATCAACAAGAACAAGGACTGGTGTACAGACTGATGTATCAACCACTCAATGCAGTGAAAAGAGGAAACGCCCTACCATAAAGCAATCTGAGGTTCAAACTGAAAAACAACCTACTTCATTACCCAAATTCATTGATGATGATGTCAGGGAGAGGTTTGAATGGATTTCACAAAAAGGTTTCATCACTCAGAGGACCATTGTCCCTTATGAATTCCTTAAGCTTGACCTTGAACCAGTTATTAATCTTTTTGAATTCTAAAAGTGGACTCACATTCTGACCCTTCCCAACACTTATTATCATGATATGCTCTACCAATTCTTTGCCAATCTTAGAAAGGTAACTCACACACTGATCTTGTTTCTCGAGTCAATTCAGTCAATATTACTTTTAATCCTGACATTATTAATGCTATTTTAAAGACCAAAATTGAAGATGGTTTTAAAGAAAAAATTGTAAACTTTTTCTCTTATGAAGAGTTTTCTTCTGCCTATTATCATTTTCATATTGCAAAACTCATGATCTATTTTAAAACACACATTAACACTCCTGCTGAGGCAAAATTGGAGGATCTCAACTCTCAAAATTTGATCATCTTTTCAATAGTTTCAAATCTGTTGGTTCCTACTGATGGTCATAGGACTGATGCCAACAAAATGGAGTTTTACTTGTTTTATTATTTTCATGAAAAAATCAGAATTGACTTCGATTTTGTTATGTGCAAGTTTTTACTCAAAATCAGCACTGATAGTTGTAGCAAACTTTCCTATGAAAAATTTCTAATTCCAATCTTTGCTCACTTTAAGATTTCTTTTACTGGAGTGTCACCAAAAGCTAGTGCATTCACTGTCTTTTCAAAAGCCTATTTTGAAAGAAAAAATCTGAGATTCTTTGATGGAAAGTGGTGCTACAAGGAGTCTGTTTTGGAGTTTAGAACAAAGAGTCACTACGAAACTCCTGTCACCCCTAGAACTCTTCGAGATCAGTCTAAATTTGTTTCACCCGTCACTATCCATCCTAGAAAATCATCAGCTCAGCTTTCTTCATCTAACTATGAGGTCATCTTCTTGCTTGAGAATGTCAAACAACATATTCTCCTTCTCGAAGATGGTCTGATGATGACCATGTTACCTGAACAATAAATTACCTTCATTGACAAAAACAACTTGCTTGTACCTCCTATCTCTCAACAAGATGAGAATGTGCATCAAAAGAAGCCGAGAACTAAACCATTTGAGCAGACTCCACATACTGGATCCACTCCAGAAGTTCATTGCCTCTAGTTCTCAGCCACAAGATAAGGACAAAGCTCCAGCAACTGAAGACAGTGATAATGATGAGGAAACTAAAGAAGAAGAAGTGGATCCTATTTAGTTTTGTCTAGCAAGGAGGAGACTTGGATCGTCCAAGATCACTATTTAGGTACCTTTAGGCACTTACACTTCATTTTAGGATGGCAACTCATAGTAGACATTTGCATCTTTTGTATTTTGACAATTTAAGTACTCTGTATTTAGTATTCTGGTTATTTGGTTAAACTCTGGTTTGTAGTTTATTTGGTTCACTTTTATATCTTGATGGTTTCTGGTTACTTTTATTGGTCAACTCTCATTTGGTTAATTCTGTTTGATTTTGGGCTAATAAGTGCTGAATGATTGGTATATCTGTGAGATTGCTGATTTCTGATTGTTGATATCTGAGATTGCTAATTCTCTATGCCTGATTTCTGATTGGTTAACTTTCTGATTTTGGTATATTGGTTGCTGTACTGATGATGTTAGTGCTGGATCATCAATATGTTATTGATGACATTGATGTTGATCTTCTGGTATGATATGGTATATTGAATTGGATATTGGATTTGATTTCTGATATTGGATTAATGCCATTAGTTGTTAAAATCATCTAATGATGACAAAAAGGGGGAGAAATGGATGCTAAGGCACTAGGAAAATGTAATCTGGTAAATATGTGAGGGTGAGCTATCTTGAGGAGGAGTGTGTAATTACAAACTTTTTGGGTGCATCATGTGAGGGGGAGTTTTGACTCAACTTTTTTTTTCTTTCCTCCATCTATTGTTTTGTCATCATAAAAAATGGGAAGATTGTAAATCTTAGTCTCTAGTTTTTGATGTTTACAAAACAAATGGATGTTACTAATAGTTCCTCAAAGATCTTTTCAGCAATGAAATAGATCAGGTTCAAAGATTAAGTACAAGTAAAAAAGGCAAAGACTGATGAAAGCCGTCGGACGCTCGTGAAGACTGGATCGGACGTCCGATAATCATTGCGCAACTTCGGACGCATGAAGTACTTCACCACCGGATGTCCGAAGATATTAGGTCATTCCTTCTAAACTCACTGATTTCGATCGGACGCACAACATTAGAGCACCGAACGTCCGACAAACATTGCGACACTTCGGAAGCAAAGCATTAGAGGCACCGAACGTCCGAAAGGATTGAAGAAGAATTTTCAATTTCACTATCTACCTTCGAACGCAAACATTGAAGGTACCGGACGTCCGAAAGAATTGAAGAAAACTTCTTGAATTCACTGCCTGCTGTCGGACGCAAGAAACAGTTGGAAGCATTAATAAATGAACTTTTTGATCTCATATAAATAGAGTATGGTCAACCACTTCAAACCACTTTTGCACATTGAGACTACAAAAGATCTAGAGTGATTTTAGTAAGAAAATGCTCTTCAAGGAAGATTTGTACTCTTATTTGTGTGGATTTCGTGTAACCTCTTCTTGTGTGAAAATAATACTTCAATAGTGTAGATTTGTGAGGGTTATCCGAGTGATAGTAAAACTTCCTAACTTGACCAAATGTAGTTTGGGACAAGGAGGAAGTGATCTTTCCTTTGTACACAAAGATTGGTTGAATTTGATCAACTTGAAGAGACTTGTTCTATAAAGTGATACTCAAACTCAAGAGGAGTTTGAAAGTATTTGGTTTGCCATTCTTTCTCTTTTACTTACTATCTTGCAAACATAAATTGATTATCTCTTCTACTCCTGAGCAATCTTGCTTTCTTAATCAATTGTTCATTGTGTGGTCATCTAGAAAAGAGGGTAAATTTCATATCAAGTCAAAAAGTGTCTCATAACTTGATTAGTTTTTAAATAACCTAATTCACCCCCCTCTTAGGTTGTTTTCGATCCTTACAAGTTAATATTTACTAGTGATATTGATTGATTTACTCGTACATCTTGTCTTGGGGTGTTAGTGAGTCCTGACGAGAGTTGGGCAGGCGGCCTACTGACCCCTCTGATTCCCCTTAGGAGAGAGTGGGGTCGTCACAGTTGGTATCAGAGCTCTAGGTTCGAAATGTCCTTGGGTTATATATAGGTTAATAGATGTAAAAGGTTAAGAGTGACGGAATAGTATACTAAGTGAATGAATTCTTTAAATGTTGATTTTCTAAGTATTATAGTTTAAGAATTGATAAGCAAGTCTAATCCCTTCCCTTAGATATCATGTAGGTCATGGACGACGAAAATAATGGGAATGGAGTTTCTACTAGACGTCTGAGTGTCCTTAGGTACCAAGAGAGGCCGGTAGGCCCCGTTTGTCGATGGGCGCTGGGCGCTGGGCGCTGGGCGACGCATTAGGACCTGCGATTGTTGGAAGACTTACTCTTACCCAAATCGAGTGATCTTAGCAGCGGCAAATGAGAGGAGGAGGTTGGCTAGTACCAACCGTAGGGCCCAAATTGACCACCAGAGGTTGACGGGCATCAAGAATGGGCAGGCTGCTAGAATCCGAGGGTTGGAGAAAAATATTTTAATGGAGTAAGAGAGGACTAATGCTTTCCGTGAACAGTTACAGGAAGTGAACACTCAACTTACTCGGATTGTAGCAGAGGTTCGATATCGTACAAAGGGCATTCTAGCAGAGTGTGGGGCCTTGGTCGAGGTGTCGTGCCCCATTTTTTTGAAAAATATAAAAATTATGGGTTTATAAATTTTAATTTTTGATTAATTTTGAGCAAAAAATGAGTTTTTAATTTTTAGAGAATAAAAAAAAGACCTACAATGGGAGTTAAAAAGTGCGACGGTTTTGGCCCAAAAGAATAGTTTAAAAATGATTTTTAATAAAACTTGAAGTCGTCACTTGGTATTAGGTTAAGGTGTACCAAGTCACCTAAAAATGAATTTTTTAAATAAAAAATAGAGAAAAACTCTTTTTAGACGACTCCAAATTTTCGAAAAATAGAGAAAAGAGTTCGAAAGTCACGGTTGAAAAAGAAAAGGCAAGGATAAAATTCAAGATACCCTTTCAACCTAACCAAAACTAGTTGCGTGATTTAGTCAAAAATTTTCTTAATTTAACCTAAAATTTATCACATTTGGATGTTACTAAATGAATACAAACCTAGTCCAAATGGATATTGGGAGGGTCGAAATATTTTTTTAAAATTTCATTGGTGCAAATCACATTAGTTGTGAATCCCAAAAGTGACTCTTTGAAGAGGTCACGAATATGCAAAATATAATACTCGAAAGAAAGAAAAGAAAATAATAATATATAAAATATACATAATCTAAAGGAATGTATCATAATGGGTGTAGGGAGTTAAGATTCGTGACTAGATTTTCCTTTTTATAAAGGAAATACGAGTGTGCTAAGGGTAAAAGGCCATACTCGTCCATATCCCATATTTGAAGGGTACTCTCTAACCTAATCAAGCAAATGCACTAACCTATTTCTAATTTTTCTTAAATGGGATGCAAGTCTAAATGTCATATTTCGCACATAAGGGTAAAGGATATACATATAGAGGAAATATTATGCAAAATCGTAAAGATCCTAATAGTAGAAAATATGCATGAAATGTAGTAATTTGTCACACAAACATGATCTAACACGTGGACGGTTCCTAAGGATCTAGCATTGGACTAACCCATGTTTATAAGTTCTCACTAGCGTTGGACTAGTGAAAAATCCGAAAAAAAAGGCCACAACTAGCGTTGGACTAGAGCAGTGACGTCATGCATTTATTATGTTCAAATAAATCATATAAAATATAATAAAAACAAGTAAACACATAAATCACATAGAACACATAACACATAAATATGATATCTAGATGCAACGACGTTAAGAAAGCGAATAAACATGTAAACATACAAGCATGCAAGCACACAAGTAAATAAAAGCAAATAGAGATCTAACTATTACATTTGGGACCCTAACTACAATCTAAGGGGGGGCAAGAATAAAATAATACCCTAACTATTACAATTTAACATTTAATTGCCTCTCAAATAATCATCAAAATTAAATTAAATATATGAAACTTAAAACGAATAAAACGAATAACTAAAAGAAAATCACTCAAAACATGCAAATTCACACATAAAAACACATAAGAGCACATAAGAGAATTTAAAATAAAACAAGAAGATACCTCCCTCGAAATAGTAACTAATGGGGAATTGGATTTGCCCTATTTAACTCCAAAAATAACAAAAATCATCAAGACACCAATTTAATTAACAAATAAATCATATAAAATGGAAATAAGCATGAAATCTATCAATTGAAGCATTCAAATGGAATATAATTCATAATTAAAGAGGAAAAGCAACTTCTATTTAAGAAATCAAATCTGCCATGGATCTAATTGCAATAATTAAGAAAATTTTAGGGGTCAAATTATAATTATTACAAAATTTAGGGATCAAAATAAAAGAAAAATAAAGTTCAGAGACCTATTTGAAATTAAATTAGGGACCTAATTAAAAAATTTTAAAGTTTTTAGGGCTGTAGTATAATTAATAAAAGTATAGGGACTGATATGTAAAACATTTTTCTGGTTTCTTGACAAATCAGGCCAATGGGCCATTTTTCTCTTTTTTCTCGAGCCAAGAACACCGCCAGCCCAACAGAAACCCATAGCAAAAGGAGCGGGCCAGTCCACCATTCTGACCCCAAAATAATCCGACCAACTGATGGGCTTTAACCCTCCAGCCCAAGATAAACCCAAAAAAGAAAAACACCTAACCCAATTCCAGATAACCCAAACAAATAACCAAATCCAATTCTCCTTTTATTTTACCAAAACCCAACAAACTAATAGGTGAACTAAAAAATGTTAAAGTCTAATTTCATCCCAAAATCCAGAATTAATTAACTAAAAAGCACACTTAAAACATAGACAAGAAGATTTAAGCTTAAAAGGGGGTAAAATGATTTATTTGCTAAAGTTTTTGGGCTGTAGTGGAATTAGGCAAAAGTTAGGGGTCAAACGGTAATTTGTTGAAAAGAACATGCAGCCTGGTACGAAGAAGCTTTCTTCTTCCTCTGCAATTCTGGGTTCTCATACAGCAATTTCGCATGGCCAAGATTTAGAGATTCGGACTCAAAAATATGAACCTACACGACCCAAAATTTACCAAACAAAATCTAATACAGCATTTCACCAAGAAATCCGATATAATAATCCACAAAAATGAGCAGGAAAATTGCTGAAAAATTAGAAAAAGAAGAACGAACGAAAGAAACATGTTCTGCAAAAACATCTGGGCAACTTTGATGTGATTACAAGTTTAAATGAAGCAAAAGAGGTTGAAATACTTCACCTTTAACTTAGAGGGTCGAAATCGCATGTCAAACTTCGAGGAAGGAAACTTCAAGATCTGTCGCAGGAGATGCAAGAACTCCGAACCCCAGCAACTTCAAGCCCCGATTCAAGGTAGTAAAGATGTTCGATTCAGGAAATTTTCTAAATAAGAGTTCTTCTGCTAGGATCGTAGATGATGCAGCAAGAAAAATCTCCTCAAAAAGAGTTGTAACGAAGGAGAAAACTGAGCTTTGAAGGTTGCTAATCGGCCGACCTGGTCAAGCGAAATTTTTCCAGAAATTTTTGCTCTTTTTTTTTTCTTTTTGCTTTCTGTTTTTCTCTTTTCTTTACTGTTTTTCGCTCCCCCGTCGCTCTCTTGCTGTCCTTTGTTCCCTCTATTCTTTTGGGTTGTGTCTAGGACCCTTTTATAGCTATAGAATCCTCCAAAACCTATAACTAAGGGAGGAGATTGGAGCTGCATTTTTTGGCCAGAATCTGAGCCCTTAGATAGCTCTTGATTCTGGACTTTTCTTGATATTTACAATTAAGATGCGTTGGCATTGTACTGAAGGGTTTAAAGGGAAAAAAATGCGAGAAAATGGTATCCAAATGGGCAGCTGCAAATTTTGGTACTATGCCTCGTCCATGGCTGTACGAAGAAGATGATGAATAGTGCGCATGTGTTGCACGCGCACGTGGATCTATTCTCTCTATTTTTTTTTATAAAAACTGCATTTTCATATATATTTTTTATTATTTTATTTTGTTTTGTTTTCTTTCCTTTTGTTTTCTCAATTTTTTATAAAATGATTTTTCTCAAGAAATTAAAATAAATAAAATGAACAAAAAATATGAATAAAACTGATAAAATTTTGGTGTCTACACCTTGCCCCTCTTTGTTTGGGTTTCGAAAAAATTCGAGACAAAGATGTAGATACCAAATTATTTATCTGTTAGCTCTGATCATGATAGAAACAACTAGTGAAACCTAAACCAAAAAAAGAAAAGGGTTGGGGGGATAGAACTCAAATCCAACAAAATAAAAGTGGTCAATGGGATAAAATCCAAGTTTGCAGAGGTTGGTGGGATACAACCCAAATCCGACAAGATAAAAGCGGTCATTGGGGTAAAACCCAAATCTGTCGAGATTGGTGGGATACAACCCAAGCCCAAAAGAATAAAATGATCAGTGGGATAAAACCAAAACCTGCCGAGGTTGGTAGGATAAAATTCAAACCCAACAAAATAAAACGGTCAGTGGGATAAAATCCAAGCCTGTCGAGACTGCCGAGCTTGGTGGGATAAAACTCAAGTCCAACAAGATAATAGTGGTCAGTGGGATAAAATCCAAACCTGCCGAGATTGGTGGGATAAAATCCAAACCCAACGACATAAAATAGTCAGTGGGATAAAACTCAAACCTGCCGAATCCCAAACCCAACAAAATAATAAAAACGGTCTTGAAATAACTTTTGAAATCGTAATTTTCAAAACTTGCCCCAGTGTAAGGCTTTTCTCTTTTCTTTTTTTTTCTCTTTTTTTCGTGATTGACCTTCCAATTTGCAGTATTTTGACTTGCGCTTCTTCGTCGATTTCAGTTATAAATACCTACGTAGAGGGTGGTTTTCAAAGCATAACATGTACTTGAATATTTTATTTTAAAAATTGATGCAATTACTACTCATGAACAGAGTAGCGTTATCGAAGTCAAATTTTGGACGATCGATTCGAAAGTATATTACTTGACTCTTGGGTGAAATTCTCAAATGTATTTACAAAAATTTGCCCTAGTGTGGGCCTATTTTGCGAAATCTCATAAATAAAATTTTGCCCCAGTGTGGACCCATTTGATTGCAAAAATTTTGTTCAGATGGCTCTCCATTTATTTGAACAAAGTAAGAGACTGAGTTTCCTAAAATTTAGAAAATAATCACATACTAATATATAATGTGAAGAAATTTAAACTTCGTGTTTAAACTCATGCAGAATATTTCATAATGAACTCTCAAAACAATACCAAATTACAAAAAATTTCTTCCTCATTTTAGCATCGGTGCTTAGGGGGAATGATCACTTTTCTCATTAGTTTATCCTTCAGGACAAAGCAAATGGGTATTATTCATGATTTTGAGCTGGTTTAGGGAAATGGTATGTCAGGATCTGTCTTGCTTTTGTGTCCAAATTGTATCTAAAACATTCAATATCACATTTTAGTGAAAGCAAATAGTTTGTCACTCTTATTTCTTAAGAAAACTCAGTCAACATATAAACTCTATAAACTTGTAATATATGGGTAGAAGCGATAGTTAAACATATGAAAGCATGTTATGTGTGACGACCCCACCTCCCCCTAGGGCGTACCCCAGGGTTTAACGGACCGCCTGCCCAACTCTCGTCAGAACTCACTCATGCTTAACTCGAGAAAAGATACCACGACCATAGAAAAGGAATGAAACAACAATTTCAAACTTAACATATACATTGATGCTCAAATCCAGCTACAAGGCTTGTACACGCCTAAATACGTTAAAGTATTTACAACCCTAGTCGGGTGCTAGCACGAGTACAATTGCAAAATCCAAAAACTAGACTACGCTAGCCTGTACAAGTCTCACGTCTCGCTCGTACCCCCTGTAAGGAAAACAAATGACATGGAATGAGTTAAAAACCCAGTGAAATTTCAAATAGCAAGTTGACCATTATTTAAAATTACAAATATCACTGTACCAAAATAGCGAGCATAACACGTTCATAAAGTGAGCAATAACACTTCAATTAGCAAATCTCAAAATGAGCGAGTGTAAAATTCTTTTCTAAAAGAAACAATAACACTACGAATAACAATCAGAGTATAAGGATACAGATGGCTCTCAAGAGCCAATTTCCCGTTATTTCACCAGAGCTTGATCAAGTATTAGTTGACATTCCGCCAACTTTCGAGGAACGTAATCAGTCCAGCAGTACTTCACTTCATACCAATCCGTCCACCATTCAACCCCCTTACCGGGCCCGAACACCAACTAAACACTGGTGGTAATACTCGAGTATACCGATTAGTCGAGGAGATAACACTCCACTCGACAACACTAGATATCCATGGTTCGTTATCTAATCGACCAAACCCTTGTCAGCTCGATTCGATTAACTAGCCAGTGGGGTTTGGGTTCCCAAGAATTCGATTAGATAACATCTCCAATCGATTGAATCAAAATAGAAGTACGGAGACGGGAATGAGAGGTACCTCCCACTCGGATCGAGTGTGGTACATACTGCCGCTCCGCACTTACAAGTCAAGCACAAGTATATCAAGTCGATTGCAACAATAAACAAGTACATATCACATTAGGGCAAGTGCGATAAAGTACACCCTTACCCGACCATACCAATCACATTTCATTCGATCACATTGGTCAAGTATTGAAAACAAGTGTTAAGTTCAATCAGGTATTTGGAAACACTCACCAAAGATTTAGTGCTTGTCCAAAATCACGCTCAGGTGTAACTCCTTAGTTGGAGTCCAAATCTGCGATACAATATCATTTAAAAGTTTGAAATCAACTAGGGTTCGAAACTTAAGAGTTTCGCTTCAAAAAGATCAAGTAAATGAAACTCATTTAGATAGGGTTCATGTTACGTATCAAACTCTAGAAAATTCATGCTCGCTCTTTTGGTTTTGGCAATAAAACGATTAAAACTTTGGAATTCCCATTTGAGTCAAAAAGACGAGGAAAACGTATTTCTATTGGTCGCTACTTTCATTGTTTTCAAGGGTATGAGTTTCGGCCAAATTCTAACTTATATACCTCTATAAAAGAAGACGTGAATATCCTAGACGATTCAAGTGATATTCGTTCTCAAATTCTTACTCAAGTCCTGCGTACCTCTGCTTAACCCTTTAGTGCAAATTTGGCAAGCACGCCCTTTGTGTTTACCTAATTTCCAGCCATTTATGACTTCCTTATTTTCTCAATTTAGCCCCACAATCACACACAAGTAATGTTACTAACATAGCCCCTCCATTAGGCTCCAAAATCATCCAAGTACAACACAAGTGTAATAATACAATCGGAAAGCAATTTTGAAGGCAAAAGCTAAACAGCAGATTTGACATCTTATAGCATTTTGGTCACAATTTGAGCTACGTTTATCGGATTGGGGTGAACCTTATACCATTTCGAAGATAAGACATAGATCTATAATTCTCATGAAGACATCTTAACCCAGTTCTCACCCTAACTAGGTCAAATTTACAAAAACAGCCCGAGCTTATAGCCACAGCAACTCAGACCTCCCGAGCTTATAGCCACAGCAACCCGGGGTAACAATTATCCCAATTGTCTCAATTGTCTCAAATACAATAACAGTAAACAGATCTTAGGGTTTGCATTGGACTTGCTTCGATCAAACCCTCGCCGGTTCGAATAGTCCGTCTAACCTTTGAGATCGGCCCCAATAATCATTCACCCTGAGCCACTGCTCACAGGGTTCTCAAACACAATCATAACATAGATATCACATTCCACAGATTCAACATATAAACAATAATGGCCTTAGACCGAGTGCGATAAGGTACACCCTCGGCTAAGAGTCCATTAGCCACATAAGCACAATAAAGACAAGAATAAACCCTATTACTCACATGCAATGATCGGAAAGCACTCAAGGCAACCACGTGTCGTCGCCGACTTCAACGTCCTCGTTCACCTGCTCGTCAACCTCTGTTGAAGCGGATCGGAATATATTATCACGCGAAAAGTAACTAAAGCAGATAAAATAAGTAAAACGACTAAACGACTCATGCAAAGGCGCGAGACGACACGAAACGACTCAAAGTGAAAACGGAAACGGAAACGGAAAACACCTAGTGCGAGGTGCACTATGTGCGCGATCAGATTTGACACTTCCTATGATTTTAATCATAACTCAATTTATGATTATCGGATTGGAGTGTACGAGGTGGCGTTTCGAAGCTAAGATAACGAACTACAACTTTCAAGAGATATCAAAGGCTAAATCCAATGTTTTCAGGGTCAAATTCGGCTGAGACAGTAGCTGAAGTGAACTGCCTCAAGAAGTTAATGGTTATGCTGGACAGTTTTGCCGGTTAAGAATTTTTTAACCGTTTCATGTGAAAAACTTGGTCAAACGACCTAAGAATTGACAAGTGGATAGAAAAGACTGTGCTTGACAACTTTCATGAAGACACGTTTAGCTAACTCAACTCGGAAATGCCCCAGATTTAGCAAGAACAGTCCAGCAATGATCTATCGCAGGCTGAAGAACAGGACATACTCAAACAGGCATAACTCAACATTCAGAAATCTGATTCAAGCGATTCCAAATGCGTTGGAAAGCTAAGAGATAGAGGTACAACTTTTGTGAAGACCATTTCTGCCCAGAGTTACTCCTTCCAGGTCAAAAACACGAAACATGTCCCAGAAGTTTCAATCTCAGGTTCAAACTCAGATTTATAGACAGACCAGATTCAGACAGTCATATCTCAGTGCACAAAGAACCGAATCAAGAAATTCTAAAACCGTTAGAAAGCTAAGACAAAGGGCTAAAACTTTCATGTTTTGCCCCAAGGCTGAATTGCAAGGAATCAAGACGAAACAGAGCCTCCAAAAAGCAGGACAGACACTGCCCTGTTTCCAGATTGTGAAGAAACTTGGTTCAATCCAAATGGAATTCATGCACATGCAATGTAAGTGAATTAAGAGCATAACTAACACACACACATGCAGCATTCAATCATGCTAAAACCCCTGATCTCACACATGCCATACCAAATCCATAAGGCTCCCAATTTCAGAAATTCATGTCCAAATCACCAAATGAATCATCCATTGAACCAAATTAACAATCAATGTGTCACAAATTATCAAACTAACATATACACACTCAAATGGACCATGAACATGAAACCCTAAATTGTGCATAGGCTGTCCGAAATTTCCCTAGCAAATACCATACATATACAAACCAGATTTTTACCAAATTCACCAAGAATCATTACCAATTCAACTCATACTAACACCTATCCAACCAATTCTTGTCTTTCACTTTGAAAATCATGAAACCCTAGCTCTCTTTTAAGTGATGGCCGGATGTCTTGAAGCCATAACATCCACATTAAACCAACAAATCACAAGAATATGCATGAACAAGAACTAATTTCACAACGACAACAACAAAACAGAAATTTCAGCCATCAATGAACATAATCTTCCTTAAGCTGGCCGGTTGAGATTAACCCCAAAATCACGAAAACCAAACCATGAAATCATCCAAACAACTAAGGAATATCATTAACAAAGCTCAAACATCAATTAATTCCAGCTTTAAGCTCCCAAATCCTAATTCCAGCAAGCTAGAACAAGATATTTACCTCAAGTTGAAGTTGTGAACTCAAGTTCTTCAAGTTCCAAGTGCCAAATCTTCTTCCTATTTTTCAAGCTAAGATGATCGGTGGTCAGTGTGGATGAAGCAGCAAATTTTTTTCTAGTTTTTTCCTCTCTTTTCTCCCTTTGTTCTCCACGGTTCTAGCTAGAATGTTTCAGTTTCAAGGCTGCCCGATTTCATGCTAGCTGAAAGCTTAAATGCTAAGCTTTTCCTTAGGTGTTGTTTGGTCAAATTGCTAAACATTTGGGTCAACAATATCAAGCTTCTTTCTTCTTCTTTTTTTTTCCTTCTTTCTTTCTTCTCCTAGCTCACGGCAGCTTGTTCTTGGTGTTGGCTTTGTTTGTTTTGTCTTATGTCCTACTAACTTAATAGCTAAGTCTATTAATAGTAAAGCAAGACAAGAGATGGGTCATGGGCTTGGGTAATTAATGGGTTGATGGCTTAGGCTTCTAATGAAATTAAAACTTAAAGGCCCAACACTAAAACTCTACTTGATCCAATGTAATTAACCCATTGGTTTACTAACTTAATATCCACTTAATGCACTAACTTAGTTTAATTAAAACTTAAGCACACTAACCCAAGGTACTAATCACTCGAACCCCGTACTAAACATGCATGCATGCACATACAATCACGAAAATATTAATTGGTTGAATTTAATTTAAACTTCAAGGTTTAGTTTTGAAAGTAGGATTTTAATGATTCAATTAAATTTTCCACTTTTAGTATGCAAAATACCTTTCGAAAATTAAAACACGTGGTAAAAATACATTTTTCACACAATAGCTACTATAATTATCCATATTTAATTTATTTGAGAAAATTAGGAATCCAGGATCTCACATTATGGCCTTATGATTACGAGTGATTAGTAAATTCCTTAAGAGCATGATCCTTATTTCGAATTGTCATGAAAACTAAGTCAGCGATAGACTTTATGATCTCGTAATGTGGCTTGAAAACGATAGTTAAAAAATAAATTTTCAAGGACATTGCACTGAAGAATGCATTTCTTTCCAAAAATTGCCCCAGTTTTGGATTCAAAGATCTTGGAGTTTATTTGACTTTTATCATCACTCACTAAGGGATTCAGTATTGAATCTCTTTGCATTTTTTTTCATTTTCTCTACTCTTTTTTTTCATATTTTCCCTTTTCTTCTTCTTCTTTTTTTTTTCAATACCGAAATATCAAAAATGATAAGATTGAGATTTCCCTAACTTTTTGAATTATAGATGCCCTCTCTTTTTATTTTAAAATTGGAGCCCAAACATTAATGGTAGAATCAAATTTTCCCAATTTGTAGCTCTCTCTCTTCTTTTTAATTTTAGCATTTTTGCTCTTTTTTTTTTAAAAAAAAATTCTCTAATCTCCTTCTTCAATGTGGGGTGCGATCATAAGTGCTTTTGAAACAAACCACCCATTTTAGTTTAAATGAGGATGCAAGAGATAAACAGTGTTTAGATTGTAGAAACGATAGCCACAACATCATTCTTACGCCTCATGACAACCAAAGTAAAGAATAGCTCATTGAGAATTCACTCCCTTTTAATATTTGAAAATTTTCCCAATATAGAGTAATGATCATTAAGGCTCTTATTTGAAACGAAATTATTCCTTTAAAGGCTTAAATGGGAGAGCAAACGATAAAATCTGTATAGATAGAGAAACGAACGCTCGAAGTATCGTTCCAAATTTTCAAAACAAACAAGAATAATGTACATTTTTGTTTTCACTTAGATGTAAATTGAATATGGTTAGATATAGTGGACATTTTTCAAGCAAAGATTGCCCCAACTTGCAGTTTGTCAATCAACGTGATTGATTTTTGGGGGGTTAATAGAAGTGGGCAAAATATGAATTGTAGAGTGAAGGAGAAAAGGTATCACATTAGGTCTTTTGAGACAGACCAATCAGTTTGAATGACCTCTTTTAATTCCGAGCACTCTTATTGTATAGTTCGGATCACCAATCTAGTGTATGCAAAGATTTTAGAAAACATACATTTGTGAATTTTCAGGCAAGAGGTTAAAAAATCTCAACTTAGTCTTATTTTTGAAAATTCATCATGAAATCTCCTAATGAGCAAAATAAAGAATGAAATGTACATGAATATATACAAAACAATAATTGTCTAAATGAAAAACTTCATTATTGCAAATGTTTGAAACAAATTTTTTTTTGTACAACTATAATACAAATGATAAAAGAAAAATCTCTAAAAAACACTTTCATACACACACACACACACATACTTTTTCTTTCTTGCTTTAGAAACAATGAATCATGAAATCTTTGAGATGCTTTAGACTGGCACTTTCGGATGGATTTTTCATGTTTTTATATTATAGGATCTACCCAAGAATCAAGTAATCCTTGTTATTTTTTCAAAATTTAACAAACTAAAATTGTTATCGGCTATAGAAAAATATTTTTACCTTATTGCTATATCTTTTATAAATGCAGGGAAGGGGAGAAAATAAAAGAAAAATGCCCAAAGTTAGTAAGCAAAACTGTAAAATCGGTATGCATGTCCTCTGGGGGATCTCTTTTATATCAAGGGTAGGCCTAACATGAAAAATGCAATCCTTTGGGGTAGGCACCATACAATACCTGATAGATCCGATCAATTTATTATTATTCGAATGAAAAGTAATTTGAAAAATTTTGGCTAATTGGAGTGATAGGAGACATTTGTCCTAACAAATGAGGACAAAGTCCGAATGGATTGATTGTTTTGATTGGCACATGTAGAGATGTTAAAAGTCAATTTAACATGAAAGAATTTATTTTTGAAAGGATTATAATATCTCGACTAGGTTTTCAGTGAACCATAGATCAAAACTTTAAAAGAGAATAAATTGATTAAATGAATCTGATGAAATTGATGATTTTTATATAAAAAAAACTGACTGGATTGCCCTAAAAATAGATAACTTGACAAAATGGATTGGATGAAATTGATAATTTATTCAAAAGTGAAAAAAATTGGTCAAATGGATTGAATGGAATTAATGATTTATCCAAAAATTGATTGGATTCTCCTAAAAATGATTAAACTGGTAAAATGGATTGGATAGAATTGATGGTTTATTCGAAAATCGATTGTATTACCCTAAAAGTGAATAAACTGGTAAAATGGATTATTTGAAAATTGACTAGATTGTCAACCCATTTGTGGTTTTCAAATTGTACAAATTTCGTTGCAATGCTTTAGTTTATGAGTTTTCTAAAATCAAGATTTGATCTCGATATATTTATCGTCTCAACAATGAGGAATTATTTGTGAATTTCTTCAACTTAATGTCCTTTACGCAAAGGAATTTTACCAACTATGATAAAATGGCCAAAAGATGATTATTAGATGCTCATATTCTAATGTGCAACAACCTTTCTATCATTCTCAATGTTGTCATCGTGGAAGGGATCGGATCCTATCTTATCTTGTGTACTACTCCTTTGGATGATACAAAAAATATAAACATGCAAGTCTCATTGGATTACATATCCGAAATTCAAGGTAGCTTATTTCTAACGTGGGATTCCCTATGCGGCATTCTATCTAAGGTTGATGCATGATACCAGTTTATTAAAACAAGTAAATATGTGATAATAGGAATTAAACGTGACCTACAGGAAACCTTTTATATGCCAGGGTAGCCCTAAAATGAAGTGCAATATTACAATGCAATAACTTGTAATTTAAATGTGTGAGAATCTATCTACTAAGGTGGGCTCTAAAAAGAGTACCATGTCAGGATTCTTATTTTCTAAAGTTTGTGAATGCAAAAGAAGAGAAAACAATTGAGAGGTTAGTTCAACAAATAACACATAACACGCTGGGGTAATTAAATGATACAAAAAGCAAAAATAAAGAAAGAGGGGTGGAATCCCTCCCCTCGTGTCTAGTGTTTCTAGTTGGGTAAGGTTGACTCTATCCTAGGCAATTTCGAATATGGATGCATGAGATTGGGCTCACTAATGCATCTAGATTCGATTAAGGTTTCAGGCTCCTAAACTTTCAGACCAAGAGGCGAAGGGTCATCAATTCCAAGGCCTTTAGTCGGTGGTTCGAGTGATCCCTCGGACATTGCTACGCGTACGTCATGCTATGGCCACATATCCAAGTGGATCGATCCTAATACTAATAGGGAGGAGTGGTGTGACAACCACTAAAAAGAAAATAAGATGAACGGTTGTAAATAAATAGCGTATGCATGTATGAGAGTGCTCCTTTGAGGGGAAGGATTATTAAGTATGCGCGAAGGTTCAAAGGTGATATTCCCCCCACTCAAGATGCAAGCGCGATACAAGCACATAAATAAATGAAGGTAATAATCAAATTATCATCATATAAACGGGTATCGAGAGACGATAGCGCGTGTGAAATACAAAAAACCCTAAAAAGAAGGAAAATAAAGAATAAAAGAAAGATGCAACCTAAACATCCTAATGTGATATGTAGAAGGGTTAAATAAAGAAAAAAAATGACTAAATCAAGTGCTCGAACTTTCTAAAAAGTCCTTAGTGGAGTCGCCAGCTGTCGCATCTCATTTTTTTTGAAAAATATAAAAATTACGGGTTTATAATAATGAATTTTTGATTAATTTTGAGTGAAAAATGAGTTTTTTATTTTTAGAGAATAAATAAAGAAAAAGAACCTAAAATGGGATTTAACAAGTGCGATGGTTTTGACCCAAAATAATAGTCTAAAAAGAATTTTTAATAAAATTAGGAGTCACTACTTGGTATTGGGTTAAGGTGTACCAAGTCACCTAAAAATGAATTTTTCAAATAAAAAATAGAGAAAAACCCTTTTTAGACGACTCCAAATCTTGGAAAAACAAGAGAAAAGGGCTCGGGAGTTACGGTTGAAGAAAGGGAAGGTAAGGATAAAATCCAAGACACCCTTTCAACCTAACCAAGATTAGTTGCGTGATTTAGTCGAAAATTTTCTTAATTTAACCTAAAACTTATCACAGTTGGATGTTACTATATGAATGCAAACCTAGACTTAATGGATATTGGGAGGGTCGAAATATCTTTTCAAAGTTTGATTGGTGCAAATCACATTAATTGTGAGGCCCAAGAGTGACTCTTTGAAAAGGTCACGAATATGCAAAATATGATACTCGAAGGAAAGAAAAGAAAATAATAATATATAAAATATACATGACTTAAAGGAATGCATCATAACGGGTGTAGGGAGCTAAAATTCATGACTAGATTTTCCTTTTTATAGAGGAGATACGAGCGTGTTAATGCTAAAAGGTTCTACTCGTCCATATCTCATATTTGAAAGGTACTCTCTAAGCTAATCAAGCAAATGCACTAACCTATTTCTAATTTTTCTTAAATGGAATGCAAGTCTAAATGTCATGTTTCGCACATAAGGGTAAAGGATATACATATAGAGGAAATATTATGCAAAATGGTAAAGATCCTAAAAAGTAGAAAATATGCATGAAATGTAGTGATTTGTCACACAAACATGATCTAATGCGTGGACGGTCCCTAAGGGTCTAGCGTTGGACTAGCCCATATCTATAAGTTCTCATTAGCGTTGGACTAGTGAGAAATCCGAAAAAAGAGTCACAACTAGCGTTGGACTAGTGTGGTGACGTAATCAGGAAAAAGGGTCACAACTAGCGTTGGACTAGAGTAGTGACGTCATGCATTTATTATGTTCAAATAAATCATATAAAACATAATAAAAGCAAGTAAATACATAAATCACATAGAGCACATAGCACATAAGCATGATATCTGGATGCAACGACCTTAAGAAAGCGAGTAAACATGTAAATATACAAGCATGCAAGCACACAAGCAAATAAAAACAAATAGAGATCTAACTATTTCATTTGGGACCCTAACTACAATCTAAGGGGGGCAAGAATAAAATAATACCATAACTATTACAATTTGACATTTAATTGCCTCTCAAATAATCATCAAAATTAAATTAAATATATGAAACTTAAAACGAATAAAACGAATAACTAAAAGAAAATCATTCAAAACATGCAAATTCACACATAAAAACACATAAGAGGACATAAGAGGATTTAAAATAAAACAAGAAAATACCTCCCTTGAAGTAGTAATTAATGGGGAATTGGATTTGCCCTATTTAATTCCAAAATTAACAAAAATTATCAAGGCACCAATTTAATTAACAAGTAAATCATAAAGAAATGGAAATAAGCATGAAATCTATCAATTGAAGCATTCAAATGGAATATAATTCATAATTAAAGAGGAAAAGCAACTTCTATTTAAGAAATCAAATCTGTGATGGACCTAATTGCAAAAATTAAGAAAATTTTAGGGGTCACATTATAATTATTACAAAATTTAGGGGTCAAAATAAAAGAAAATTAAAGTTCAGAGACCTATTTGAAATTAAATTAGGGACCTAATTAAAACATTTTAAAGTTTTTAGGGCTGTAGTATAATTAATAAAAAGTATAGGGACTGATATGTAAAACATTTTTCTGGTTTCTTGACAAATCAGGCCAATGGGCCATTTTTCTCTTTTTTCTCGAGCCAAGAACACCGCCAGCCCAACAGAAACCCAAAGCAAAAGGAGCGGGCCAGTCCACCATTCTGACCCCAAAATAATCCGACCAACTGATGGGCTTTAACCCTCCAGCCCAAGACAAACCCAAAAAAGAAAAACACCTAACCCAATTCCAGATAACCCAAACAAATAACCAAATCCAATTCTCCTTTTATTTTACCAAAACCCAACAAACTAATAGGTGAACTAAAAAATGTTAAAGTCTAATTTCATCCCAAAATCCAGAATTAATTAACTAAAAAGCACACTTAAAACATAGACAAGAAGATTTAAGCTTAAAAGGGGGTAAAATGATTTATTTGTAGAAGTTTTTGGGCCGTAGTGAAATTAGGCAAAAGTTGGGGGGTCAAACGGTAATTTGTTGAAAAGAACATGCAGCCTGGTACGAAGATGCTTTCTTCTTCTTCTGCAATTCTGGGTACTTATAAAGCAATTTCGCATGGCCAAGATTTAGAGATTCGGACTCAAAAACATGAACCCACGCGACCCAAAATTTACCAAACAAAGTCTAATACAGCATTTCACCAAGAAATCCGACATAATAATCCACAAAAATGAGCAGGAAAATTGCTGAAAAATTAGAAAAAGAAGAAAGAACGGAAGAAACATGTTCTGCAAAAACATCTGGGCAACTTTGATGCAAATACAAGTTTAAATGAAGCAAAAGAGGTTGAAATACTTCACCTTTAACAACTTAGAGGGGGTCGAAATCGCGTGTCAAACTTCGAGGAAGGAAACTCCAAGATCTGTCACAGGAGATGCAAGAACTCCGAACCCAGCAACTTCAAGCCCCGATTCAAGGTAGTAAAGATGTTCGATTCAGGAAATTTTCTAAATAAGAATTCTTCTGCTAGGATCGTAGATGATGCAGCAAAAAAATTTCCTCAAAAGGAGTTGTAACGAAGGAGAAAACTGAGCTTGAAGGTTGCTAATTGGCCAACCTGGTCTAGCGAAATTTTTCCAGAAATTTTTGCTCTTTTTTATTCTTTTTGCTTTCTGTTTTTCTCTTTTCTTTGCTGTTTTTCGCTTCCCTGCCGCTCTCTTGCTGTCCTTTGTTCCCTCTATCCTTTTGGGCTACGTTTAGGACCCTTTTATAGCTATAGAATCCCCCAAAACCTAGAACTAAGGGAGGAGATTGGAGCTGCATTTTTTGGCCAGAATCTAAGCCCTTAGATAGCTCTTGATTCTGGAATTTTCCTGATATTTACAACTAAGATGCATTGGCATTGTACTGAAGGGTTGAAAGGGAAAAAAAATGCGAGAAAATGGGTGGAAATGGGATCCAAATGGCCAGCTGCAAATTTTGGTACTATGCCTCGTCCATGGCTGTACGAAGAAGATGATGAATAGTACGCGTGTGTTGCACGTGCGCGTGGATATGTTCTCTTTTTTTTTTTTTTTTTTATAAAAACTGCATTTTCATATATATTTTTATTTTTTTTTGTTTTCTTTCCTTTTGTTTTCTCAATTTTTTACAAAGTGATTTTTCTCAAGAAATTAAAATAAATAAAATAAACAAAAAATATGAATAAAAATGATAAAATTTTGGTGTTTACACGAGGGAATGATTAATGCTAATTGCCCCGAAGGGAATTCAAGCAGTGGGGGCTCTACGAGTGGTGATGGATCTAACTCCACTCAAGAGATAGGGGTTGTGGTTATGCCCTAATCTATGTTTGCACTTTTAGAGATTGTAATCTTTTGTATAGTGGATGACGTTCTTTTGTTGTTTTGTACATCTGGGACTTAGCACATTTTGCTATGATCTTGTCTGTTCCCCCTTCTTTTGAAATGATTTGATGAACTTATCCTAACTTGGTGTAATTATTATGATCTTTTATGATATATGAAAGTTTACTTTGCTTTTAATTGATTTTATGGCTTATACGTATATTTAATTTATTGTCCCCACACCTTTAGACCTGTGATAAGACATGGACGGTAGAGAACGTGGTCGAAATCGTGGTCGAGAGCGTAGGCAACCCCAAGGTCTTGGGAGTGACCAAGGATCACCAGTGGATCAAAATCGGGAACCTAGGGTTGAATCTGGGGATCAGGTGGCTATGGCCATCAATCGCATGACATACATTGTGAGGCTCCGAAATTTTACTTGTCTTTGTAACTCTTATTTGAAATTACTTGCCTTAAATTCTTGGTTTCTTTAATGGTTTAATCATGATTTTTCTTCCATTATATTATTCAACTTGGTGCATGTTTAATTGGACGCATGTTAAGTTTCATAGTGCACGGTACTGGTGTAACCGACAAGTGAGATATGTAAGACAAATTTGATGGATTTCTTGGTTAAGAATCATGCTAGATGTCTCTTCATATGATAAAGAAGAAGGATTAGGTATATTTCATGAAAACCTTAGTAGCTTGATGGGGAGACTTATGGTGAGTTTGATATATGCTTCTATGTGGAAATATTAGTCATTTTATGGTGATTTTGGCAAGATTTTTGTTTTAGATACTTTGTTAAACCTTATTCTTCACATGTATGTTGAATTTGAGCCAAAGGAGTGAATTTTGTTAAGAAAAATTTCATTTTCTCAAGTTGTTAGAAAATCTGGAAATTTGCGCAACAGGCTCTGCGCAGTTTTGGGAAATTGGCTATAACTTCCTATAGGAAAGTCAGAATTGAGTTCCGTTTGCTGTATTTGAAACTAGACTCATAGGGTTTCCTACGATATAAAATTCAGAGTTTGATTCAATTTCTATAAATACCAGGAAATCAGCAAAGTTGATTGAAAATTCTGTCCTACACAAGTAAAAATAGGAATGTTGTAGTAGCTTACGGCTCAATTTGGACCAATTTATGAACTGAATCTCTTTGAGGTGTCTTCTAAAGATTATTAGTGTTTCAAGTCTAGCTTTTAATAGACTAAGTTGTATGAATTTTTGACATTTATAACTCAAGTTATGATTTTTCTAAAAGAATGGCGTAAGTTAGGGTTTTTGTGCATTTTGGTAGTGTGATCACTAGGTGAGGTATGTGTACTAAATTTGGTGGATAAGAGTGGATATTAAGTAAGAGGAAATATGTGATTAGAAGTGCTAAAAATAAGTTAGTGAATCATAAGTTAAAACAAAAGTACAAGAGAGTTAAAAAAGTAGGTTTGAACCGACATGCGCCATTTGTTACCAGTTGAGTACCCCACTTGACCAATACTTTCTTACCCTAATCTCCCTTGTTTTATTTCATTTAATCCTCCCTAAATTAATTCTAAAGTCATCCAAAATTATTGACTAAGAAAAGGAAAGAAAAGAAAAAAAAAGAAAGAAAACTTGGTTGCCAAGTGTCAATGATCAAAGATATGTTTGACCAAGACCATTTTCTTTCCTTCTTATCTTTCTTTTGGTCAATTTCCTCCATTTCTTCTTGTCATGGCCGAACCACTAGGAGAGAAAAGAGAGGAGAAAAACTTCCATTTCCATCTTGATTCTTGCCTTTTTTAAGTTAGAATCACAAAACTAAATCGAACAAACTCGCACCAAGGAAGCAAGGAAGCTTGTAGCGGAGATTTTTTTGGAGAGGAAGCCTTGGTTTCTTCATTTCTTCAAGGAGTGAAGGTATAAGATGAACAACTTCCTTTCTCTTGTAAAATATAGTGAAGATAACTTTAAACTTGGAATTTTATGGATGATAATCTAGATTTGGTGAAGATTTAGTGAAAAATCAGCCTAGGGTTTATGATTTTTCAGCCTTGATTTATGTTGTTCATCCATGATATGTTGATATTGAGATTGGTTATGGACTTATGTGATGATTGCTGGCCTTATTGTGACTTTTTATCTTTTAAATAGGAAATTCCAGCTTTATTAGAGATTTTTCAGCTTTGATATTGTGATGTATATATATGCTAGAAATGAGCTTTAATTGGAAGGTTTATGGCCTAGATTAAGAACTGCTTTTATCTTGTTACTTGTGGTGTTGATTTGGGATGAAAATGTAGCCTTGAAATGGCTGAAGAATTAGGTAAACACAAAGGAAATGCTGGCTGTTTTTCCTCTCATGGGATAAGTGAGTGAAAGCGGAAATAGGGATGTGACTTGTACTTGATTCGGGACTTAGTTATGTAGGGATGCTTAGGTTGACCTTGTGGGTGACTTATAAGCTAAAATTTTGCTCAAAAGTGTATATTTTTCAAAGACAAAGTAACGACCACTTTAAACAAAATTTCCTAGTTTCTTATACCAAGTTGCGAACTTAAAAGTTTTAACCGCTTCTTTATCGAAATCAAAAGAGCGTGCATGAATTTTCTAGGATTTGATAAGTAAAATGAGTGATACTTAAATGAGTTCTATTTACTTGGTTTTTTTTAAGCGAAACTCCTATATTTTGAAACTCTAATTGATTGCAAACTATTAAACGGTATTTTACCGCAGATTTGGGCTCCAGCCAGGGAGTTGAACTTGAGCTTGGTTTAGGAAAGTAATAAATCATTGGTGAGTGTTTTCCAGTGCATGATTGAACTTGATCCTTGAATGAAATGATTTGCTAATGCGATTGAATAATACTTGACTTGTCTGGTTGGGTAAGGGTGTACTTTATTGCACTTGCCCTAATGTGACTTATTACTGTGCATTGGTTACAATTGACTTGATAGACATGTATATGACTTGAATACTGTCTAGAATTCCAAAATCCCTATGGCTAGTTAATCGAGTCGAGCCGGCAAGGGTTTGGTCGATTAGATAACGAACCCTGGGTCTCTTATTCTGTCGAGTGCAGTGTTATCTTCTCGACTAATTGGTATGCTCGAGTATTATCACCACTGTTTATATTGGAGTTCGGGTCCGATAGAGGGTGGATGATGGATGGAGATTGGAGTTAAGTGGTGCTCTACTGGACTGGTTATATTACTTTGAAAGTTGACAGAGTGTCAACTACTTTCTGGCAAGCTATGGCCGAGTTGGCTCGCAAAAGCGACAGTATCCTTATACTTGAAAATGTTGGATATTTATCTAATTTGCTACTTGAAGTGTTATTACTCACTTTTACGAACTTTTATACTCGCTACTTTGATATTTCAAATTTTTATACAATGGTCAACTTGCTACTTGGGTTTGCATGATATTTTGGAACCTCACTGAGTTTTGGTTCACCCTATTAGTTTTGTTTTCCTTACAGGGGGTACGAGTATAGGTGTGAGGCTGGTACAGGTTGGTGATGCCTAGTTTTTGACTTTTGTGGTTGTACTTGCACTAGTGCTCAATTAGGGTTGAAAGTTATCTAGAACTTGAATATTTTGTTATAGTAGGAAATGTATGAATGTTTGAGATAGAGTTGGGTATAAATGTACATTCTAAGTTTGGGAACTGTTGTTTCATTTACTTTTAAATTTGTAACTTGTTTTATTGAAATGAGTGAGCGAGTCCTGACGAGAGCTGGGCAGGTAGTTCGCCAAACCCTTGGGTTCGCCCTAGGGGGAGGTGGGTTGTCACAGACATCTTGGAACATTTGACTAATAGGCTGGGTCCTGAGCCAGTAAACCAATCTGGAGGATTAGAAGGAAGGGCGGATAGAGCTTTAGAGAGGTTTCTAAAGTTTTCTCCACCTAAATTTCTAGGAGGACTTAACCCTGAGATAGCTGAAAGTTGGTTGGAAAGAATGGCAGATATATTTGCCGCTTTAAACTACACGAAAGATAGGCAAGTCACTTTTGCGGTTTTTCCAAATTCGAGCGAGCGGCTTCGAGCATGGTGGAACATAGTGAGAGCATGATGGACTTGGGCAAACTTTGTGAGGGAATTCAATGACAAATACCTTCCCCCTTTGATTCAAGAGAAACAGGAAGATGATTTTATTAAACTGCGACAAGGTGTGACGACGCCCACCTCCCCCTAGGATGTACCCTAGGGTTTAGCGGACTGGCTGCCCAACTCTCGCCAGGACTCGCTCACTTATTTCAAATAAAATAGTTCACAACCTCAAGCGTAAATGGAATAACAATCCTCAAGTTTGGAATGTACATGTACATTCATTTCTATTCCAAACATTCATACAATCCCAAATATAACAAAAGATATGAATTCCTATACATTCAACCCTAACCGAGCACTAGTGCAAGTACAATCGCAAAAATTCAAAAACTAGACTATGCTAGCCTGTACCACCCTCACGCCCTTGCTTATACCCCCTATAAGGAAAACAAATCTAATAGAGTGAGATAAAGCTCAGTGAGATTTCAAAACATCATGCAGACCCAAATAGCATTTGACCATGATTTAAAAACATAAGTATCAAAATAGCGAGTATATGAAGTCAAGAAAATGAGCAATAATACTTCGTAAAACCAATCACTGGATATTTAATATTTTCAAGTAAAGGATATAGCCGCTATTGCAAAATAGCTCCACATAACTTGATCAAGTAGTAGTTGACACTCCGTCAACTTTCAAGTAAAGTAATCAGTCTAATAGTGCCCCACTTAATTCCAATCTCCATCCACCATTCAAACCCCTTACGGTCCCGAATTCCAAGATAAACACTGGTGGTAATACTCGAGTATACCGATTAGTCAAGGAGATAACACTCCATTCAACAAAACTAGAGACCCAGGGTTCATTATCTAATCGACCAGGTCCTTGCCGGATCGACTCGATTAACTAGCCACAGGGTTTTTGGAATTCCAGACAGGATGCAAGTCATATACATGTATATCAAATCAAGTGCAACCAATGAACAAGAATATATCACACTAAAGCAAGTGCGATAAAGTACACTCTTACCCGACCAAACCAATCAAAGATCATCCGACCACGTTGGTCAAGCATTTAAAACAAGTAGCAAATTCAACCATGTATTTAGAAGCACTCACCAAAGACTTAATGCTTCTTAGGATCACGCTCAGGTGCAACTCCTTGTTTGGAGTCCAAATCTGGGATAAAATATCATTTAAGAGTTTGAAATCAACTAGGGTTCGAAACTTAGGAGTTTCACTTAAAGAAAATCAAGTAAATGAAACTCATTTAGGTAGTATTCATGTTACTTATCAAACTCTAGAAAATTCATGCTCGCTCTTTTAGTGTTGATAAAGAAGCGATTAAAACTTTTGAATTCGCACTTGATATGAAAGATTGAGAAAGTGGTAATTATAAGGGTCGCTACTTTCACCTTTTAAAGGGTACGAGTTTTTGGCAAAATTTCAACTTATATACCTCTACTAATAGCAACTTGACTACCATAGACAGTCCAAGTTCACTTTGACCTCAAATCGTCGTTCAAGTTTCAAGTTTACTCGCTTATCATTCGAGCGAAAAGTTGGGCAGCATGCCCTTTGTATTTATCCATTTTCCTATCCAAGTACAACTTGGATTCACAAGCCAACAAACCTCCAATCCAACCATAAGTGATAACCAACAACATACATCTATTTAAGGCCTCAAAACCAACTAAATAAACCAAATAATAACTTATCACCATGGATATCAAAGCTGGAAACCAGTTTAGAGAAGAAATTATAAGTGGCAGATTTGTTATCGTTCGGTGTTTTGGTCATAACTGAAACTAGGTATATCGGATCGAGGAAAATTTTATGGCGTTTCGAATCTAAGACATAGACCTACATTTCCTATGAAGACATCAATACCCAGTTCTAGTATTTTAAGGGTAAAAATGGACGGTCAAAAGCACATAAAAAACAGGTCAGGAAAATTAGAGTGTTTTGCGCAGTCAGGAGTGCTCTGGCCAAATCATAAGCTAAAATAATCTAATTGATCTGAAATTTTGCAGGTAGAAAGTTAACTTCAAATCCCTCTAACTTTTATGTTTGTCCAAAAGTTGATTCAGTCTAAAACATGGAGAAATTTGCAGCTCAAGTTGATTCCAAAAACAGGGCAGAACTGACCTTCACCACCAAATGCTGGAAATGCAATTTTCAACTATAAAAAGTAATAAACATGCCACTAATCACTTCACAAGTTCCATTTCCAAGCTTAATAACAACATTTGCTAACTAAACATCAATAATCAAAGCTAGAAAAATACAAACCCTAGCTGAAAATTCCACTACCATCATCAAAACTAGAAAATCAACCATAGCAGGCCAAGATTAAAAGCTTCTATACCAAACTTAGCAAGACTAAGCAAGAGAAAAGGAAGTTTTAGCCTTATACCTTCCAATACTTGTTGCTAAGTGAAGAACCAAGCACTTTCCTTCAAGATTTCCACCACTCCTAGCTTCTTAAACCCCAAGAGGTAAGTTTAATCGGTTTGGTTTGTGTGATTTCAACTCAACAAGGAAGAATCAAGGTTGGAGTTGAAGTTGTTTTTCTCTCATTTTTCCCTCTCTTGCACTCGGCCACATGAAGAAATGAGGAAGACAAGGAGCCAAAATGAAAGATAAGAAGAAAGAAGTTGTCTTGGCCAACCACCCCTAACTTTCCAACACTTGGCACTATAAGATGTTTTCTTATTTTTTTTCTTTTCTCCCCTTTAATTAGTCCAAAATTTCGGCCATTTTATGGGATATTTTAGGGGTGATTAGCTGAAATAAAAGTAAGAAGATTAAGGTAATAAAAATAGTGTTCAAGTGGTGTATTCAATCGGTAGCAAACAGTGCACGTCGGTTCAAACCGATTTTCCTTAACTCTCGCGTACTTATGTTTCAACTTATAATTTACTAACTTATTCATAGCACTTCTAATCATACACTTTCTCTTATTTAAAACTCACTCTTAACCACCAAATTTAGTACACACCTCACCAATTAATCACACTACCAAAATACGCAAAAACCCTATTTTACCCTAACTATAAAATTAAGGGTAAAACTCTTCATTCTATTCTTTATTACCACTATTGAAGGAGTAAATGAGTAGGAAAGATATTATAAAGTAATTTCATCAAATTAAAATGGAATTTTAAGAAAATATGAAGCATTTTGCAAGTCCTCACACAAGGCACCATGAGAGTAACTGAATGTGAAACTCAATTCACTAAACTATCTAAATTTACCCTAGAATTGGTGATGACTGAGAGAAAGAGGATAAGGCGATTTGTTTAGGGATTGAATGTAGAGATTCAAGAGGCATTAGCAACAGTTCAAATTGACACTTTTATCAATGCTTTAGAGAAAGCTCAGAGGGTTGAGAGCGACAGGCTTCAAGTGAAAGCTTTCCATGCAAGAAAAAGAGGTGCACCGAGTGGCATTTCAGGGCAGGTTAATAAAGCTACATCGCCACCAAAGATGGGAAGAGGAGCCGGCGGAATTAAGATACCAGGGCCACAAAAGGGAGTTACATCAAAGGAAACACAAGGTGGACAAGGGCACCCAGGGACTGCCTCGCAAGGAGGCAAAGTGCGAACTTCTCGCGAAACTTTTAGATATTATGGGAAGCTAGGACATGGGGTAGATAACTGTTGGAAAAAAAGGGGGAAGTGTTTACGCTACGGAAGTGCTGAACATCAGGTGGCTAATTGCCCCGAGAGGACCCGTACAGAGAGTGGAATTCAAAGGTCGGATAAATCAGTTTCTAGGCAAACAAGTGCAGGAGGAAGTCGACCTAAAGTGCCAGTTAGGGTATTTGCTCTAGACCAGCAACAAGTCCCTAACCTTCTGAGGTGATAGAAGGTACGATCCCTATTTACCATCCCTTAGCTAAGGTTTTAATCGATCCGGACGCAACCCATTCTTTCGTAAACCTTGATTTTATGTGTGATTTGGATGTGAAACCTATTAAGTTATCCTATGATTTAGAGGTCGGGACACCTATTAGGGACCAATGTTTGATTGCCAACTTGATATATAAAAATTGTGAGATATAGGTTGGAGAGCGTAAACTATTGGCAGATTTGATGAGTTTAACCATTAAGGGGTATGACGTTATTCTGGCAATAGATTGGTTAGCCCGATACCATACTCAATTAGATTGTAAGATGAAAGTGAAGGAGCTTCTTATTCCTGGAGAAACAACCCTAAATTTGGATGTGAGAGGTAAGCTAGTTTCGTCTGCTCTTATTTCGGAAATTCGAGTTAGAAAGTTGTTAAGTAAAGGAGCACAAGGGTACCTAGCAATTTTAATCAATAGTCCAAAAGATCAATTGAAGTTGGAGGATGTACCGATAGTGAAGGAATTTCCCGACGTCTTTCCTAATAAGCTAGCATCCTTGCCACAAGAAAGAGAAATAGAGTTTAAGATTGATTTAGTTCCTGAGGCAGAACCCATATCTAAAATCCACATTGGATGCCTCCTAATAAGTTGAAAGAATTGAAATTATAACTACAAGATCTGTTAGAACGAGGGTTTATAAACGAAAGTGATTCTCGATGGGGAGCACCGGTATTGTTTGTTAAAAAGAAAGATGGAAGTTTGAATTTTTGCATAGACTACCTGATGCGGTTGAGCACGAGATCCATGGTACTCAGGTAGACCCTGTGAAGGTGCCCCAAGGCCCAGTGACACGAGCACGAGCCAAAAGATTCAAGGAGTCACTTCAAGCCTTGGTTCATGCCATCCAAGCCCAAGAGAAACCAAGCTCAAGCATTGAAGGAAAATGTAAAGAGCCATCAATGCAGTCTTAAGTTGAATCGAATGATGGAAGAATTCAAGCAGAGTTTGGATGAAGCTTTCGAGCCTCTTCATCGACGTCTTGACCGAATGGTGAATAAGGATGTCAAGAGGAGGGGTACCTAAGCATGTCTGGTGGAGTTGGTGACCAACCAATGGACACTAAACTACACTTGGAGGCCATGATGGCGGAGTTCAAGCAAATGCTTAAGAACTCCATTGAGCCTTTGCATGATAGGATTGATCAATTGGAGAACGCAAGGCCTCCACCTAACTCAAGTAAAGGCAAGGAGTCGGCGTACTCCAATGATGAAGAGGATCTCTTGGAGGGTCGGTATCAATCTGACCAACGGGCTCCAAGGCGAGGAGATGACACCATTAAGGGTGTCAAACTCAAGATCCCCTCCTTCCAAGGCAAGTCGGACCCCGAGGCGTACTTGGAATGGGAACGGAAAATTGAGTTAGTCTATGAATGCCACACTTACACGGAGGAGCAAAAGGTAAAGCTAGCAGCAGTGGAGTTCACAGACTACGCCTCCATTTGGTGGGACCAACTTAGACTAAGCCGAAGGAGAAATCGCGAGAGGCCGGTGGAGACTTGGGAAGAAATGAGGAGTCTAATGAGAAAACGATTCGTCCCAAGCTACTATAGCCGCGACTTACACCGACGGTTACAATCTCTCACTCAAGGGTCCTTGTCAGTGGAGGACTATTACAAGGAAATGGAGATGGCGATCATGAAGGCAGATTTGCATGAGGATAGTGAAACCACAATGGCTCGATTTTTGCATGGTTTGAGGCCCGAGATCACTGAAGTAGTGGAACTCCAACACTACCTCGACATGAATGAAATGTTAGAGAAGGCGGTTACGATTTGAACGGCGCCTCAAGAGGAGGGGAAGTACACGGTCTAGCACCACGTACCAAGCTGGAAATTGGCGTGCCCCTCAACCAAAAAGAGAGGAGAAGCCCATGACTCCTTCTCAACCTCCAAGGCCGAATGCTTTTCCATCCAAAGCAAAGGCCAAACCTGAATTTAAGGCTAATAGTGGAGCTCCCAAACCGCGAGGTCGCGACACTAAGTGCTTTAAGTGTCAAGGCTTTGGTCATATCGCATCTCAATGCGCCAACCAAAGGACTATGCTACTGTTGCCCAATGGGAAGGTTGTATCTGATGAGGAAGAGGAGTACAACGGGATGCCACCTTTAGAGGAGGAAGAAAATGATTCGAGTGAAGAGATACCTACACATAAGGAGATTGGATGCTTAGTAGTTCGAAAGGTCCTCACTACCCGCGCCAAAGAGGAGGACATGGAGATACAACGTGACAACCTTTTTATACGAGATGTCATATCAAGGATAAGGTCTGTAGTGTTGTTATTGATAGTGGGAGTTGTGCCAATGTAGCTAGTCTACTCATGGTAGAGAAGCTAGGGCTTCCAGTCATCAAACATCCTAGACCTTATCGCCTTCAATGGTTGAACAATGAAGGGGAGGTCCGTGTATTCCGGCAAGTGAAAGTGCCATTCCGAATTGGCAAGTATGAGGATGAGGGTCACTTGCGACGCAGTGCCAATGCAAGCAAGCCATCTCATTCTTGGGCGACCTTGGTAATTCGATCGAGATGTGGAGTTCAAAGGAAGAGCCAACAAATACGTCTTCACTCATTGTAATCGAAAAGTGACTCTTGTACCCCTCACCCCGAAACAAGTGTTATGAGGATCAAATGAAACTCCAAAAAGAGTATGAGCTAGAACTTGAGAGGAAAAAGCAAGAAAAAAGTGAGGGAGAAAAGGAAGAGAGTAGGGTCGAACCCCTAGGGAAGAAAAAGGCATCAAATGGGTCGGCCATGAGAGAAGAAAGTAAGGGGAAGCTAAGCTTGCTAGCAAAAGCCAAAGATGTAAAGCGAGTTTTGTCTTCCAACCAACTCTTACTTGTCCTTGTGTGCAAAGAAGAGGTGGTCATTTCATCTATTCCTACCAACTCTTTACCTCCTTGTGTCTTTTTCTCTTTTGCAGGAATTTGAGGACATCTTTCCTGAGGATGTGCCCGATGGAACTACCACCCCTAAGGGGAATCGAGCACCAAATTGACCTCATTCCTGGAGCCCCATTGCCTAACAAGCCGGCCTATCGAATGGGCCCCTGAGGAAACAAAGGAATTGCAAAGGCAAGTGGAGGAGTTGCTAAGGAAAGGCTGGGCTCGAGAAAGCCTCAGTCCATGTGCTGTACCAGTGATCCTAGTTCCAAAAAAAGATGGTGCTTGGAGGATGTGCACCGATTGTAGAGCAGTCAATCGCTATCACGGTAAAGTATCGTCACCCTATCCCTAGGATAGATGATATGTTAGATGAACTGCATGGTGCCATCATTTTTACCAAAATTGATTTGAAAAGTGGTTACCACCAATACGAATGAAAGAAGGTGATGAGTGGAAAACCGCTTTCAAAACTAAACATGGTCTATACGAGTGGTTAAGTGATGCCTTTTGGCCTTAACTAATGCACCTAGTACCTTCATGCGTTTAATGAATCATGTCTTGAGACCTTTTTTGGGAAAATTTGTAGTTGTCTACTTTGATGATATTCTCATTTATAGTCCGAAGTTTACAGGAACACCTCGAGCACCTCAAAGCTGTTTTCGACGTACTTCGAAAGGAAAGGCTTTATGCCAACCTTAAGAAGGTGCACATTTTGCACTGACCGTGTTGTATTTCTAGGATATGTTGTAAGTGCACAGGGCGTTCATGTAGATGAAGAGAAGGTCAAAGGGCCATCCAAGAGTGGGCCAACGCCTACCTCTGTAAGTGAAGTGCGCAGCTTCCATGGTCTAGCAAGTTTCTATCGCCGTTTTGTGAAGGATTTTAGCACCATTGCTGCACCTCTCACCGCGGTCATGAAGAAGAATGAGAAGTTCTTTTGGGGGGAAGCACAAGATAAGGCTTTCCAATTGCTCAAATACAAACTCACACATGCACCACTTCTTGCACTACCTAACTTTGATCTTACTTTTGAAGTGGAATGTGATGCATCAGGAATAGGAGTAGGAGCCGTACTCATGCAAGGAGGGAAACCAATCGCCTACTTCAGTGAGAAGTTGAATGGCGCAGCTCTCAACTACTCAACCTATGACAAGGAGTTGCTTGCCCTTGTACGCGCCTTGGAGACTTGGCAACACTACCTACGCGCAAGGGAATTCGTCATCACAACCGATCATGAGTCCCTCAAGCACCTCAAGGGACAACAAAAGCTGAGTAAAAGGCATGCCCGATGGGTAGCCTTCATCGAGTCCTTTCCGTACGTCATCAAGTACAAGACAGGTAAGTCTAATGTAGTGGCTGACGCTTTATCTCGTAGACATATTTTGCTCACTGCTTTAGATGCTAAACTCTAGGCTTCGAGCTCATGAAGGAGTTATACAAGGATGACTTGGACTTTTAAATGCTTATGCGAATTGGGGAAAATCTGACTTTGAAAAATTCTTTGTGCATGGGGTTCTTATTTTATCTTACCAAGTTGTGCATTCCCCGAGGGTCCATACGTGACTTACTTGTTCATGAGTCACATAGTGGTGGCCTAATGGGACACTTTGGTGTCACCAAGACATTAGCTGTGTTGCAGGAACACTTCCATTGGCCTCGCATGCGCAAGGATGTGGAGAGAATTGTTGAAAGATGTGGTGTGTGCCACAAAGCTAAGTCTCGGGTCAACCCAAACGGTTTGTATACTCCTTTACCCATACCTCACCAACCTTGGGTTGATATTTCCATGGATTTCGTGCTTGGTTTACCTCGTTCTAAGCGTGGCCATGACTCTATATTTGTTGTGGTAGATAGGTTCTCCAAAATGGCTCACTTTATTGCATGTCATAAAACGGATGATGCTTTACACATTGCTGACTTATTCTTTAAAGAGTTGTTCGTTTGCATGGCATACCTAGGACTATAGTGTCTGATAGAGATGTCAAGTTTTTGAGTTATTTTTGGAAGTCCTTGTGGGTCGGTTGGGAACCAAACTATTGTTCTCTACCTCTAGTCATCCTCAAACGGATGGACAAACTGAGGTAGTCAATCGGACCTTATCCACACTCCTACGTGCAATCATAAAGAAAAATCTCAAGTCATGGGAGGAGTGTCTACCTCATGTTGAGTTGCATACAATAGGGCTGTGCATAGTGCTACACAATTCTCACCTTTTGAAGTTGTGTATGGTTTTAACCCCTTAACTCCCTTAGACTTGTTGCCATTACCTGCTTCTGAGCATGTGAACTTAGATGGCAAGAAGAAAGCTGAGTTCGTGAGATCATTACATGACAAGGTTCGTGCCAACATCGAGAGGAGGACGGCCCAATATGTCCAACAAGCGAACAAGCACAGGCGTAAGCTTGTCTTTGAACCTGGTGACTGGGTCTGGTTACACTTGCGCAAGGAGAGATTCCCAAAACAACGACAAAGCAAGCTGTCACCAAGAGGAGATGGGCCTTTTCAAATCATTGAGCGCATCAACGACAATGCATACCGCTTAGATCTGCCTGGTGAGTATAATGTTAGTGCTACATTCAATGTTGCTGATCTAAGTCCGTTTCTTGCAGGGGACGAGCACGATTTGAGGGCAAATCCTCTTCAAGAGGAGGGGAATGATGCGGTTGAGCACGAGATCCATGGTACTCAGGTAGACCCTGTGAAGGTGCCCCAAGGCCCAGTGACACGAGCACGAGCCAAAAGATTCAAGGAGTCACTTCAAGCCTTGGTTCATGCTGTCCAACCCCAAGAGAAACCGCCCATTGAAGGGATTGAGTTGGAAGATCCTTGCAAGAGCATTAAAGTGTTGCTTACAATTGAAGATGCAAGTGTTCAAACTCCAAACGGCAATGTGGGGCGCTGAGCTGTACGGGGGTCTCGCTGCCCGGTCAGCGAATCGGGGGTCCAGGGGGCGACGCGCCCCTGGCTGGGGGGCAGCGATGCCCCCGGTGGGGGTTCGGGGCAACGCCCCCGAAGCTTACGGGAGATGCATTGTTGGGCTTCTGCTCGGCCAAAGGTGGAAAGAAATGGGCTGGCCGAATTTTCCTTAATGGTTTCCAAGCTTTATTAGGGGTTTAGTCAAGGTTATAAATAGTCTCAAGTCATGTTCTACATTCAGTTTTTCGATATTATTCAATAAAAATTCCAGAATTTCGTCCATTAATTGTGGCAAATTTCTTTAGCTTGTGAAAGCTAGTTTGAACCATCCTAGAGTTTGATCCTAGGTTTTGTTTATTGACTTATCAATCAAGCAAACACACTTGATTGTGGCGTCCTCATACCGTTGAATCCATCCTTGAGTGGTCCAAATTTGGGTTTCAACTCCATTCGTCTTGCAACGTGTCCTCTACGATCCTAAGATTGCTTCCGCGTTCACATCATCTACTAGGGCTTGAACGATGTCACCATTAAGAATAAATATCCTTTATCTCACATTGATGAATTATTTGATCAGTTAGAAGGGGTTGTGATATTTTCTAAATTGGATCTTAGACAAGGGTATTACCAGTTGGGGATTAAGAAAGAGGACGTACCAAAAATTACTTTTAATTTCTGAATTATTTTTGGAATCAACTTTGGCTGCGAATTTCTCCATGTTTTAGATCGAATCAGCTTTTGGACAAAACATGAAAGTTATAGGGATTTGAGTTAAATTTCTACCTGTAAAATTTTAGATCAATTGGATCATTTTAGCTTATTGATTAGCCAGAGCACTCCTGACTGTGCCAAACACTCTAATTTTCTAACATGTTTTTTCATGTTGCTTCTGACCGTCCATTTTTTACCCTGAAAATGAGAGAACTGGGTGTCGATGTCTTCGTAGGAAAGGTAAGGCCTCTATTTTAGTTTCGAAATGCCATAAAATTTGCCTCAGTCCGATAAGTGTAGCTTTAGTTGAGACCAAAACACCGGAAGGATAACAAATCTGCCACTTATAATATCTTCTTTAAATTGGTTTCCAACTTTGATATCTATGGTGATAAGTTTATTATTTAGTTTGTTTGGTTGGTTTTGAGGCCTTGAATAGATGTAAGTTGTGGTTATCACTTGTGGTTGGATAGGAGGTTGTTGGCTTGTGAATCCAAGTTGTACTTGGATGGAAAATAGCTAAATACAAAGGGCATGTTGCCCAAATTTTCGCTCAAGGGTTAGGCGAGTGAACTTGAGACTTGAGCGACGACTCGAGGTTGAAGCGAACTTCGATTGTTTATGGTATTCGAGTTTTCTAGAGTAAGAGGTACATAAGTTGAAATTTTTGCCGAAACTCGTACCCTCTAAAAAGTGAAAGTAGCGACCCTTAAAAATACGATTTTCTCGATTTTTCATTACCAAGTGTGACTTCCAAAGTATGAATCACTTCTTTATCGAAATTAAATGAGCGAGCATGAATTTTCGAGAGTGTGAGAAGCCATATGATTACTATTTAAACAAGTTTCATTACTTGATTTTCTTGAAGCGAAACTCCTATGTTTCGAACCCTAGTGGATTTTAAACTCTTAAATGATATTTTATCGCAGATTTTGGATTCCAACCAAGGAGTTGTACCCGAGCGTGATTTGACAAGCATTAAATCATTGGTGAGTGCTTCCAAATACATGATTGAACTTGATTACTTAATTTAAATACTTGATATTTGATTGGTTTGGTCGGGTAAGGGTGTACTTTATTGCACTTGCCCTAATGTGATATATACTTATTTATTTATTGCAATTGACTTGAGATACTTGTGTATGATGCGCGCACTCTCTGGAATTCCAGAAACCCTGTGGTTAGTTACTCGAGTCGAGCCGACAAGGGCTTGGTCGATTAAGTAGCGAACCCTGGGTCTCTTGTTTTGTCGAGTGGAGTGTTATCTTCTCGACTAATCGGTATACTCGAGTATTACCACCTGTGTTTATTGAGGATTTTGGGCCCGGTAAGGGGTTTGAATGGTGGACGGAGATTGGTAGTTTAAGTGGTGCTCTACTGGATTGGTTACTCTACTTGAAAGTTGACGGAGTGTCAACTATTACTTGATCAAGGTCTGGTGAAGCAACGGGAATTTAGCTCTTGAGAGCCATACTTATTCTTATACTTTGAAATGATTATTACTTGTCGTGTTAATGTTTCTTTTTAAAAACTTTTACACTCACTCATTTTAAGAGTTCAAGTTTTATATATGGCCAACTTGCTACTTGGGTCCAATTCTTGATTTGTTATACTCGCTACTTTGCTACTTGCACTTTTAAATACTGTTCAACTTGCTATTTGGAATCTCACTGAACTTTAGCTCATTCTATTCCGTTAAATTTGTTTTCCTTACAGGGGGTATGAGCGAGGGCCTGAGACTGGTACAGGCTAGCATAGTCTAGTTTTGAACTTTTGCGACTGTACTCGTGCTAATGCTCAGTTATGGTTGAATGTATCTGGAATTCATATCTTTTATTATATTTGGGATTGTATGAATATTTGGAAATAGAAATGAATGTACATGTGCGTTCCAAACTTGGGAACTGTTATTTCATTTACTCTTGAGGTCGTAAACTATTTTATTAGAAGTAAGTGAGTCAGTCCTGGCGAGAGCTAGACAGGCGGTCCGCTAAACCTTGAGGTACGTCCTAGGGAGAGGTGGGGTCGTCACAAGTTCAACTCCTATATATACCAACAAATCTGTAAAATTTCCTGAAAATCATGACTGTTCTATTTTTGCATATGAGACAACAGTGAGTTTGAACTGAAATTTGACTAACCTATGAGCTGAATTTCATGAAGATTTCTTCTAAAACCTGTTTCAAGTCTATTTTCTAATGGTGTACATTTTGTGATTTTTTGACCTATAGAACTTAAGTTATACTTTTTCAAAGAATGTTACCAAAGTTGAAAATTTTATCAAATGAATTGAGTGGGATTTGGAAACCTTTTCTAGGTTTTAAACCTTAATTTGGTGTGATTTTGGATGCTTAAATTGCTCTCCTCACTTTTAGAATACTTGTGTTGGATTTTATCTTAAAGTCTCAAAAGTGAAAAGCATATGGAATACCTTGGAATACTAGACGTGTATGTTTTGGCTAGTTGAATTTGCTAAGTTTAAATCTATTGTGATTGTGAATCTTGGCTCAGGGTGTGGTAGCGATCAAGGTTATCATCCAGAAAGTTGACGTTTAATCTACTGATATCGGTGAGTGTTCCTTGCATGTTGTGCTTCCAATGAGTATGTGGAATGTTGTGAATGTTTGGTTGGATATTAAATGTTTTTCAATGATTGTTAAATGAATTTTCAATGGGCGAGTGTGTACATTATCGTACTTGACCTAAGTGAATGCGAATTTTCAATGATCAAATGATTGAATGTTACTTGTGCATGAATGTAAGCCTTTAGCTGAATTG